>CM025850.1:499555-517465 GCA_003952965.2 Morella rubra
TATTTTAAATCATAAACCAGTAAGACTTGATATGCACGGGAGTTTAATAATATTAAGGTTGAGGTCGGCGGACAAGTTTCGTATTTTTTTCTTTAACTTTATCAGGTTCATCATTCCCTTCCACCAATAAAATATAAAAAGAATATAAATGCAATTTTATCATTACAATCTCGTTGAAAGGTAATGTTTTTTTTTTTTTTTTCTAAGCGTGAAAGGTAATGCTATATAAAACTACCTCCATATTCAATAATATCCAAAAAGTATATAAATACATTATATCATTGAATATCGACGATGTTTACAACGTGTAATTAGTGTTGGTTTTGGGTCTTGCTTGAACCAATTCATACAAGTCGCTAGAGGCGACTTAGAGCTAAACTTTCCTGCAGTCGACAATATTCATAGTGGAACTCAGACAAGACATCTGCACAATAATTTTTGCCCACCCAAAAGTTAGATGCATACAAAGCTTTGACAATATGTTAGGCAACTAATTCCTCAATTAGTGCAAGTGGAAGTTAAAGTGAAAGTTGAAGTAGAAGTAATATGGTATATGTTGTTAATCGACGAGACATGTATTGGTACGTACTTTTCATCAACTAGTCCAACAAAAATTATATTATGATTTTGAGTGTCAAAATTTTGAGATACAAGAATTAGTGAAAAAAAAAGATAATTTATGATAATTGATAAAAATAATGAACAGATAAAAGATTTAAATAAATAATTATTAGTCTTCACATCCTTAATCTTAATTTTAAAAAAAAATTCACAATTACTTTTTTTCAAATTTTAATAACTTTTTTATGTACTGAGAATCTAAGCTACCTTTCCAACATAACATTTGTTGTATGCACATCCAAACCTGTCATAAAATTTGTTGTATGCACTTTAAACTGTCATGCACGGGCCTTATTTTGTTTCAACTTCAAAGTTACAAAGACCACGGGGTTTCGTGTTCGGGTTCACAATGCAACAAATTAAGTATAGTAGGTGTCACAGTACTGATAGAGGAGATTAAAGAATGTACGAATATTAAGGTTGGTGTCATGCAAAGCCCGGCACCAGCAGACGACATGGTAGCATTCTTACATGATTATCTAAGCAATCAGGATAAGGAGTGTCCATTAGAGAATCTTTGAATCTACTAGTTCTTTGTCTGCTTTTGTCTTTTGCGGTTTTAATTTTGTTAATCGAGGTATTAATATGAAGCGCACCACCTTTACTCAATGGGCTGTCTCTATGATTAGTTCTAGAAGCCACCCGATGTTCATGAGTACTTTTCGGACTGGTTTGAATCTATGCTGGAACTGAAGGCCCTAATTTATCTTATGTTTTTTGAATAAAGGTAATAGTAGTGATTAAAAAAAAATCTAAGCAATCAGGATAAGGTGTGACAGTAAGAAATTGGATTATTTATCTATGTTTTTTGACGATATTACCCCTCAGCTGCCTCATGAGGAGCTCAAAACAGCGAGTACTTCGTGTATATATATCTCACCCCTGTTGAACCCAAATGCATTATCTCCTCCCTTTTGATTTCTTAGAGAGAGAGAGAGAGCAGTCGCATCTTTCTTTCCTCTTCCATTTCATTAGATCATCTTCGATTGTGGTTGCAGGACTAAATCGATCGTCACGAGCTAAGGCATTGAGCTATCTGCAGAATCATGGATCCAGTTCAGGCCCAGGCCGGAGCAAGTAATGAGCTGTTAGAGGCTCAGTCTCACTTGTATCAGCATGTATTTAACTACATAAGTTCTATGTCAATTAAATGTGTGGTTCAGCTAGGGATACCTGACATAATCCACAATCATGGGAAGCCTATTACTCTTCCTGAGTTGGCGTCGGCGCTTGAAATTCATGACCCTACAAAAGCTGGAGCCATACACCGGCTCATGCGCCTACTTGTGCACAATGGCTTTTTTGCTCAAACAGAAGTTCATGGAAATCAACAACAAGAAGAAGAATTATACGATCTCACGCCTTCATCTAGAATCCTCCTCAAAGATAATGTGATGAGCTTGTCAAAATCTGTTCTCGCATCGCTTCACCCAGCTATAATGGATCCATGGCATGTGTTGGAGAGTTGGGTTCGAGGGGACAAAGTCACACCGTTCGAGAATGCACATGGGATGGACTTCTGGAATTATGCTGTCCAAAATCCTGCATTTGGTACTCTTTACGATGAGGCATTGGCCAGTGATTCTGGAATGGTGAACTTGGTTCTAAGAGACTGCAAGTCCGTTTTCGAGGGGTTGGATACGTTGATTGATGTAGGAGGTGGTACCGGAACATGCGCTAAGATCATTTCTGAGGCATTTCCTAACTTGAAATGCACGGTGCTTGATCTTCCACGCGTTGTATCTGATTTACGAGACAGTTCGAACTTGAAGTTTGTTGGGGGTGATATGTTTGAGTTAATCCCTTCGGCGGATGCCATTCTACTTAAGGTATGTATTTAATCCTTTCACAATCATTCTTTACTTTCTGCCTCAAGCAGGTTAATTTCTTTGGTTTCCTTCTCCAGCTAGATCCGAAAAATGTCCTCGATGCACAACATCATTCTACTGCAACTAGTTCCTAGAGTCCTTTCATACTATGAATCAACTGCGAATCATTCTACTGCTATCCCCTGCTTTTAGAGTACTGGATAAGTAGATCCTGTTTGCATTTTTCTTGATTGCTGAAAATGTCTGATTGCAGTCAGTCTTAAACAATTGGGGCGACGAGGATTGCTTGAAGGTCCTGAAAAAATGCCGAGAAGCTATTTCAAACAACGGAAACTGGGGAAAAGTGGTCATCATAGACATAGTGCTTAACGATAAGAAGGATAAGCACGAACTAACCGAAGCAAAGCTCTATTTTGATCTGTTGATGATGATTGTGGTTTCTGGCAGACAGAGATACGAGAAGGAATGGGAAAAGCTCTTCTTGGAGGCTGGTTTCAGTCACTTCAAGATCATACCCCTGTTTGGTTTGAGGTCTCTTGTTGAAGTTTATCCTTAGCAACACTTCTGTGTTGCGCCATCAACAAATCGTGTTTTAAGCTTGAAATTTTACTGGGAATAATGATGGGTCAGCCAGGGAATGGAAGCGCCATCAATCATTGTAACTTTTTGCTAAAATTTCTTTTTCTAGTTGGGCGTATGAATTTGTGTAAGAGGACTGCAGTGGATGCTATTGGGTATCCGGAATTACTCTTGTGATTTTCCTTTTGTGAGCGGTGTGACACTGAACTTGCGCTCGTGTCCATCAAAGACTTATTTGAAAAGATCGGTTTTTTTTACGGTATCTCGAAATCCATAAAACTTACAGAACGGAGAAAAAAATTAACAATTACCTCAAAAGCAAAATAGCAAATAGATATCTTCTAATGCTATATGTCAATGTGAATGCCGCCGGAGGACCCATATCCTCTCTGCGGGTTACAATTTCTTCAATCTGACTGTTAGTTCAAAATATAAGCTGGAGATTCTTTCACGATCCGCGTAGCTCTCGAGATTAATGTTAAGAAAATGAAGAGGCATACTGGTGGTCGGACTAACGGCAGACAATTTCTTCGTTGTTAACGTTGTGTCGTTTTTGGGAGCCTCCACTTTTTCTGCAGAGGATCCAGCTTTCCCCCATCCTCACAGCACTCCAACAGATAGTGATAGAATTCTATTATATCATAGATTTTCTCTTTGAAGACTTCGAATTCTTCTCGTTTATGAGAAGCTGTTCCTTGACTTCCAAATTTTTGGTTCTTATTCCTCTTGTCTTGATCTGATTATTATTTTCCAACTCATGAAGAATCTATTTGCTTCGTCATCCCAGAAAATGTGTGAGTTTGTCAATCCTAGAAAATGTGAGTTATGTTTTGTTAGTGTCTTTTTGTATTGGCAAATTTTCGTATCAAAATATGTCCCTATTTAGTTGTAATTTGTTAGGGTTGTTTGGTTGAAGTGTTCAAGAGATTAAAGAAGTTTCTCAAGCGACATCCAATGGTTTTAATAAAACCTTACTTGTCAAGCGACATCCGACGGTTATAAAAAAAAAAACCTACTTTCAGAGCCTTATATATGGAAAAACTTAAGGATTCTTCTCATTGAGTTTGATTTTGAGGCCTCCATGAGAATATTTTGTGCCTCCTCCTTGAGAGAAAAATTTGAGAGATTTGTGCTCAATTGATGAGTTTTTCTCTTAATTCAATATCTTTGTAACCTTCAGGTGTTGAGGTTATTGAAGAACAAGGTTTGTTTCGTGAAGAATCCATAAGAAGGTTCTCAAAGGTCTGAGGGGAATGCCGCACGGAGCGGTCTAAGCAAGGGGCTTAGATTATTACATCAGGGTTGTCAGAAGTCAAGCAACTGGGGTTGCCCATGTTTGAATCACTGTTTGTAAGGTTTTCTTCTTAGTGGATTTAGGTGGTTGTAGCTCGGAGTGATTTTTCCTTTGAATGGTATTTCAAAAGTTTTCCACTTCGTCACCAAATCTTTGTCTCTTTGTGTGATTGAAGTTTGATTTAATTTTTCGCTGTGTATTTTTTGATTGAGTTGATTATTATGCATGTCTAGGCTGAACAATCTTGTGAACTAAGTCAAAGTTCTCACTAAGCATGATTATCAATGCAAAGTTGGAGAACTTGACCAAACAATTAACATTTGTCAAGAAGATTTGGGTAAAAAATGATGAAAACCGATTAGCCAACATGAAGGCTATTGGTACGTGTTTTACGATCCTAAGGTTTTTTTTTTCTTGCATGCTTAGATGGGTTGACATTTATATTTTTTTTTAAAATTTATGTTTTTATGTGTTTGCTTATCTTGTGAGTTCATATGTTTTTTGTTTCCCTGTTTTTTTTTTTAAAAAAAAAAAATTGATGATTGTTGTTTATGCCTTTAAATTAGCACATTTGTTCATTGGCTTGATTGACATACTTGAGATTTTCGAGCATGATCTTTTACATACTTTTTCAATTTATATCTGGATTATAATATGATTTGAGAGTCATGCCTATTGTCTCTTTTTGGTATTAGCTGACATGATTTTTAAATGTATATTTGTCATACCCAATCACAGACACACTGAATATGGTTAGATGACTTGACCACATGTGTGAGTTTTGGCTCTGCAACCACAAGTGAAAGAGATCATGTTCATCAGACGAATTGACCTTTGACAACTGTCCTTATTATTGCCCCTCTCAGGGTCAAAGGCTTCAAAAGATTATCTTCACTTCAAAAGAAGTTGTTACAATTCCAAAAAGGAAAAGAAAAGCAAAAGCAAAAGAAAAAATACCTAAGGGGAGAAAAAACAAGCAACAAAGTTGCATTCAGGTCCTAGTGGCATTGGGTTGATTTTATCTGGTGTGATATCTCTCTCTTTTCACTCACGGGTTCATTGACTAGCTTTGACCTCCCTCACAAAATTAAGGTCTTAAGCCTCTCAAATTGTGTTCCATAATTCACACACGTATGCAATTCACATCTTTTAATTACTGATGTTAAAACCGTTTAGAGATATGTGCCATAAAATCAATGAATATTATTTTCCATGATCATACAATGAGCTTGTATTGATTTTTGATGTTCTTGAGAATTTTGGTTATGTCTGTTAATTCCATGATTTTTGGCATTTGATCATTTGATCTTTTGAATATTTATTTTTCCTTATCTCATTATCAAATTGTGTGTTGTCTTTCTTATTCGCCTCTTCCTTTGTGCATTGGTGTCAGTCTTAGTTGACTGTGCTTTGGTTATGCCTTTATTTTATCCTATTTGTGATATGCAATTCTTGTATCGATTGATGTTCATTTTCATGTTTGCATGCATTTTAGCACTCTCCTGTAACGTACGTTCCACAATTGAGGCTTTTTCAACTAACTGATGAAAATTCTAAAACTTATGGCAATAAACTCTTTCCTTAATATGGGACTGTAATCCTCTTTCAAACTTAGGCGATTTCCTACCCTCATTAGGAATCATATGTAAAGCAAATCTAGACAATTCTATAAACTTAGCCGCATACTTAGCTAGTGACCTTGTTCCCTGACTTAAGGTAGTAAATTCTTGGGCTTTGGCTTCTCTGATCATCTCAGGAAAATATCGATCTAGAAATTCCTTTATAAATTGCTCCCAAGTCCACTCAATCTCCAAGAGTTCCCTTTTAGTTTGCCACCACCTCTGCGCTTCTCCTTTCAGTTGATACGTGGCATATCGTATCATTTGATCATCAGTGCACTCTAACACTTGCATTAATTCCTCAATATTCATAAGCCAATTTTCAGCCACTAAGGGTTCCGTACCTCCTTCATAACCAAGGGGATGGTGCTTGGCAAACTTATCAAATGACCTTCCTTCATGCACGTTCTCCCCTCCTCTGTCTCTTTTCCTTCTAGCTGTCGTTATCTCATGAAACACAAGAGTAGGTTATAAACTCCAAAATTACCACAAGATAAAAGACAATATCATACTATTCCTACGATCATGCTAAGCTTACTAACGAGATAGTGCTTTTCCTAACACTCTCATTTTCTTAGGTTCTACTAACTATCCTTGCTTTCCTAAAAACATAGCTCTGATACCATATGTAATAGCCCGGACCGTGAAGACCTCAAAAGTTTTCTTATAGTAATGACACAGCTATTAAACTGAGGTTACGGCCTATGGGAAGATCGACAAAGCAACAAGATACTAAGCAAAACACAAGAGACCTTTTATTAATACCGAGGTATTACAAAAGAGGACCACTTCTATAATGTACATACTAAAAAAAGAAAACTACAGCGGAAAAACTAAGAAAACATAAAACAAAGATCTCTAATCTTCATCATCAGTGTTATCCAAGTCTGAGATGTTGATGTAATTATCAGAGTGTGGAGTGATCCATCTATGTCCTCGTCCCTCTATCAGGACATCTAGGTCACGTGTGACATAGATGGAAAGTCAACTCCAGAGTGATAAAGCCATGTTGAATGGCTTTGGTGAACTCACCCAAATAAACCTCAGACATCTGCTAAAGAAATATTTAACAAACAACGGTGAGTCCAAATGACTCAGTAAAGCCAGTGGTTAGTACAACAGAATAGCAGATAGAATAAAAGATATTGAAGAAACCCGTTCCATAATAAAATCTCAATAGAATAGGAAAGTAAATGAAAAGACTCAATTCTTAAAATTTTGATCTTTTCCATTTCTTCAATCACCACTCCTCTCACTCCTCAGAGTGAATCACTTGGCCAGAGTGACGGGTTACAAGTAACCTCCATGTTTTGCAGCATTACTCCCAGAGTAGAACATGATCCGTATTTTGCAATTACTCCCAAAGTAGAATACGGTATCCTCAAAGAGGATCTTTCCGCGTACGACGGAGAGGCCAGAATGTCACAACAAGTGAACACATCCTCTTGTGCACAGTACTGTCACGTCTTCACAATATTACGTTAAGTATGCATGTCTCATGTCAACGCCCATACATATCATTCATGATATGCAACACCTTAACCATACTTGAACATCAAATATTCATTTCCAACGTACAAGTTAAGTATGCATGTCTCATATCAACGCCCATACATCTCATTTATGATATGCAAGACCTTAACTCGTTTCCATCAACACATTATAAAACATTTCTCAAAGGAAAGTGTTGTGAAGGCAAAAACAACACTTTGATTTCTCGGTTAAAAACGGCTTAATCACCATGTAGAAAATACCAATTTTGACATAAAAAGTATTGAAATCAGAAGGAAAGAAATATGTTCAAGCTTTGAAAAAAAACTTTTGGAAGAAATTTTGAAAAGAAACGGATCAAAGTTGAAAAACAACTTGAAAACGAATCGAACTTTGAAAATGATACTTTTTCGAAAGGACGAGCTTGTTCTTCGTCAAGAAGAACACGAAGAACATCAAGAAAATAGGAAGAATAGAAAAACACTAATAACATCAAGAGATGCTAGAATAATAAAGACAAGAGATTCACAATAATCATCTTGAAAACTTGAATCGAAATCAAAGATAACCAACTAACTTTACCTCTAAGCGAGTTTGATCTTCTCTAATCGATTCCTTCCTTCTTGCTTCTACTTCACTTCTCTACTCAATCTCACAGGATGAGATGTAAGTTTAAATGGCCGGCCACCCCCTATTTATAGGCAAGCTTGATCCGTCACATCGCGACACGTGTCTAGGCTAGCTTCGGTGACTCAAAAGGCTACATCGACCGTGCGATGACACCCAACCACCCTAAGCAGCTACTGAGCATGCCTATGGCCAAAATTCACAATATAGCTTGGGTGAGTCACCGCCTAGGTCCACCGGTGGTCGACACCTCAAGCTACCTAGGTCCTAGCCTTTTTGGTTGTACTTTTTGCATTGATTGTCGTGCTTCTAGCTTCGATTTGTCGTGCTATCTAGCCCTCACATGTGTCACTCTCTAGGGCAGCCAAAATTTCCTTTCTTAATGGCTAAGTTTTGCTAATCATTTCACTAATCTTCCGATAATCGCAAATCAACCTAATTGCTCCTGAGAATCGACCTACTTGCCTCCGAAAAATAAAAAGTCTCCAAATTTGAACCATAAACTCGTGGATGAACTCCCAACATATTAAAAGAATAAAAATCATGTGGTTCTTTTCGAGACAAAAACGTCCTACTAGCTTAAAAAATTAAATTGATCCAATACGACCTCCTCAACATTCTGAACAACCTAGTTACACGTGAACTCCAAATCTCACTTAATCATGTCCTAATCAAGGTTTTGAGATAAAATGACCTACTAGCTTAAAAATTAAATTGATCCAATGCGTACTCCTCAACTTCTTGAACAATAACTCAGTTGCATGTGAACTCCAATTCTCACTAAATCATGTCCTAATCAAGGTTTCGAACTTAGTATCTCAAGTACTAAATAATCTCTCTTAGTCACTAAATACCCCTAATATACTACTAATTACAAACAAGATATCATAGATAATATACATGTGATGTTTAAAAGCTTAGGGTATGACAACATCGACTGATGTACATGGATTTTGATAACGTAATTTTTGAACCTACAACAATATATTAGAAGGTCATTAAAAACAAAGACACGAATTAATTTGAATTATTTGTCAATAACACTTACTCGCCCTAAGAACCAATCCGAAAATTGTTCCTCATGCATACGAGAAATGTTACCAACTCCTTGCGCGCGAAGTTCGTCCATGTGTTCACTGTAATGATAAGGTTAATCAACGACTGTATATTATAGAAAACCTATGAAATTTTATTTTACTTACTCTAAGTAGTTGCTGATGCCTTTGCAATTGTTCAGCACAAACCACCGAGCTTTCTTGAACTCTGTTCGGTCTATGTCATGTCCTTTTCAGCCCCTAGCAATCTAATTCTCTGAGTGAACACATCCAATGACCTTCTGGTATCTCGGGATCGCCGTCAGAATCGTAGTTTCGATCTCTACGATTAAACACTGTTTCGACCCCTCGGAGGTATTGGGAACAAAATGTCGAACACTCATTCTCAATATACGCTTCTGCAATCGACCCTTCGGGACGAGACTTATTTTTCACATTCCGTTTCGAGCGACCCATCAACCGTTCAACTGGATACATCCATCTATATTGTACTGGTCAGCAAGCATTGCTTCGCGCGTAAGTGGACCGCCAAATGCATCATTATTGTAAAAAAAGCAGGTGAAAAATCATTTCCAACTTGCATAAAATTATCCCGATATCTTTGACATCCTCTGCAATACATAAATCTTCAACGTACGAGAACACAACTCTCGAAAAAATAAACATAATTTGGTCACTACGCCATCCACGTCTTCCTTCAACAACCATCGGATGTGATGTTTTCACTACAACGCTAAAAGCATGCAAGGAATACGTTGGTCACACATACACACACATACATATAGTATTAACCTTTAACAAGTTTGCCATTCTAAGTTTGCATTAAGCATTATATTACTCTCAAATTTACACGTCTTCCATGGCATCTACAAGTCTTCAATGGCATTTATTAGCACTCAAAGAGTCTCGTCATCTTCTTCTTCTTCAACACATCGGTTGACTAACGTTGTTTTCCTCAATTTTTGTGCAAAAGACACTCATAACAACTTCATAAATCATTTGTGTTTTCCTTTAAAACAAAAAGGTATTATCATTTTTAAGGATGATGAAATACTTAAGCAAGAAAAATATATCTCTCAAGAGCTCTTGAAAGGAATACAAGAATCCCTATATGCCATCACCATTATCTCAAAGAACTGTGCTAGCTCGAAATGGTGTTTGATTGAACTTGCTAAGATCGTGGAATGCATGCACAAAACATGGCTCACAATTTTGCCTGTTTTCCATCACGTGGATCCCATTGACGTACAAAACCAGACCAGTAGCTCTTGATGGCTATGAAGAAGACTCCAAGGTTGACATGGAGAAGATGGAGAAGTGGAGATCTGCTTTGAGAGAAGTGAGTCGTATATCCGGATGACATGTACGTGGTAGATACCATTTATATATCTTTATTCTTTTCTTTGTCTTTATGAAAATGTACCAAGTTGGGTACATTAGGAAAGTTATCTATTTTTCAAATTATTTCATTAACATATACTTTGCCTTACTATAAAACTTGATTGAGTCTTCCACGGATCACAATGACAAATTGTGTTTCGTTTCCTAGTCACATTGAATTCGCAAAATTTTATAGAATTTTGGATTTTGATTGAAAAGCCTTTGCATATTCTCAACCACAAGAATAATTCAAAATTTTCACAAGCACCTCTTTGTGTATTGATAAGATTTTTTGTGAAAGTAATTTTTTAAAACATAACAATTAAGAACTTTCTTTCTTTATTTTCTACATTACAGATATGTGGCTTTTTGTTGGGATCTGGACTCCCAGAGCGGTGCAACACTAGAAGCACTGATTATTTTATAACTCTTAATATGCATGAAGACTCTGATCATAATAGCAAGTGGTACGGTTATTCTCATTGTATTGTTTATGAAACCCATGAGCATGAGAAAACGAATTCTAGGAGTTTCGATGTCCCTTAACCTGATTCTAACCAGTTTGTCAAGTTTGTTTATCACTTTGAGACTAGTGAAGGTCTTCTAAATTCTCCCTTATTCCTTTATGCACCGACTCACTCAAAAATGAGTAGTGCAAAGGTTATCTCAAGTATAGGAGTTATGTTGTGTAATAATTAGTCCAAAGGCCAGATCGTCTCCCAGGAGAAATAGATTAATTTCAAACTCGCGAAAAAAGAAGGAATATAATATTCACAAAGAGAAAATTAAAAAAGTGATATGTGCAATGAGTTTAAAAAAAAAAAAATGAAAGATAAAAGTTACTAAACACAGTTCATATTCGTATTTTTTGGATTTTTGGGAGTTCAAGACAAAATTAAAGTACCATGTAAATGATGGAATGTAAATTGCGGAAAGTAAGGAGCAGAAACTAAAGAGTGGAAATTAAATGATAGAATGTAAAATGGAAAATTTAAAGAGCGGGAAATTAAAGAACAAAATTAAAAAATGGAATGTAAAGAACGAAATTAAATTGTTGAAAAGTAAATGACAGAATGTAAAGAACGAAATTAAATTGCAGAAAAGTAAATGACGGAATGTAAAGCACGAAATTAAATTGCGGAATGTAAATGACAAGAATTGAATAAAACTTTGGAAAATTGGCAATATGGTCACTAGGTTTATACCACGTTGGCGATTTAGTCACTAAATTTCATTTTTTTTGTTGTATGGTCACTGAGTTCATACCCATGTGATGAATGGTACCACCGTCCATGTTTCATCAATCCATTTAATGGAACCCCATGCCACATCAGCATTTTAACGTGTAAATGCCACACGTCAGCCAGATTAACACGTCATATCTGAGTTTAACAAAACGCTGCATTTAGTCATGTAAATTAAAACCCCCAATGCTAAACAACACACAACACAGACTAAATGCTAAAACACACAGTTTCATTAAGGTATGCCAAGCCATCGTCTCCTTCACGCACCATTTCTGGGTCTTTCATGGTAGACCCAGTCATCGTCTCCTTAGGCCATTCCTTCGAATGTACCTTTGTTTGAGTCTGCCAAGCCCTTGGCTTCACACCCACTCTAGTGGACTCGTCCAATCCTGGTTTCTCCTTCGTAATCCCTATCCTCGCCCTCAAATCTACAATTCTCAGCTGGTGCAAGAATTCCTCGATGGACCCTCCAAAACCCATTGATTCCAAAACCACCGAAAAGCTCGTCCTCCTCAAACCCAAAACCCAAGTTGCACCGAAGAAGAAAAGGAACTTTTTACCAAACTCAAAAGCCCACACGTGTTTGAGATCGAAAAGGTTGTGATTTCACTGAGAAATATCATGCGAACCAGAGAGGATACCAAGGCCCACCTTTGTATCCCTCAGTTACTCTCAGTCCTTCGCTCTCTGTTCGTGTCCAGGTACTCGGCCATTCTAGTGAACTCGGTCGCAGTGATAGTGAATTTGTCATTGGAGAATGTTAATAAGATTACTATTGTGAGGTTTGGAATCGCTCCTCCCCTAATTGATGTTTTGAAGGGGGGATTCCCTGAGGGGATGGAGCACACTTGAGGTGCACTCTTTAGTCTAGCTCTTGATGACGGGAAAAAGACCGCAATTGGTGTTTTGGGTGCATTACAGCCGTTCACTCGGCGCTTGGACACAGGTACGTTTCGAAGGAGTCGCCTAAGAAGACGATGAGGAAAATGAGGAAAATCGTCCGCGTGATTTGAGAACGAATAAGGCATACCTTAATGAAACTGTGCTTTTTGACGTAGGTTTGCATAAATGTCTTTGGGTTTGAGTTTAGGTTTATGAACTAAACAGTGAGTTTAGTCTGTGTTATGTGTAGTTTAGCATTGGGGGTTTTAATTTACATGACTAAATGCAGCGTTTTGTTAAACTTAGATCTGATGTGTTAATCTGCTGACGTGTAACGCTGACGTGTTAAAGTACTAACGTGGCATGGGGTTCCGTTAAATGGATTGACGGAACATGGACAGTAGGACCAATCATCACATTGGGTATGAACTCATTGACCATAAAATAAAAAAAAATGAAACTTAATGACTAAATCGTTAGCGTGGTATAAACCTAGTGACCATATTGCCAGTTTCCTAAAACTTCACGAAAATCTTGGATTAAGTAATAAATCTTCATTACAACCCAAGTTCAAGCTTAAAGAAATAAGAACACCAAAAGTATTCACAAACATTCAAGAACATCAAGAATACAAAATGAAAATGAAAGAGCAAGAACTTGATTCTAATGCCTAGGAATTGAAATCCAAGATACTAGATTCATAAAACATAAAGAAAACTAATCTAAAAACTGAAAATGACTATTCGAGAGAGCTTCTGGGGTAGCAATAATGGAGGAAAAGAAAAAGGAAAAGAGAAGAAGAAAGAATGGAGCATGGCCGGCCATTTGGGGAGAGAAGACAGAAAAAATGGCAGAGAGAAAAGTAAAGGGAAAAGTGAAAGTGAATTGTAAAAGTGAAAGATGTGGTGTGTGTTGATCGGCCAAAGAGAGAATATCGAGGAAAGAGAGTGTGTGAAAGTTGTTAGGAGGATGGGGGACCATAGAAAGAGAAAAGGGTAAAAAGAGAACGGAGAAGAGGGAGACAAGGAGAAAAAGCAAGAGAGAGAGAGAGAGATTCAAGAGTGATGATCGGCCAAAAGAGAGTAGAAAAGGGAAAGGGAGGAGAGAGAAAATGAGAAAAGGCCAAAGGAGAGAGAGAAAAAATATAAAATTAAGTTACAATATTTTCTCTTTCTTTCTTCAGGCTGCTCTTCTCTTGCTCTTGGACAGTTGGATCATTAGGCTGATTTTTCTCTTGCTCTTAGGCAGATGGTTTTTCTTGCTTTGGACAATTGGCTCAAGCTACTCTTTAACTGGTTTAGAGAATAATTAATTTTATCAAACTGTATAAAAAATATTTAATTAACATCTGGCATTATATGATTAAATTTATAAAATAATTATAATGTCAATAATCATAGTGCTTATGTGATAAAGAATAAATGATTTTGCAAATGTATCTAGACACAATATGAGCTAGGTACATGCTGTTCAGGAAAAAATATTGCATGAAAAAATAATTTAATCTCAAGTTATACAATAAAGCATAACTCATGATATTTTATCAATTTAAATCACAACTTAGATTAATGACCCTTAATCAATTTTCTCATCTAAAATCAAATAATTGTGACATAAAAGAATTACAATTATATTATTATTAGATGTACTAATCATGCACCTAAAGAATATTCTTTTGGGCCACTTAGATAATTTGGAGTCTATATTCCAGCTAAATGGCTTTTGGAATTATCCAATAAGTTAGAGGGATGAAGCTGCATTAAGTCCGTGATTAGAGGCTGGTTTCAGCCACTACAAAATGGTCGCATCATTTGGCATCAAGTCGGTGATTGAGGTTTATCCTTAATACGCAAAATAACTACTTGGGATGTAAGTGAATGTCAAGCTTACGATCACTATCCCAAAATAAGTGAAGTACCCAGGACTGATACTTTAGCATAAGGCTAGCGAGCATAGGTACCGAACTCGATTTGTCATGAATGTGACTATATTTTGCAATTTTTCAATGGATCACGCTTCAGTCCCATATAGTAATGGAGGATTGACTCCTGTTTTACATTTACGGGAGTTATATATTTTTTTCTCTGCAACTTAATTGTTCCGAACGATTTTCCCTGGCCTCTGTACTTCTACAGTTACGTCCGAGCCTTTTCAACCATATTCTTCTTCTTTCAAGCGAGTAAATTTCTTCACAATGTAAAAAAGTGGCCGACTGTAGATCAGTTGCATTTTCAAATTAATTTGTTCTAGTCACTGTTAAAAAAAAAAATAGCACTTATAATCAGCCCAGCTAGATTTTTCCAGATCTATTTGCCTTTCAGATCTTTTCTTATTGTTTTTCTTCCTCGTCTTAGTTGTCAAGTACTGGCCGTGTGGACACTACAAGAATTCTGAATGATTCTCTGGGATTTTATCTTGAGAGTCCAACAATTAATGACACCGTACATGCAACACATGATGTTTTCCCAACCGGCCGTTCACATAATCTTACTAACGTTCAGCTAGCAGAGAAAATGACTGGTTGAGGCTCCGTGACCAAATTGCCCCTCTGCAGTGGATCCCCGTCCAAAATGACTCATGCTTTGTGAGTAGTCCATGTAATGTTTTGTCCTTTTACTTAATAATTGGTGTCCTTTTTCTGTTGATGCTGTCAGCTGCTTGCAGAGCTGATTTTGTTTGTTTTGCCTCATGCCTAAAATTATTTTAGATAGCTAAGTATGAATGACTCGTGAAAGATGCTTGATTAATCTTTACGTCTTGGTGTTATATTTCAATAGTTCTTAAATTTTAAATCAAAACAATTTGAATATTATATTAATTATATGGACTATCTTAATAAGGTTTCATAATTTTTTTACAACCTTAAAAATTAAATTCTCTCTTGTTTTAATGTACAATTAATTTATGGATTCAACTCATTTATTTTTAGATTAATTTTTTTAAGCAATAACATAATTATCTACCAAAGCAACTACTATTTCCGGCATGTCCAAATCGCCGATGGTGCTATCTATAACGACTATCACTATTGATCACTAACATGGACTTTAGTGACATACTCTATTCGTTGCTTGTACCACTATTTGCGGCATGTCTAATTCATTGATGGTGATAACTATAACGACTATCATTATTGGTCACTAAAATTACTTTAACGACCTACTCTATGTATCAGTAGTACCACTATTTGTGACATGTCCAATTCGTCACTAGCCATAGCTATCAATATTGGTAATTGGGAACACGAATTTTAGTGACATACTCTATTCATCACTAGTACCACTATTTTGCAACATGTCCAATTCATCTTGGTGCTAGCTATAGCGACTATCATTATTGGTCACTAAAATGACTTTGGTGACATACTTTTTGCATTGCTAGTATCCCTATTTGTGACATGTCTAATTCATCGCTAGCTACAGAACTATATCTTCTTTTCTTTTTCTTTTTTGCTAAAATGGACCTTAGAGAGTATTCTATTCATCGCTGACTTAGCTTGCACGACCAAGTTATTAATTGCTATGTAACCATGTCGAGCGACTACTATACGATGAATTTGTAGTCCTCTATCAATAAAGTTGGTTAAACTTTAACAACGATGAACTTTGTCGTAATATGTAATGAATAGCGACAGAGTATTCTTCTCGTCACTAAAAGTTTTTACCTACGCTTCAGTTGTGACCACTAAGCAACGGTCTTATATGGTCGCTATAGCATTTGAACAAATTCTTTCTGTTTACCAACAAAATAACCGGTTGCTAAAACCCACATTGCTGTAGTATTTTCATGGTTTGTCTTTGCAGAAAATTATTCTCTATCTTTCTTTCCACGCTTTGCCCCCTGCGGACCCCATGCAATTAGCTCTAGGTGGTAGCAGAAATAGCATGTTTTCATGGTACTGAAAAACGTCGGCAGCTGAAAACGCATATTTCTTTTTATAGTCAGAAAACACATGTTTCATGTATAAATGTGACCAAGAACCCAACCAAGTACGCAACCTTTCATTGAATACAAAGCAAGCTAGCTAGCTAATAAGATAAACTCCAGTGAGTCCTTTTCTTTTTTCTTTTTTTATCAGAAACTTCAGTTAGTCTTATCGGTAGTGATGTTATCCCAAACAGTCCTGTCAAGATCTTCTTCTTTTTTTTTTCTTTTTTTTTTCCTACATGAAACCAAATTACAACATCCGCTCTGCGGGAAGACACAGAGTCATCACTGGATACAATATCAATAGGAATACAGTCAAGAGATAAATCGCCAATGGACAACGACGCGAGCTGATGTGCCATTTCATTTCCTTCACGAGGAGTCCATTGCAGCTTCCAAGCAGGCTTCTCCATAAGAAACTGGCGAATAGTCTCTACTTCCCCCTCAATGATCCAGTCCGGAATACACTCCTCATTAACCACTTGATGCACCAAGATTAACGAGTCGCCTTCAAAAATTATTTCGCAATCTGTGAATAGCATCCCCAGCGCAAAAGCCATGCGCGCTGCTAGAGCCTCCACTTTTGGAGGCTGTGAACCTCGAACCTGATTGGTGCGAATTTGAAGGATAGCTCCTGAAGAATTGCGACAAACAGCGGCCAGGAAGAGATTACCCTCCTTGACAGCCACATCGAAGTTGATTTTGAGGGTACCCTCCCTAGCTAGGAGGTGTCCAACACACTTCATCCTACTGATCCCATGCCTCCCGATGAGCTGCATAACGGCGGTCAATAGACCGAATAAGTTCCATAATTTTGACCCTTGTGAATCTGCAAATTCCTAGCATGCCAAAGGGTATCCAACGTCATAACAGTGGCTAACATCATCAGAGGGTACCCTCCCTAGAGGTGTCTATTGAAACTAGTTCCAGTCATCAATATGATGTCATTTTCCATAACACCTTTATTAGCCGACTACTATTTTTAGGCACCTCTGTTTTTGCTGTCTTTTTGGAACTCTCTGCTTTCATTTAAGCGTATTAGTTTCAAGTGCTTTATATTTGGTCTTGTGTCATTGTATTCGGTAGAACATTTTAGCATCATTCAAACTCAGTTTTGTTTGAGGTTCTCAATCTCTCTTGGCATTTTCTCTTCCTTTCCACTTCAAATCCAGTTGGATCAGAGCACTTTCGGTCTTCTTTGGATTTATGGCTGCTGCTAGTTCCTCTACAACTCTTCCCATTTTTGCTGGTGAGAACTATGACTATTGGAGCATAAAAATGAAAACTCTTTTTCTGTCTCTTGATCTCTGGGATGTTGTCGAAAATGGAGTTCTTTCACCTGCTGATAGCACGGCTGGA
>CM025850.1:519398-560535 GCA_003952965.2 Morella rubra
TTAGGCACCTCTGTTTTTGCTGTCTTTTTGGAACTCTCTGCTTTCATTTAAGCGTATTAGTTTCAAGTGCTTTATATTTGGTCTTGTGTCATTGTATTCGGTAGAACATTTTAGCATCATTCAAACTCAGTTTTGTTTGAGGTTCTCAATCTCTCTTGGCATTTTCTCTTCCTTTCCACTTCAAATCCAACAGTGTCCAACACTCTAGATCTACGTGCATGTTCTTTGTGGAATTTAGATACCTTTAGCACAAATTTCACCGCATGCTTAATTCGACTATGCACGCGTTGATGTCGTACAATCCATTGCTAAAGGCAGCAAATGAAATAAAGCTGGTGCGCTCCTGTTGTTAGATCCATTGGATTTTCTCTAAATTGTGTTTTAATTCACTCCTAGGTTGGGAGTTCCACCATTTTCATTAGATTAAGAAATCCACATTCCATCTATTTTGAGATAGATATCTTCTTCAATTTGTTGTGTATATACTGATTATCATCACGTTACGTTCTCATTAATCACATTGTGTGTGCACAATAACATTCAATATAGATTGTTGTGTCGTGTCTTCTTTTTACGTTCAAATTGTACCATCTAATTTAATAAAAAATTTGAAGAAAATATCCTAACCCTTAATCCTCTGCTCTTTGGATGATACAATGACGTGTATATATCACACGACTTGAATGTACTACAAGACTCCAACAATCATAAACAATTCGTTGATTAAGAAAAAAACAGATTGAGTACAACATTAATAGAACTCTACCTGATTGCTCTGCAACGGAGAAAGTTTAGGCAATAGGAGTGGGAACACGTGTAAAACGCCAATGAGTGAAAGGTGGTGAAGAAGACGCGTTAAAAAGAAAGAAAAACTTCGGTTGATCAACAAATGAAACTTTCCTCTGTGGACGTAGTGAACATATTGCTAATTTCCCTAAAACTTCACAAGAATCTTGGATTAAGTAATAAATCGTCATTACAACTCAAGTTCAAGCTTAAAGAAACAAGAACACCAAAAGTATTCACGAACATTCAAGAACATCAAGAACACAAAATGAAAATGAAAGAGGAAGAACTTGATTCTAATGCCTAGGAATTGAAATCCAAGTTACTAGATTCATAAAACAAAAAGAAAATTAATCTAAAAACTGAAAATGACTATTCGAGAGAGCTTCGGGGTAGCAACAATGGAGGAAAAGAAAAAGGAAAAGAGAAGAACACAGACTGGAGCATGGCCGGCCATTTGGGGAGAGAAGACAGAAAAAATGGCAGAGAGAAAAGTAAAGGGAAAAGGAAAAAGTGAAAGTGAATTGTAAAAGTGAAAGATGTGGTGGAGTGTTGATCGGCCAAGGAGGAAAGGGAAAGGGAGGAGAGAGAAAATGAGAAAAGGCCAAAGGAGAGAGAGAAAAAATATAAAATTAAGTTACAATATTTTCTTCCTCTTTCTTCGTGCTAACTCTTCTCTTGTTATTGGACAGCTGGGTCATTAGGTTGCTCTTGGACAGATGGTTTCTCTTGCTTTGGACAATTGGCTCAGGCTACTCTTCTACTAGTTTAGAGAATAATTAATTTTAGGCTAAATTACTACGTACGTCTATGAGGTTTGACCTTTTTTCCAGTTTGGTCCTCAGGTTCAATTTTCCCTAAAAATGTCCTGAGATGAGGACCCATTACCAAATAGATCCTGCCGTCAACTCATTGGACGGAAATGCACACGTGACTAACGGAAGTGACGTGGAAATTGACAGGTCACGTAAAAAAAATTCCAAACAATATAATGAAAATCCATGTGTATATATTGAAAGGCACGTGTATACAATCACCTGAAATCCCAAAAGGCCCCGAAACCCCAAAATTCCCAAATCACTACTACCTATCGCCGAACCCTAAGGACCCGAAGACTACTGAACGTTTCTCTTCTTCTCGAACCCATCGTGAGTGAAGCGCCTGAACCCATCGTGAAGTATAAGTGAACCCACTCTGTGAAGACTCCCGAAAGACTACCCATTGGCTACCGAGTGTCTGAAAGCTCTATTCGGTGCGATTTTAGGTTCGCCTCTGTGTACCTGGGTCAGTGACAAGAGTCTTTCGCCTGCCCTGTTTTGGAAAGGTACCACGTGCATTCTCTTGCGTTTGAGTTAATTAAATCTCATTTGGTCCCAATTTGAGTTAGATTATTTTCGGTGCGATTTTTAGGCTCCTTTGCAACTGGGTCAGTGTCAAGAGTGTTTCGGCTGCCCTATTTTGGAAAGGTAGCACGTGCATTCTCTTGCTTTTGAGTTTATTAAATCCCATTTTGTTGCTTTTTGAGTTAGATTCACTATATTGAATCATTTGAGTGGTCCACTGTCATTATTCTCGATTTGGGCACGGTCTGATGGAGTTGTTTATAGTGAGAAAATGCAGAAACATGGGTGCTCCATTGTCTACACTTTCCCAGCATGTGGTCCCTATTTTGACTGTCTTGTTTGTTTCTGTGGTTGTCCTTACGTGAGTTAAGTGAATTTTAAATGATGTTTATAAATAAATGAGATGCTATGTCGTTTCTTCGAGTAGAGTTTCTCTTTACGTGCATAAATTAGTACAGAAAATAATTTAAGTGATGTGGCTGCTTGTTGTTTAATATATACACACAACTTCTATGGTCCCGGTAGTCTTGCGAAATCCTCTCGAAATATGAAATTTTTTGTGACATTATCGTTTCAAAATTCAGTCTTGTCTTTAATATAGAACAATTCTAATTTTCAATTATTGGATTTACCAGGTTTGTTTGAGGACATTTTCAATTGGGAAATTGAGTTCGCCTATTTAGCTTATTAGTGAAAGTAAGTAGATAGCATTGTCAAATGTCTGTTCTAATTTCAAGGATTTAATTCATTTTTGGGAAACTGAGTTGCCAATTTGGCTTATTAGCAAAAGTAAGTAGATAGAAATGTTGTACACATTCCTATGATATTGCTCTTTTTTGGCTATGTAACTTTGTGGCGAATGTCCTTAGTTAACAAAGGAAGAGCTTCTTAGAATTGTTTCATTTGATTGTTTGTCACTTTGCATCAATCTCTTACATAGGAAGTGTGTTAACATAACGGATTATTTAGTAAGTGTGAAAACCCTAAACTCTTGATCAGCTTTATTATTACATCTGAAAACTGGGTTTTAAAATATATTGGACAATTATTTAGTGACTTATGAAATTTCTTACCTACATTAAAGAATAGAAATGGTGTGGCACGCATGTTTTATTATCTATGATTTTCATCATACTTGGTCCATGTATGTATATATCTCATTTTTATCTTTTATAGCATAAAAAAAAACCTAATCTATTTGGTCTTTTTGATTGCTTATGGCAAAATCTCATTGATTTGTTCTATGTAGATGGTGAAAGTGTTTATGCACCATGGGGGAAGATGAGTTTTGTTCATGGAACTTACATTGGAGGGGAAGTGGCAGAAGCTGGACGTGTTTGATTTTGGGAACCGGTGGATTTATGGTGCAGCGGGGAATCAACTCACTCGAAAGTGACGCTGATGTTTTGAAGATCATAGAGCGTATTGAAAGAGATGGTGAAGATTGTTTGAGGATTTTTGTTGATCACAGAACCAGCGTGGCAGAGGAGGTACCTTTAGAACCTCCCCAGTTGACTGCAGCTGAGGTTGCTGATGAATCACCCTTGGGGGAAGGGGAAGAGCTTCCCGATCAGTGGCCACATGGAATATTTGAAGATTCTGTTCATGAAGAACGGGTATTTGGTGCTATGCATGATGATGGTCAGCGGGATGACCCTGATGAGTTGGATGCTGATGAGTTGGATGCTGAGGAGTTGGATGCTATGATGTTGGATAGAGAATTGAGTGACTTCGATGAATCTGATGACGAAGACGCAGAGTTGTTTGAGGACACACCGCGTGTAGATGCTGAGGCAATAGATAGTGCAATACGTAAGAATTAAGAAAAGGCTAAAGGGAAGCGGCCTATTGTTGATGATAATGCGCATGCTGAAGCTAGGAAGGCTTCTATGGAATGGTTTGGCCATGGGTCCGCATGTGGAGCTGATGTGGATGATCCAATTGTTTCAGATACTGAGGTATCTGAAAGCACTAGTGAAGGTCATGACTCTGACAGTGATGGGCCCAATAGGAGAAAATCTAAGGAGTTCCATGAAGAGGAGTTAAAGGGCAGGGTCCACTTGGAAAGGGGGCTGAAGTTTAGGGATTTTGGAGTATTTAAGGAGGCTTTGAAGATATTTGGAATCCAAAGGCACTTTGATTTTAAGTACATTAAAAATGATAAGCTAAGGGTCACTGCAGTTTGTAAGAGGGCGTGTGGCTGGAAAATACACGCGTCATTCATGTACTATAAAGATTCTGTGCAAATAAAACACTTTCAGCCCACACATGCCTACACACATCACAAGAATAGCTTTGCACATCACAAGAACACAAAGTTGGACTACAAATTCACGGCTGCACATTATTTGGAGATGATACGGGATAATCCTAATATCCCACCTATGGCTTTGGCTGGGCATATACGAAGCGAGTTCCACGTTTCTGTTTCGAAGAATCACGTCTACCAAGCAAAGAAGTTAGCATTGGAGATGATCTACGGAAACACGCTGACCAGTACAAGTATGTGTACGACTACTGCGAAGCCTTGACTCAGTGGAATCCTGGGACTTGTGTGAAAGTCCACAGAGAAGGAATGCGTTTTCAGCGTATCTATGTGCACCTTGACGCCTGCAAGCGAGGGTTTTTGGCTGGATGTAGACCTGTTATTGTGTTGGATGGTTGCCATCTAAAGGGACCATTTGGCGGACAATTGCTTTGTGCAGTGGGAAAAGACGGGAACAACGACATGTATCCACTTGCATACGCTGTTTGTGAGGTGGAAAGTCGTTCTTCATGGACGTGGTTTATTGAGACTTTGATAGAAGATATTGGGGACGAGCGTGCTTGGACATGGATGTCAGACCAAAAGGTACAAAACTCAGACCACTTGTTCGTGCAGTTAAACTTCTATTTTTGACAGGGTCACACTTTTGGTTCACACTTGAAAATTTCTTGTTGATGCGTTGTTATTGCATCTGTTTGTTTTTAAGCAGTGACTATGCGGGAGTCATCTTAGGTCCTTCTTGAGGCAATGTGTTAGACATTGCATGTTGTGACAAAAGGGAAGGCAAACGTTACGTTGCTAGTCAATCTTGTAATGAGGCAACTTTCAACAGAACCGCCAGTGAAGGGGGTAAGTTTTGGGGCCTATGAATACTTGGCGGAAGTGGATCCAAAAGGATGGTCAAAGTATGCTTTCAGGACTGAAAGTAAATGTGACATTCTTCTTAGCAATATTGCCGAGACGTTTAATTCGTGGATTAAAGAGACACGGACAAACCATTATTGACAATGCTTGACGTTATCAGAAAAATGTTGATGAACCGTTTTAGACACAAACGGAATTTAATATATTACGTATGAAGTTGACACTGCTGATGGAGGCCGGAAGTTAGTGACCATTGGTCAAAGAAGTTGCTCGTGCGGCCAATGGCAACTCACTAGGATTCCTTGCATGCATGCGTGTGCTGCCATCTTCGCAGAAAGGCGTCTACCAGAGGACTTTGTAGATGGTTGCTACCACAAGGCAGCATATGAGGCAGCGTACTCTCATGTAATACATGCAATGTCGGGTGCTAATTTATGGCCGCAATCAGAGTCTGGTCCACTTCAACCGCCAATATGGAGGCCAATGCCTGGAAGGCCTAAGAAGGCTCGGGCTAGAGCAGATGATGAGCCACATGATGAGTATCATGTGACAAGAAAGGGTCTCCCTGTCCGATGTGGTAAATGTTTAGTGGTGGGTCACAATGCACGGTCTTGCAAGAAACCGAAAAATCCTAACCGCAGGATATATCCGAAAAAGCCATCCAAGAAAAAGGGTGCACCTAAAGTGAGATGACATGTCATACTGAATATGGATGTGCACTTATATTACAATGATTTCGCATTTATATCCAATTTTGTGCCTTTACATCCATTGATTTTGTATTTTTTATATTTGACGCATGCTTCACACTTACTTTACAGGGTGGTGATGGGCAACCAGGGACTTCTACAAAATTGGTGAGGTAGGACTTCTACAGAAGCTGCTGGACAGTCCAAGGGAAAGAGGCAGAAGAGTCAAACTCAGCAAGCCACTGAAGCTGAAGGTCAGACGCAGCCACAAGTACGAGAACAACACGCCAGCGGACTGTGACACAGGTGCCAGTCCATGCATTTATAACAAAATCTGTTATATACTTCTCAGAGCATCGTATAAGTTCTTATTGTCTAGAAAATAATTGATGCATCGTATTAAGCATTTTAAATATAGTTTTTACTGAGAGACATCAGAAGATGAAACATGCATGTCCACTTCTGCCATGGAAGTATTTAAATGTACAAAATGTGGCTACTTATGCTAACTTATAGTATTACATCTAATAACTTTGTTTCAGACGCAGGGCTCTCAGCCATCACCGTCTCTGTCAGAACCCGTTCAGTCATTTTCAAAGAAAAAAAGGAATAGCCCAACCAAAAAGGGTGAAGGAGGGTCGCAAATCCTTCTGAGGCGATCTCCGCGGAAGAAGGGTGAAACTGCAAAGAAGTGACTTCACTTGTACTTGTATTTGCTCTATTTTTGGGATCTGTGATGTTGATCAATGTAATTTTTTGGGATCTACTTCCTCATGTATGGCTTGCTGTTGAGCCTTTTTTTGTTCCATTCTTATCTATGGCATGATGTGGACAGTGATGTAATTTGGAAGATACAATATTTCAATTGTAGATGGTTAGCACGTGTACATGAATGAAAACAAGTTGTGAATTTGCAAACTGAAACTCAATATTTGAGTCTGCATGGTGAATGTCCATATTGAATCAGCACTTGTTTATTGAATTGGAGATGGTCAGCAATTGTCAATCTGAATTGGAGATGCTCCTTTTTGCACTTGCCCGTTTGGTAAATCTGCATAGTGAGTTGGTTTTGCAGATGCACTTCTTAAAATGATCTTGCAGATGCTTCATTTTCACTTGCACAGATTTGTATATGAGCAAAGAAACTCATAACAAGAGAAATTACAAGAGAAACTCAAACTTACAAATTCTGGAATCTGCTTGACTAACTATTACATCAAGAGAAATTACAATGTCATTCGGTGTGCAATGACACACTACATCAGTAATTACAACCCTCATACTATTTCTACAAATTACAGATTAAGAACAAAGCCAGAAATACTCCATAAGTTGCCTCTCCTTTGCCCTATTTTTGGACTTGCACTTGCTCCTCTAAGAAATTCACTTTAAGCAAAACTACAATTCCTAAAAATCCTACATGATAAGAACAAAGCAGAGAAATACGCAGGCAAAGAACATCCAGACCCAACTCTTGAGTTGCCTCTCCTTTGCCTTGTGTTTAATAAGCTGCTCCTTTTGGACTTGCACTTGCTCCTCTAAGAAATTCACTTTATCAGCATTTTTCTTCACTTTATCCTCTGACATCTTCACTTTATCCTCTAAGATCTTCACCTTCCTCACCATGCCAGCAAGAGCATCTTGCCTTGTGCAGCAGGAGCGGGGTCAATCCAGCCAAATGCAATCAAAGATAAATAAATGAACAATACTGACACTCTAAAGACATTCAAAAAGACAGAAACTCTAACCCATCACATGCAAAACTACTTGCAGAAAGCCATATCAGAGCAATCAATATTAACAACTTCATGAAATCCAAGCTCTCCTTTATTATATTCACTAATTATGGCTAATAGGTTCATGAAATCTTCCAAACTCACAATTTGAAGGAATGACACAGAGAGAAGCCAATGGCTGTACAGATGCTGAATTCCATGTAGAAATCACAATATCCTTCCAATCAATTTCCAAAGTCTTCCAAATCACATGATGATAGAGTGAGGCATCTTTCTATTTACTGCTAGAGTCATAACTTTAAACTATAAGATAATTAAACACTTGCTAGAGGCAATTAGTTCCAAAATTAACTTTCCTTAATTTTCTTCTCTCTGCCACCAGTTTGAAAAGCTAACTGGGGTTTCTATCTAATACTCGAACAATTCCCATATAGTTGTGTCATGATGATAGAGTGAGGCAGATATTTACTGGGTTCCACTTTGTCTTACTACTCTGTCATTCCTTATCTTATTGAATTCAAAAGTGAGCTTCAGCTTTGAAGGGAATGTGCCTGCATGTTAAACTTAACAATCTTCACCAACTTAGCTTAATTGTCTCATAACTTTCCTTAATTTTCTTCTCTCTGCCACCAGATTCAAAAGCTAACTGGGGTTTCTATCTAACACTCGAACAACTCCCATATAATTGAATTGCAAAAACTATTATGGGACATCAAAACCTACTAAAAGCACAACAGTTAACAAATAGAATTGCAGCTAACATCAAAAGTTTCTAACATTAAACCTAACTGTGTACACAAAACCTTAAATCTCCCTTTCAGCTTCACAATTCAGAAACTAAACTGAAAGATATGCACTGGATGCTAACCTGGCCACTTGAGTAACGTGGGCAGCCAAAAATCTTCTGCCCGGATTCCCCTCTGTCCTGCTTGTCCTCATTCGAGCCTTCATGCCGCAGAAGCAGAGTCGTGCGGCTTCGTCAACCTCCACTTCCAATGACACCCCTTCCTGCCTTCCATTGCTAACAGAAGACGACGATGCACTTGTCATTGCCCCTTCCTGCCTTCGTTTCTTAGAGATCGACAACAATGGGGGTTTTTTTCTCCTTCACATATTTAGGGATTTGGGGACTCTTTCGGGCTTAGGGTTCGTCGAATGTTTCTGTCTGATTTGGGGATTTTGGGGTTACGGGTGTGACTGTGCAGATTTGGGGATCTTCAGGTTACGGAAGTGACTGCAGATTTGGGGATTTCGGGCTTAGGGTTCGTCGAATGGTTCCATTTTCAATTGGGATTTTGGGGGTTACGGGTGTGAAAAGGAGAATTTGGGGCTTCAGGGGTTTCGGGGTAATTTCGCCGCTGGGAATGCTGTGGCTTTTCATTATATTGTTTGGAATTTTTTTTACGTGACCTGTCAATTTCCACGTCACTTCCGTTAGCCACGTGTGCATTTCCGTCCAATGAGTTGACGGCAGATCTATTTGGTAATGGGTCCTCACCCCAGGGACGTTTTTAGGGAAAATTGAACCCTGAGGACCAAACTGGAAAAAGGTCAAACCCCAAGACGTACAGAGTAATTTAGCCTTGAAAAAAATACTACTTCATCTCATTGAAATAGGGAAAACCCATTAACTGTTGCGGTTGATGCCTAGGTAAACACTTGTAAAAATTGGAGCATAAATAGTGCACAATACTTTATTTCATGAAGCCAAAAACATCTCCAAATTTTAAAATGTAAAATTCATAGAGGAAAGCTTTAAAGAAAACCAAAAGCTTTTTCATCAGAATGAAGATAATTTGCTTTTGATCAAAAAAACCCAAAAACTATAAAATTCACTGAAAGACAAGTGATAAAGTTATTTCTCAAGAGTCGACTCGTATGCTCCAAGTCACCACCTTAATCTCCCATTTTAAAACAACACTGATTCCAACGATGTTGAACAAAGTCAAAGAACTGATGATTGAAGTGAATGCATTAGGAAAAAATTTTGGGTGCGTCAATTGGGTCGAAAAGCAAATTAGGCAGCATAATATGCGTGTATACACATGAGGTTTATAAATCATGTACTTAAAATAATATTTAAACTTGACTAGTTCATGTGGGTTTTTCCTGTTTGGATTACCACCTAACACATCTTTGTGCCCTGTGTGATGCTATGATCTATGATCTTGTTAGAGGATCGTGATTGTCGTTAATTAACCAAATGGACAAACATCAAATCATTCATGACATAAATGGATATGTTAATTTTCACTCACGTCTATGCCAAGCTGATTAATTGTCACTTCAGCCTTTTTATATCGTATGTTAAGAACTTTTTGAATTATTAGAAACTTGAACTTTTCCTATTCCCTGCTCGTACGGTGATTTTGGATAATTGCGCTTTAAAAATGGAAAGTGAAAAGGATGGTAGAACAAGTTACAAAATACCAACCTTAGCGGACTTCATGAGGTGATGAAGAGAGTGGTGGAAAGAGACTCGAAAGGGTCTAGTTACAGGATTTCCAACTTCTGCAGATTTCATGATGTTATCTGAAGAAAGTGGTGGACAAAGACTCAAAGGAGTTGTAGGATGCCAAATTCAGTAGACTTCATGATGTTCTGAAGAGACTGGTTGACAAAGTCTTGAACCAATTCTACAAAAAAATTGAGTTAATAGGTGATGTTGTCCAGCTTTCCCACTTCAAATTCTCCAAAATCTTCTGCATCTCGTCAAACTGCTGAGACACGTTCATCCAGTCTTACCGATGCATTCTGTGTGGTCTCTTTCACAAATTTGGTTTAACCTCGGCACTTTCATTTCATGGTCATTGCATTTACTGAACCAAATTGAAGTTTCAGTAGTTAATTGGGATGATGCGCAGACTAGATAATTGGGCTTGGCAGGCAAAATTCGTGGAATAAAACCAAGGGTGTTGCTGAGCCCGGCCTATAACAGTGGCGTTTATGAGGCAGGGGTAAGTGACAAAAACATAAAAAATGAAGAGCATGAGGGATTGGGTTTGGGCCAAATCTTTGATTTTATTAGAATCTGATATTACCACGTCAACGTAAGGTCTTCTTGGGACTAATATGGTATATTCGGTTTTTATAAACTTTTCTTGAATATCAATTGAGAGTATATATAGAAACATTTTTATGATTTAATAGGTAGTAAACCACCATAAAATCACAAAACAAAAAAAAAACGAATTCAAGAAGTAATCAAATCACCACCTTCGAATTGTCCGTGCAAGAATTACTATTCCACGAATTAAAGATTATTGAAATATTTAATTTGTAAGATATGCTGCAAAACCCAATTCGAAGTAATGCATTAAAAAAGAGTCTAAATTATTGAATAAATATTTTTGTTTAATAACTTAAACTTTTAGTATAAATGGTAGGTAATATTTTAAGTAGTTCTCAATTAAGATTTGACACTATATTTCATTTCAAATTTAAATTAAATATTACACATAATTTTGAAATAGATTCCATGAATTATGCATTAACTAAATTTTTTTTTTTTTTTTTGAGCTAGAAACATGGTACATTGATTACCTGAGAGACGAATAATGAATTGGAGGTCTACATTTATGATGTGAGAAGTCATGATACTTTTTCTGGGCTTTAAGATATTGGAGGTCTTACTATGAAAGATGTTGAGATAAGAAAGCATATTTTATATCCATTGGTTTATAGCTTATTGAGTTGGCATTGGTCTTACCAATTGCGACTGCAACTGTTGAAAGAGTGTTCTCTGTGATGAAGTTTATCAAAACTGACTTGCGTAATAAGATGAGAGATGAATGGATAAATGATAGAATGG
Source organism: Morella rubra (assembly GCA_003952965.2). NCBI lineage: Eukaryota > Viridiplantae > Streptophyta > Magnoliopsida > Fagales > Myricaceae > Morella > Morella rubra. Next base: position 530,894 of record CM025850.1, read on the forward strand.
TGATATACATCGAGAGAGAAATTTTTGAAACTATTGAGAACGAAGCTATTTTGGAGTTTATCTCAGACTCACCGCTCATAGGTCTATGGAGCCATGTCTGTGTGCTCCACCTAAATTAAAGGAGCTATCCTATGGGGTGAGTCCCAGACTCATTCCTCATAGGTCTATGGAGCCGTGTTTATGTGCTTCACCTAAATTAAAGGAGCTATCCTGTAGGGAGAGTCTGGGACTAGCTTTGCCTCATTGTGACTCGAACTCACACCTAAGTGCTTCATACGTTTTGTCTAGCACATGGAGACCCTGTTAGCTAGCCAGCAGGGTAGCTCCCTTGGTGAACGATGTTGTGTGCATGGGAGTATTGCTTGTAATTCTAAATACAACACCACTTAAATCAGAGCCATATTTATTTAATTACTTAGAATAGTTAATTAAATCTACCATGGTATAGATATAGACTTCAATTATCTCTACATAATTTTAGAGATTTCACTTTTGTCCAAGATAGCTTATAAATCCTACAGCTTACGAGCGAGTCCTTGACTTGACTGATACTCAAATTATGAGGCCAATGATTTTTTCTAGCACTCACAACTAGGTCAAAACGTCCTCAACTAGGCTAAGTCATTCTGAGCCTATGCACACTAACTATATGCAAAGGATTTCCTTGTTACCAAAAAAGAAAAAAAAGTTTTATAAATCTTTCTCTTTCCAATAAATTTACCATCTTGAAATGCAACTCATGGATCACTTTGTTCCACTTGTTCATTTGAGTCACAATTGACCTTACAGGTTGTAGCTGCAGTACTGATCCTTGTTGAGTACTAGGAACCACATATTAGTTGAATGTACAAAATTATAAAAATATTTTTCAACCTCAGTCAGAAGGCATTACTTATATATATATATACATACAACTACTAGAAGCCATAAGTTAAATCTTTAACAACTTTTCAAGGACCAAGAAGTTGATCTAAAAACTAATTAAAGTAATTGCTTCTAACCATTCAAGATTTTAGGTGGCAAAGAGAGTATAGGGTTTAGGCCCTATAAATTTTGTGTGATTACAGCTTCAAGAGTGGGGAGAAAACTAGTGGAGAGGAAGTGTACGAGAACACTTAAGATGGTGACGGTGATATTTACCCTCATTAATGTTATTAAAGTGCAACCCAGTTAGTTGGGACCTTCATTCCCAATATTCTCAATCTCCATCCACTTTCCTCCCACCTTCGTTGTGATCTGTCTTCGCCTGATGATGTTCGTTGCCCACTGCATTGCTGCCTTAACACAAAACTTTAAGCGTATGTACGTGACAGAGAAGAGGAAAAAAAAATTGCTTAGAATTCTGTGGTGATTCCAGCGGCTGCAGATTACCCGGCCTCAGATTATGCTGCATGTTTAAAGAAGTGGCATGATCTTATTTAAGCACAGGCAACGATGCAGTGATATGCAGCAATATTGCAGTAGTTTGCCGTAATCTGCAACAGCTTTGCCGAAGCAATTGGCAAAGCCAAGATCATGAATACGCCTGCGATATTCATTGGATCGATCGATGTTCTTTTTTCTTTACTACGTACACATGCTTTAAGTTTGGAGTTAAGGCAACAATGCAGTGGGCTGCAAACAATATCAAGATGGGAGGGATCATGAGGAAGGTAGGGGAAAAGTCGTTGGAGCTAGAGAGAAAATGGCAAGGTCCTTTCCAGCTCGCACTTCAATCAGAAAGCATGCACAAAGATATATCGCATCTAAATGGAGAATCTATGCACTCGAATTTATCAGCTAAGCACTTCGTTTCTCTCTGATCTCTCTTTCTCCCCTCGACAATTTCTCCATGCATGCATCTTAGGAGTTTTGCACTGATCGTACGTGGAGGCATCGCACATGGGCTATCAGGCACAGGCGGAGGGAGGGGGGGCGAACAGGGGCCATTGCCCCAGTTGGCTCCCCCCAAAAAAAATTTTTTACACGCACATTTTTTTTTTTTAAGGCCCGCCCCCCTTAAGGCCATTAAATTCAGCCCACCCCCCTTACCAGCCCAGATACCTCAGCCCGCCCCCCTTAAGCCCAAGCAGTCCCAGCCCAGCCCCTTTGATCCCCTCATCCCTCTCCTCTCTACTCTCACACGCGACGACGACGGCAGCGCATCTCTTTCTCCCAGTCTCAGCTACTCCCTCTCAGCCTCTCCTCTTAGCTCTTCCACACCGGATTTCCCATTGGCCACTGTCGCAGAGCAGCACCTGACAGCCCCAGTGCCCCACCGTCGACTGCTGCATCCTCCAAACCTCAGGTGCTCTGTGCTGGTCCAGCCTCCACGCCAGATTGCCATTGGCCATTTTCTTTTGGTTATTTTCTTATCTCCATGAGATTTTTCATTTATTTTAGACACATTCTGCTGCTCCTTCAAATAAATTTTCTGATTGATGCGTATTAGGAAACGTTCAATTTATTGTAGGGCTAGATCTCTATGAGTAGATACTGTGTTTTTTGGTCAACTATTGGCTAGTTTGCTTGGTGCCTTGGTGTCATTGAGTGGTTGCAATTTTATTCACAGCCCGCAGGTACTTGTAAATTGTAATTGAAACTTTGATCCATGGGAGACAAATTGCCTTGAGTTAAAGTTTCATGGTGGATTTAAGAATGGGATTTATTTGAAAGTTATTCTTTGCTTTGAATCCAACGTGGGACTTGAGTCTTGAATCTTGGCTTTTGTAAAAATTTCAGCTTATTCCTTTAGTCCTTCTCCTTTTCCTCTCCATGACAGACTGGAGAGTAAATATAGTTTTCTTTTAAGTCTTAAAAAATCGATTACTTTTTGTATAATAGGTTTTATTGTTCTCAGAGATGAAAGCATTTGCATGCATTGTTCATAATAAGTATGCCTATAATTTCAAGTTTGCATTCCTCTCTGTTCTTATACATGACATATGATGCCTAATGATTTTCGTTAATCCTTCTATTTATTTTTACCTATAAAGAAGTGTAGTGTTATCGTATAATGTGGCTTTTCTTCGAGTTTCAAAATGTGCTATGGGCTGGATATGCTTCTTGCAGAGAAATTGGTTTTACATCAAAAGGATTGAGCTCAAGAATTCTTAGGGGTTAGAATAAAGAGAACAAGGTGCCTAAGTAATCTATTAAAATGGAGGTGTGAATCCAATGGTTAGTGCATTTAGTAAATGTGAAAGAACCGAGAAAGCAAAAGAGAGAGGATGCTCTCCAAGATACTGCAGAATTCACTAGTTTTGCAATGATAACTCAAAAGATGCATAGAACTTCAAGCATAGCATTTCTTCAGGGAAAGGGAACTTTTCTGGATTAATGAATGGATCATCTAGTCATTTTGCGACTTTCAATCTACTTTTCACTTAGATGGAGGGCATGAGGATCAAATTGATGATCTTAGTTTAATAGATACGCTTTTGTACTTCCTTAGATTGGGCCTTCGTCAAGATCATTGACAAAGATTTTAGATAAGACATAGACTGACAAAGAAGTAGTAAAGATCAGCGAGAAACTCAATCCTTAATATAGAGTTTGTTCTTTTGCCTTTTACCTGCTAGAGAATCATTGGTTTTATCATTTTATTGCCACTATCATCATCTAATTTTACATGTCTGACTTCTCCGCAGGTTGCTGAGAAAAAAACAAAGACTTCTTCGCAGGTTATAAAAATCCAAAGTTGAGGTAAGGCTTATTTTCATCTCTCTTTTGTTTGTTTAGGTCTGATTTTTCATAGCACATGAGATTAACTTGTTTTTAATTGTCTTTCTCTAAAGGTGAAACTTTTTTTCCATTGTTTATGTGTTCTGTTTTACTAAGAATATATATGTATATAAATACTTTGTGTGATTAGTTGGTGCTCTATTGGTGTCTTGAACAACAAGAATTTAATCTTTAATGCTATTACCACTGATTGGTTGATGATTTTTGTTTTCTTTTGTTTTCTTTAGATAATGGATAAGTTTTTGATAAAAAAAACCAGCCAGCGTGGAGTCATCTAATACTCCTAGCGTGGGCACTAGTTCTGAAACGAATACTAGTTCGAAAAGACCTCGGCTTTCTATTAGTCCAGATGATATTGTTGCTGACCCAGGGTTACGTAAACCCATTGAAGAATATGATGTTGGGATTAGGGATCAAATTCGTAGGGAGTACTTGATCAAAGGTCCTTTTCAACCGCGTGGCCATGATTTTCCCAAGAAGCAATATGGGAAAACAATGAGGGGTTTTAGGACTTATGGTTCAAAGATTATAAGTGGTTGGAATATAGTGTATCAAAAGATGCGGCGTATTGCTGTGGTGTTATCTGTTTAGGCCATCTAGAGGTGCAAGATCCGGGGAGATGTGTTTACATCTACGGGATTTAGCAACTGGAAAAAGGCAGTGGAGGTTTTTGGTGAACATGTTGGTGTTGTAATAGTGCTCACAATGATGCTAGAAGAAAATGTGAAGCACTAAAAATCAGCGACAAAGTGTGTCGCACATGTTATCCGCACAAGGGCGGGAAGTGGAGAATGCTTATCGCATTCGTTTGACAGCAGTTTTAGATTGTATTCGTTATCTTTTGGGGCAAGGATTACTTTTCGTGGTCATGACGAGTCTGAGAGTTCAATGAGGAAGGGCAATTTTCTTGAGCTCTTAGAATGGTACAGCTTACGTAAGAAAAGGTTGCTAAGGCAACTCTCTTAATGCTCCTAAAAATAACCAAATGACTTCTCCAAAAATCAGAAGGAATTGGTGAATGCTGCTGCAGCGGAGACCACACTTGCCATCATTAAAGATATTGGGGATGGATTTTTTTCACTTATGGTTGATGAGTCTCGAGATAATTCAGTGAAGGAGCAAATGGCAGTGGTTTTGAGATATGTGAACAAACGTGGACATGTGATAGAAAGGTTTATTGGTGTGGAACATGTTACCGACACTTGCTCCCAATCTTTGAAAATGCTATAGATAATTTGTTTGCAAGACATGGGTTATCAATATCCAGTTGAGAGGTCAAGGGTATGATGGGGCATCAAACATGCGAGGCGAGTTCAATGGGTTGAATCGCTCATTTTGAGGGACAATCCTTCTGCTACCTATATCCATTGTTTTGCTCACCAACTTCAATTGGTTATTGTGGCTACTGCAAAGAATAACATCCAAGTTTGTGATTTTTTTCTTACACTATATTATTGTGAATATAGTCGGAGCTTCTTGTAAAAGGAAAGATTCTCTTCGCAAAGTCAACATGAGAAGATAGTGATTGGATAAGGGAGAATTTCTAGTGGAAGGGGCAAAAATCAAGAAACCAGTCTCGCACGACCAGGTGATACTCGTTGGGGTTCACATCACACTTACAATAATCCGTCTCTTCACTATGTGGTCAGCAGTGTTGGATGTGCTTGAAAACGTAAAAGAGGATGGCACTTGCAGGGAACAAAAATCCATTGCTAAGAGTATGATGAATAAGATGCAAAGCTTTGAGTTTGTATTCAATATGCATTTGTTGAATAATATAATGGGAATTACGAATGAATTGTCACAGGCCTTACAACGAAAGGATCAAGATATTGTTAATGCTATGAATTTGGTTGGAGTTGTGAAGCGTCGGTTGCAAGCTTTGAGGGAGATGGAATGGGATGCTTTTTTGGAAGAAGTCAAAACTTTTTGTGTGAATAATTCTATCACTGTGCCCAATATGGAAGACATTATACCAACTCGTGGTCGTCCAAGTCGTGGAGGGCAAACAATTACTTATTTGCATCATTTTCGTGTGGAAGTGTTTTGCCAAGTTATTGATTTGATCGCTCAGGAGATGGATCATCGTTTCACAGAAGTAAGTACAGAGTTGCTTCTTTGCATAGCATGTCTTGATCCAAGAAACTCATTCTCAGCGTTTGATCATGCTAAGTTACTTCGTCTTGCTGAGCTTTATCCAGAAGATTTCTCAGCAGTTGATTGTATGATTCTTAGAGATCAACTTCACACCTACATTGATGATGTGAGAAATACTGATGCTTTTTCTGGACTTCAAGATATTGGAGGTCTTGCTATGAAGATGGTTGAGACAAGAAAGCATACTTTATATCCATTGGTTTATCTCCTTATTGAGTTGGCATTGGTCTTACCAGTTGCGACTGCAACTGTTGAGAGAGTGTTCTCTGCGATGAAGATTATCAAGACTGACTTGCGTAATAAGATGGAGATGAATGGATGAATGATAGTATGGTAGTATACATTGAGAGGGAAATTTTTGAAACTATTGAGAACGAAGCTATTTTGCAACGTTTTCAGAATATGCAGTCGTAGGATCAATTGCCACCTCTCAGTCTCAGCAAATAATACGGTACGTGTATTTAATATTTTTAATGCTTTTAGTCCTTAATTTTCGATATTTTAACTTTAAGGCACTTTTGCATTACGTAAGAAAATTTTTTGAGATGTCATTTCGCCTTAAGAATTTGCCCCCCTTAACTAAAACTCTGGTTTCGCCACTGGGTCAGCCTGCACCCTCCCTTTTTGGTCCCCTTCACCATTTTGCTTTCTTTTTCATAACTTTTGTCTTGCTTTTAGGGTGTTTTGTCCAAAGGAAATCAGCATCCATCGAGTAAGAGAGAGGTAAGGGTGTAGCAACTTGTCTTATAATGGATGCATACATGTAGAGAAAGAAATAAGAATGGGGGAGAGAGAGAGTAGAGTCATTTGGCCGATTTCACCATTTTTTTTTCTCCTTTTTTGTTTCGGATCTCTCATGACATTTAAGTGTTTTGGATATCTTGCATGTGGTAGATGTGGTTATAAAAAGGAGGTTGATAACTTAGAAGACTCGTAGGTTACACTTGAGAGGAGGAAGTTGCATGCACGCTTGATTTTGTTATGGACTTGATCACTTCCTTTATAGTTTTTTGTATAGTTTAGTTATGAATTTGTGAACTTGTGAAATGAAAGATCTTATTTTATGGGAAAGGAGAGGCACGACAGTGTCTTATGATCAATGTTTTGGAGCCTTAAGGGCTGAAAAAATATGAGATAGATGGCATATGTCCATATGTGTGAATGCAAGGTGTTTTTGAAAAAGGAAAAACTAGCAAAGGTGGCTTTTATATGGAGATGTAACACTGTTGTCCACCTCTGAATGTAATTTGGTGTAATTTAAATGTTCCAAGTACGTAAGCATGCTTGCATTGACATGTAACGTCAACAGAAAATGTGCATGTAAAACTACCCTAAGGAACCATGCTACCTGAATGACCTAAGGGATTTTTATACTAGGGACAGATTTTATTTTGACACCAAATTGTCCAGATATGAAATTTAATAGTTATAGGTTTTACACTAAAAATTTCAGCTAATTTGGATAAGTGAAATGACCGAATTGCCCTTGGAAGCACTTGGGGCAATTTCGGCATTTAAGGAAAAGATAGGGGTAAAAACGTCCAAGACCAGATTTTAGACCCACGATTATTATGGACTTAAGTTAAGGAATTTATGGAAGAAAATAGAACCCTAAACTAATTCACATGAGACCCAAAACACAAGGTTTAGATTTTTACTAAGTTCAAAATTAATTAATTAAAAGTGCAAACAAATCAAGATAGTTTAGTAATACTAAATCTGAAGAATGCCATTTAAATGCACGCTTAGTAACAAGTGACTGAAATAAATTAACGATATAAAGATAGTGAACTTAAGACATGCAAGTTCAAGCTCTTAAATTAATGAGAAATTGGCAATTTAATCCCTGGGTTTTCCCCCCTTTAGCGGTTCGATCCTTAAGAAATAAACCCTAACAAATTACTCCCCAAACTACCATCATTTGACAAAATCATCCTTCCGTTAGGTTCCGTGTGATTTTTTAACGGGATACTTTCCACGCTGGCAATTTTTACACGTGGCACTGCATAAGCCAAGTCAGCAATCTATTATGTCCATGGGTTTTAAAACCATGTCGTGCCTTTTTGTCTACGTGTTGGAGGTTCAGACAACATCAAGGGAAATAAAAAGTGCCGTGAAAAGTGTAACTGTTTGCTTTAAAGAAAGAAACGGCAAAAAAACATTGCGTACGAAGATATACGCGTCGTTTAGAACATTGGTTTCTTCAGTTTAATCAAACGTCGTCGTGCAAGGAAAAAAAGGCTAGAGAGAATTCGATCGATATTTGTCTAAGTGTTGGCATTCTTTTCCCCATTCATTCTCACCATATTAACTACGATTTCCCAAGTGTAGTGTCAATCTAAACCCTAGATTAGAGAATCCAAGTTCGGTTTCGATATCCATCACTTTCCTCACCATTTTGACAGTTTAGTGGAATATCCATTGGGATTTTGGGGAAAAATTTGTGCAAAAATCCAACTGGGTCTGCTTGAATCTTTGAAGTTAGCGACGCAGAGGTGTACTTGGACGACAAAAAGAAATGGAAAAAGGTAGGGACCCATTTCTCATCTCGTTTATCTTGACTGGGGTCTTGGTGTTTCGGTATTGTGGGTGTTGTCTGTTTGTTTGTGTTTTGTTTGACAAGCATGAAAAGTTGTGTTTATTGACTCTGTTGGATGTATGCTTTAGTGTCCTTTAGTGCAGACTCTCAGTGCTGACTTTTTGTGGGCTTGGTTTGTGGGTGTTTGTTTCGCTGTGTTGAGATTCAAATTTGTCTCATATAATAACTGTAGGTCCCTAAGTTTTGACATTATATATGAACGCACATGCCACTAAAGGTAACAGATTTGAGTGGTCCTAGTTTAAAGGCAGCACATCCGTGGGTTTTAAAACTTGCTGTTCAATTTCCCTTTTGTTTCGTTAGTGAGTTTTTTAATTAAGTGGTCCCACGGTCAATTGTTTAGTACAAAGTCTTGGTGTGTGTTTAATGCTACACAATTGGTAAGTACCTTTGGTGGAAATGTCGTTTTTAAGTCGTTGTTCGAATACCACAATTACAGAGTCAATGATTGAATCATTTTTAATAATGTTTTTTTGAGTCTTAAGTTACTAAATTAATTATTAGACCTGTTATACTATAGTCTAATTTTATTAATTAATTATTAGACATGTTATACTATAGTCTTAAGTTAATAATGTTTGGTTTAATATGTTTTTTTTAGTCTTAAGTTACTCAGGTCTGTGTTGCTAAATTTTAATAATGTCTAAAATATATGATACGAACCTTTTTTTTGTTGATGTGTAGGTGTGTTGAAGATAGTTATCCATCATGGAGGCCAATTTCTTGGAGGTCGGGGTCAACTTTACATAGGAGGCAACGTGGAGGACATGGGCTGGATGGACCCCGATTACATCTCAGTAGGTGAAATTGGCTATGCGGTGATGGAGCTTGGGTATACGCAGCCGGGTGACTTGTGGTACACATTTGAAAATGAGGACTGGCTTGCTGTTAGGACTTTTAAGACTGACAAGGATGTGGTTAGTATGATCAATAGATCCCGAGTTGAGAAGAGAACGGTCCTAAACATTTATGTGGATCATACCGTTGATGAGGCGGAATTAGTTGATGATGTAGAACCCCCACTAACACTTGAGGACGTTGGGCCATCATATAGGGGATTGTGATTTGGAAGATGATATTTGTGGGGAAAATAGAGAGGATGTGTGTGGGGAAAATAGAGAGGATATTTATGGGGAAAATAGAGAGATGTGTGTGAGGAAAATAGAGAGGATGTTTGTGAGGACCATGAAGACTTGTTGGGAAGGGGAAATACTGATGATGAGGAGGAGGAAAATCTGAGGGAGGGTGGAGAGGGTTCTGATTATGGCACTGATCTGAGTGAGTTCAATGATGCAGAGGCTGATTATGTAGATGCCTATGAAGATCAAGAATGTCCAGATGTTGCTGATGAAGATACACAATCTAGTGTGGACTGGTGTGGGACGTTTCAGAATACACCAGGGTGCGAGGATGGTGATGGTATTAGTGTTGAATCTGAATATGAGGAGAATGATGACCTACAAAGTGTAGCTGGAGCTGAGCAGGTGAGGTCCCACCAAAAAAGACTTTTACAGAGTTCAATGACAACTTGGAGGCACCCGGAGATGTAGTCCTTGAGAATGGGCAAATCTTTGCAACAACAAAGGTCTTACGGAAGGCTTTGAGGAGATACGCAGTTCAAAATCATTTTGAGTATTTGCTCTTGAAGAATGATATGATCAGACTTTCAGCATGTTGCGTGATAGAGGATTGTGACTTCTATATCTTTGCCTCAAAGATGAGAGAGTACAAGGGTATTCAGATCAAGTCTTTAATTAAGGAGCATACATGCGGGGCGCAGTATGAGAACCGAAAATGTAATGTGGAATTTCTGGCGCATCAGTATCTCCCTAATTTTAGAGATCAGCCTAGTTGGCCTGTCTCTGCAATGAAGGGTCAGGTTCGCAGAGACTTTGGCATTGATGTGCCGCTGCACCGTTGTTACAGAGCTAAGAGGCTAGCATGCCTGATGGTACATGGGAATCAGGCTGATCAGTTCAGATACACGGGTCAATATGCTCTTGCATTGGAGAAGTGGAACCCGGGCACCAGTGTGGTTCTTATAAAATCCGGGGATCACTTTAAGAGGCTTTACATATGCCTATCGGCATGCAAGGCTGGTTTTAAGCATTGTCGCCCCATTATCTGTGTAGATGGATGTCACTTGAAGGGCCAATTTGGAGGCCAACTCCTTTGTGCTATCGGAGTAGACGGGAACGACGATATGTTCCCTATTGCATACGCAGTTGTGGAGGCGGAGACTCGAGACTCATGGAGTTGGTTTTTGGGATTACTTTTGGGTGATATTGGGTCTATTGACGACCACAGTTGGACCTTCATGAGTGACCGGCAAAAGGTAAATATTGATTCTTTCTAATTTGAATAACTTTGGTAGTTGGATGTGAACCCATATCAGCTTAACTTTTAACTTGTTTGTTGTTTTTATAGGGCTTGGGACTTGTCTTTGCAGAGGAGTATCCTAACATGGCTCATAGGTGTTGCCTTCGTCATATACACGCAAACATGAAGTCAAAGGGATTTAAGGGGAAGATATATAAGGACGCTTTGTGGGGTGCTGCGTGTTCAGCAAACCGGATTGATTTTGAATCTATAATGAAGTCTATCGAGCTCATGTGTCCGGCTATGCATAAAGAGCTTGGAGAGATTGACCCGGCTCTTTGGTCTAGACATGCATTCGGCATAGGATGCAAAAGCGATATGCTTTTGAATAACTGGCCGAGACGTTCAATGCGTGGATAAAGGATGCCCGTGACAAACCGGTCGTTTCAATGCTCGACATGATTCGCCGACAATTGCTGAACCGATTCCACAAAAAAAGGGCAGGAGCTATGGCAGCACTCCAAAAAACTCCCAATGCATTGTGTCCAAAAATATTCAAGAAGTTGGAGAAGATCAAGAACGACGCTCGTATTTGTGTATGCCAATGGCAGAGCGGGCTAGAGTTTGAAGTTGATCACCCGTATGGACCACGAAGAGTTGTGGATTTGGCTGGATGTACGTGCTCCTGTGGTAAATGGCAGCTTTCTGGAATTCCATGCATCCATGCTTGCTCTGCTATTTATTTCAGTAGACACAAACCTGAAGAATATGTGGCCAACTGCTACCGTTTGGCAACATATGTATTGGCTTATGAGGAAGGCCTTCATGCCATGCCAGGACCTGAGGCATGGCCAAAGGACTCCCCTACTGTGATACTGCCCCCATTTGTGAGGATTCAGCCAGGACGACCAAGAAAAGCGAGAAGGAAGGAACCCGATGAACCAGCAACTGCTTACAAGATTAGTCGTAGTGGATATGTGGTCAATTGTGGAAATTGCGGCGTCCAAGGTCATAATGCACGGTCTTGCCCTCAACCAGAGAACCCTAATAAAAAGGTTTGGAAGAAAAAAACGAAAAGGATCCCCGATAGTGGAGAGGCAGCAAGCACGGTGAGTTTTGGAGTTAATTAGTTCATATCAGCTGGCCTTGGTATTTTTGATATGCTAACTTTTAAATTTGGAAACTTTAGGACCCATCAACAGTGGGACAAAATGGAGGTAGAGGCAGGGGGAGAGGGTGGAGAGGAAGGGGGAGAGGACGTGGTAGAGGAAGAGGCAGGGTAAGACATAATAGTTTTGGATAGAAGTCCAGCTTTGGTATTTTTTTGATGACTACCTATGTATTGTTTTATTGTATTTATTAGTTTTTGTTTTTTCTACAGGATGCTCAAGAGGAAGCTGTCCAAGACCCCAAGATCTGGGTACTGGAGGCCCAGAGTGAACCTAGATGCAGAATTATAAAATTCATTTTGACTTGCCATCAGTAGCCAGGAGCATGGCAGAATTTTGGCATATTATAACTTGCAATATGGGAGTTCATGTTTTTTGATGAATAGCTTTGTAGTGTTTTGGTTTCTAGCATATCATTGATAGTTATGTAAATTATGTGAAATTTGGATATAGTTGAACTTGCTTCTTTATTAATAGCTTTATGGAAGTTGGTATAATTTGAAGATCTTTGATGCAGAATTTTGACATGGTATTGATTTGTTATTGTAGCAGAATCTTTTTGTGGTTTTTCATATGGTGTAATTTTAGTAGTAATTGCAGCAGAATTTTCGTTGTACATTTGCTGTAATTTTGAGTGAGTTGCAGCAGAATTTATGGTGCTGTAATTTTGACTGAGTTGCAGCAAAGTTTTGAGTGAGTTGCAGCAGAATTTCCGTTGTACCTTTGCTATAATTTTGAGTGACATTTGCTGTAATTTTGAGTGAGTTGCAGTAGAGTTTTGAGTGAGTTGTAGCAGAATTTTTGTTGCTGTAATTTTGACTGAGTTGCAGCCATATTTGCTGTAATTTGCAGAATTTATATAAGATAAAAATTGCTGCAGAAGTTTAGTCCTTAGTTGCAGAATTGGTATTAGTTGTAGAATTACTGCAGGTTTTTAATTGATATTAGTTGCAGATTTTGATAAGTTGAGAATTGCTGCAGGATTTTAGTCCTTAGTTGCAGAATTTTCTTATTTGCAGAATTAGTATTAGTTACAGAATTTCCTTAGTTGCAGAATTGGTATTAAGTTGAGAATTGATATCTGTTTTACTGCATATTGTCTTCTCAATATACCAATTTGGCACTAACCAACCAACATACCAATTTCGTGCTAAAATATCACAACCAAAAACCAAGATACCAATACATTACGAAAGTGGCACTAAAATTGCCTTCCTGAAATTACAACAAGAGAAGATGATGCATAACTAACATCATTACAACAGTACTCCAAAAGTTTACATTTTCCAGTACTTCTAAATCCTACCATTTACATTCCCAACAAAAGTGGCAGGATGATGACAAAATAGACAAACATTTCCCAACACATCACTTCGGTGTACTAAACAAGAGTACACCCATAACTATAAGGGCAACCCAAGACGCTCCAAGCATGACCTTCAGCACCTTCACAGTATGCTTCTGCAGATCCAACTCAGATTGCAAGGCCTTGTTTTTCTTCATTAAATGGGGTCCCACTTCCATCCCACGGGGGCACGTGCGAGGATCAAACCATTCAAAGAATCCACACTGATTCTGCAAGTGATGGAAGATTCGTACGTAAGTCTTACATATATAAATGAACTAGTTAGTTGAGATAAGGAATGTACCGCTTTCCCATCGTACTTCGCACATCCGAAGAAACGTCTTCCTGGATTGGCGTCCGTCCATGAGGTCTTAAGCGGAGCTGTCAATCCACAGTTGCACCTTGTGATAAGAACTTGCTTACTCATCTTTACAGAACATGGCGAAACAGTGCTGAAAGGACGGGAAAACAACTAGTAAACCAACCATTACTCAAAGTACTGAATAACATATGATGGAATCAATGCTATTGCTTCAATATCATAGACCCCATTGAATACCAAAGACTCCTTGTCACTCTATTGCACATAAAGACCCCATCTAAAGCACTTGGTTCCTTTGTGTTATGGTCTCTAGACAGTATTTTTGCTAATTTACTAACCTAACATGCCATCCACAAGGGCTCTACATAGGTCCCAAGTGTCATCCCAATCACAGGTAACTTGTTTCCATTATGTGCAATTGTCATTTCTGTTTTATGGTAGAAATCATGTGCTATTAGAGTTCATTTGTTTCTTTGTTTCAGTGACAGAATACCGATTTTTATTTTTCATATGGTATAAGCTGCAAAATCTAAATATGTAAGAAGGAACCAAAACAATCATGACATACAACAACCCCTGTAGATATCAGGCTTCACCTCATCAAAATTAATTTTTTTTTTTAAAAAAAACAACAGACCAAAACATATATGAAGAAGGAGGTACTTAACAGGATCTAAAATAATGATTTCATGACCCACTTCATTATCATTTAGCATCAAATGGCTTAGCTACTTCATATTCAGGAGTCTATGAGTACTTGATTGGGATCGCAAGGAAGGGAACCAACAGAGCCCAAAGGAAAGCAAATGCGTTTCTATAGCTAATAAGCAAGAGTGAACAAATTCCTTAAAAAGTTATAGAAGTAACTTTTCCATTTGCTAATTATGATGAATACATGTTCATATTGAATGTTTGCTATGAGCATGGTTATGTGTGATGTTTTGGAGAGCAAGACTTCATTCTAAAATATAAAATTCTTGATTACTGCAATTTGCAGAGGCTTGCGGAAACATGCAGTTGGACAAATTCAACATTGCCATTTGAACATACCCTTCCAAAATGGAATAGCAACTAAATTAATCACCGTTGTCTATTAGAAAATAAAGAACATGTCGGGTACAAAACTGGCGCACAGTGCTTGCCCATTTTTAAGGAAAGCCCGTGAGGCCACTAGGCACTACTCACTACCGCGTCTGAAGGAGAGCCCGTGAGTCCAGCTCTCCCTTTCATACTTTCACAATACACCGAATAATTTTCTCAGACATTGTGAAATCCACGAAATGAGAAACATTACCTTTTCTCAGACATTATCCCCGGTATGCGAAGCCGCTTCCTCTGGAGATTGTCTAATGGAGGCTTCGGGTTCACAACTCTGGCTGGAATTCTCAGATCTACCACGAAGAGCTCTTCTCTAATGGGGGCTTAGGGTTCTGAAGAGAAATGGGTAAATTCTGAAGAAGGAAAGGCTCAAAGTGACGTTGAACGAAAGGGGCAAATTCAAAAAAGTGCGTATTGTCTGCGACTAAAACAGGGTGGATTTAACCTAAGCAAAACGACACCATTTTGGGCTGCAATCTACAGGCGTCGCACGGTGTCGTTTCACAGACCACCTTAGTTGGCAGCTGACGTGGTTCTCCCGTTAAAAAATCACACGGAACCCTGACGGAAGGATGGTTTTGTCAAATGATGTAGTTTGGGAGTAATTTGTTAGAGTTTATTTCCTAAGGATCGAACCGCTAAAGGGGGGAAAACCCAAGGGATTAAACTACCAATTTCCCTAAATTAATTAGTGTAGAACATAATTTTTTTTAAAAATGATTCTAAATGGAAAAATCAAAATCGAAACCATGAGAAGTGTTGTTGGGTTTGCTGATCTTCATATCTAATGCATTTTGTGATTATTGCTAGTTTATTTACTTATTCATATACCTTAGAATGTATTAAAACACAAAAGTACTAAAGCATGTAGTTTTTCTCTAATGTACAAGACACCTGATTTCTTTGCACTACTTTTTGTGACAAAATATGTGTAATTAGACCCTGAGAAAATTTAGATAGGTTATTATAGTGTACTAGACGAAGCCCTAAAAATTTGAAGAAGAAATGATGAGAAAAAGAGGTACAAATGACCAAAAAGGGCATCAGGACAGTTTCGGGATTTAGTTGAAAAATCAGGGGTAAAAACATCCAAACAAAAAAATCTGGGCCCATGGCAATGTTAAGCATTGTTTAGAGGTCCTAGGGTAAAAATTTGGGCCCAAGACTATTGAAATTCGAGGCCCAAATCACAAGGCCTCATTAAGGGTCATAATCGGCCCATTAAGCAATAATTAATTAAATAAAATCAAAATTGGGATTTAAATAAGAGGCCCATTAGGCCCGGCCTCTTATGGATGAATAATGGATAATTGAAGTAAAAATTTAATAAAATAATGAATGGTTAATTATTCAATAATACTACTTAATCCTAAATAGTTAATTAATTTCAATGTCAAATGGACTAAGTGGCTAGTACGTGTTAATATATTTGATTTACGCAATTAGTATAGAATTTTTGAAAAGCTGTAGAAAACAAATTTCTTGTCTACATTGTGATAGGTGACTAAAATTGGACTAATAATAGAAAGATTTCAAAGTAAGTTATGCAAAAAGTTTAGAACTTAGAGCATAGAAAGTTTAATATTTCTCTTTTAATTGTTTAAACATAATTTACGATCTTATTTTATTCGTATGCATTTCCTTGATCTCTTTTTAATAATTTAGTTATTAATGATGCATATAAAAAGTCATACTGCATCAATATAGCATGGGTATTGGGATTTTATTGGCAGAAATGACCAAAGCGAAACCCAAACCCTGAGGTAGTCCTGAGATCGGGTGATGGTACCGTTTGTAGTGGGATAGTGCAAGCCACTACTGAGATGATAGTGGTTGGTATTCCTAGGCAATGGAACAATCATGCCTAATCGGGTCATGGTGCAGAGCACGGGACAATCCTAGAGGAGAGGAGGGACGCACAACCGAACTCTGAGGATTAAAATGAGCGAAGAAAGATACCTCTAGCGGATTTGAAATGAAAGAAAGAAAGTGAAATGACCAGGGAATGGATGCATTGCATTGCTCATATCGCATTAATTGCCTTGTTACGAATATTGCTTTATGATTAATTATTTTTATATCATTGCATGTTATGTTCCCCTATTCCCCCCTTACTGAGTCAGTAGGACTCGCCCTTTTTATTTGTTATTTATTTTGTATGTACCGTGTGGTCGTTGGACTGTCAGATGATGACATTTTTGAGCGAGCAAGTTTTAGAGATATATCCTTATATCTTAGTCGTGAAGATTTGGACCTACGTGACCGATTCCCTTAAGGTTTACGTGGGGTACAAGCCCCATGGTACCTCAAGGATCCACCCCTGCCCCCACTTCCATGTGTGGAAGATTTTGGACTGGTTGACATAGATCCAACCCTCCTACCTATTGTCCCACCTCCACCGACCCCGTCGATGGAGGGTGCTGGGGAGTCAGAGTTTATGGACTTGACCTCCGATACCGAGCCGGAGGACAAGTAGTCCCTTAAGATGGTTGTGTGATCTTTTGGCAGTGTAGATCACGACGTTTCTCTTATACAAAAGATCCTTCATGAGGAATACAAAAGTAAGAAAAGATAAGTACAAAAGCGAAAGCTGTTTAAAGCTTTCCGTACTACAACGTCGTGATCTACACTGCCAAAAGATCACACAACCATCTTAAGGGACTACTTGTCCTCCGGCTCGGTATCGGAGGTCAAGTCCATAAACTCTGACTCCCCAGCACCCTCCATCGACGGGGTCGGTGGAGGTGGGACAATAGGTAGGAGGGTTGGATCTATGTCAACCAGTCAAAATCTTCCAACATGGAAGTGGGGGCAGGGTTGGATCCTTGAGGTACCATGGGCGCTTGTACCCCACGTAAACCTTAAGGGAATCGGTCACGTAGGTCCAAATCTTCACGACTAAGATATAAGGATATATCTCTAAAACTTGCTCGCTCAAAAATGTCATCATCTGACAGTCCAACGACCACACGGTACATACAAAATAAATAACAAATAAAAAGGGCGAGTCCTACTGACTCACGTAAGGGGGGAATAGGGGAACATAACATGCAATGATATAAAAATAATTAATCATAAAGCAATATTCGTAACAAGGCAATTAATGCGATATGAGCAATGCAATGCATCCATTCCCTGGTCATTTCACTTTCTTTCTTTCATTTCAAATCCGCTAGAGGTATCTTTCTTCGCTCATGTTTAACCCCCAGAGTTCGGTTGTGCGTCCCTCCTCTCCTCTGGGACTTGTCCCGTGCTCTGCACCATGACCCGATTAGGCATGATTGTTCCATTGCCTAGGAATACCAACCACTATCATCTCAGTAGTGGCTTGCACTATCCCACTACAAACGGTACCATCACCCGATCTCAGGACTACCTCAGGGTTTGGGTTTCGCTTTGGTCATTTCTGCCAATAAAATCCCAATACCCATGCTACATTGATGCAGTATGACTTTTTATATGCATCATTAATAACTAAATTATTAAAAAGAGATCAAGGAAATGTACAAGAATAAAATAAGATCGTAAATTATGTTTAAACAATTAAAAGAGAAATATTAAACTTTCTATGCTCTAAGTTCTAAACTTTTTGCATAACTTACTTTGAAATCTTTCTATTATTAGTCCAATTTTAGTCACCTATCACAATGTAGACAAGAAATTTGTTTTCTACAGCTTTTCAAAAATTCTATACTAATTGCGTAAATCAAATATATTAACACGTACTAGCCACTTAGTCCATTTGACATTGAAATTAATTAACTATTTAGGATTAAGTAGTATTATTGAATAATTAACCATTCATTATTTTATTAAATTTTTACTTCAATTATCCATTATTCATCCATAAGAGGCCGGGCCTAATGGGCCTCTTATTTAAATCCCAATTTTGATTTTATTTAATTAATTATTGCTTAATGGGCCGATTATGACCCTTAATGAGGCCTTGTGATTTGGGCCTCGAATTTCAATAGTCTTGGGCCCAAATTTTTACCCTAGGACCTCTAAACAATGCTTAACACTTGCCATGGGCCCAGATTTTTTTGTTTGGATGTTTTTACCCCTGATTTTTCAATAAATCCCGAAACTGTCCTGATAGCCCTTTTTGGTCATTTTTACCTCTTTTTCTATATTTCTTCTTCAAATTTTAGGGCTTCGTCTAGTACACTATAATAACCTATCTAAATTTTCTCAGGGTCTAATTACACATATTTTGTCACAAAAAGTAGTGCAAAGAAATCGGTGTCTTGTACATTAGAGAAAAACTACATGCTTTAGTACTTTTGTGTTTTAATACATTCTAAGGTATATGAATAAGTAAATAAACTAGCAATAATACAAAATTAATATGAAGATCAGCAACCCAACAACACTTCTCATGGTTTCGATTTTGATTTTTAATTTAGAAATTTTTAAAAAAAATTATGTTCTACACTAATTAATTTAGGGAAATTGGTAGTTTAATCCCTGGGTTTTCCCCCCTTTAGCGGTTCGATCCTTAGGAAATAAACCCTAACAAATTACTCCCTAAACTACCATCATTTGACAAAATCATCCTTCCGTCAGGGTTCCGTGTGATTTTTTAACGGGAGAACCACGTCAGCTGCCAACTAAGGTGGTCTGTGAAACGACACCGTGCGACGCCTGTAGATTGCAGCCCAAAATGGTGTCGTTTTGCTTAGGTTAAATCCACCCTGTTTTAGTCGCAGACAATACGCACTTTTTTGAATTTGCCCCTTTCGTTCAACGTCACTTTGAGCCTTTCCTTCTTCAGAATTTACCCATTTCTCTTCAGAACCCTAAGCCCCCATTAGAGAAGAGCTCTTCGTGGTAGATCTGAGAATTCCAGCCAGAGTTGTGAACCCGAAGCCTCCATTAGACAATCTCCAGAGGAAGCGGCTTCGCATACCGGGGATAATGTCTGAGAAAAGGTAATTGTTTCTCATTTCGTGGATTTCACAATGTCTGAGAAAATTATTCGGTGTATTGTGAAAGTATGAAAGGGAGAGCTGGACTCACGGGCTCTCCTTCAGACGCGGTAGTGAGTAGTGCCTAGTGGCCTCACGGGCTTTCCTTAAAAATGGGCAAGCACTGTGCGCCAGTTTTGTACCCGACATGTTCTTTATTTTCTAATAGACAACGGTGATTAATTTAGTTGCTATTCCATTTTGGAAGGGTATGTTCAAATGGCAATGTTGAATTTGCTCTTCAAATATTCCAACTGCATGTTTCCGCAAGCCTCTGCAAATTTACCTTTTTCAGGAATTTTATATTTTAGAATGAAGTCATTTTACTCCAAAACATTGCCATTCATAGCAAACATTCAATATGAACATGTATGCAGATAACGCAAATTTGCTCTTGCCTATAGAAACGCATGGGCTCTGTTGGTTCCCTTCCTTGCGATCCCAATCAAGTACTCATAGAATTGAAGTGCTGCCAATATGAAAGACGAAATTTATTTTAGATCCTGTTAAGCCTTTCTCTGTGATGCTAAATTTCATGTACAAAATTGATCTAGTTAAATATATGACCCATTATACAGTTTAACTGTTTTTTGTAGATATCTACTGAAGCCTGATATCTACAGGGGTTGTTGTATGTCATGATTGTTTTGGTTCCTTCTTACATATTTGGATTTTGCAGCTTATACCATATGAAAAATAAAAATCGGTATTCTGTCACTGAAACAAAGAAACAAATGAACTCTAATAGCACATGATTTCTACCATAAAACAGAAATGACAATTGCACATAATGGAAACAAGTTACCTGTGATTGGGATGACACTTGGGACCTATGTAGAGCCCTTGTGGATGGCATGTTAGGTTAGTAAATTAGCAAAAATACTGTCTAGAGACCATAACACAAAGGAACCAAGTGCTTTAGATGGGGTCTTTATGTGCAATAGAGTGACAAGGAGTCTTTGGTATTCAATGGGGTCTATGATATTGAAGCAATAGCATTGATTCCATCATATGTTATTCAGTACTTTGAGTAATGGTTGGTTTACTAGTTGTTTTCCCGTCCTTTCAGCACTGTTTCGCCATGTTCTGTAAAGATGAGTAAGCAAGTTCTTATCACAAGGTGCAACTGTGGATTGACAGCTCCGCTTAAGACCTCATGGACGGACGCCAATCCAGGAAGACGTTTCTTCGGATGTGCGAAGTACGATGGGAAAGCGGTACATTCCTTATCTCAACTAACTAGTTCATTTATATATGTAAGACTTACGTACGAATCTTCCATCACTTGCAGAATCAGTGTGGATTCTTTGAATGGTTTGATCCTCGCACGTGCCCCCGTGGGATGGAAGTGGGACCCCATTTAATGAAGAAAAACAAGGCCTTGCAATCTGAGTTGGATCTGCAGAAGCATACTGTGAAGGTGCTGAAGGTCATGCTTGGAGCGTCTTGGGTTGCCCTTATAGTTATGGGTGTACTCTTGTTTAGTACACCGAAGTGATGTGTTGGGAAATGTTTGTCTATTTTGTCATCATCCTGCCACTTTTGTTGGGAATGTAAATGGTAGGATTTAGAAGTACTGGAAAATGTAAACTTTTGGAGTACTGTTGTAATGATGTTAGTTATGCATCATCTTCTCTTGTTGTAATTTCAGGAAGGCAATTTTAGTGCCACTTTCGTAATGTATTGGTATCTTGGTTTTTGGTTGTGATATTTTAGCACGAAATTGGTATGTTGGTTGGTTAGTGCCAAATTGGTATATTGAGAAGACAATATGCAGTAAAACAGATATCAATTCTCAACTTAATACCAATTCTGCAACTAAGGAAATTCTGTAACTAATACTAATTCTGCAAATAAGAAAATTCTGCAACTAAGGACTAAAATCCTGCAGCAATTCTCAACTTATCAAAATTCTGCAACTAATATCAATTAAAAACCTGCAGTAATTCTACAACTAATACCAATTCTGCAACTAAGGACTAAACTTCTGCAGCAATTTTGATCTTATATAAATTCTGCAAATTACAGCAAATATGGCTGCAACTCAGTCAAAATTACAGCAACAAAAATTCTGCTGCAACTCACTCAAAACTCTGCAACTCAGTCAAAATTACAGCACATAAATTCTGCTGCAACTCACTCAAAATTACAGGTCACAACTATTCTGCTGCTCACTCAAAACTTACTGCAACTCAGTCAAAATTACAGCACCATAAATTCTGAACTGCAACTCACTCAAAATTACAGCAAATGTACAACGAAAATTCTGCTGCAATTACTACTAAAATTACACCATATGAAAAACCACAAAAAGATTCTGCTACAATAACAAATCAATACCATGTCAAAATTCTGCATCAAAGATCTTCAAATTATACCAACTTCCATAAAGCTATTAATAAAGAAGCAAGTTCAACTATATCCAAATTTCACATAATTTACATAACTATCAATGATATGCTAAACCAAAACACTACAAAGCTATTCATCAAAAAACATGAACTCCCATATTGCAAGTTATAATATGCCAAAATTCTGCCATGCTCCTGGCTACTGATGGCAAGTCAAAATGAATTTTATAATTCTGCATCTAGGTTCACTCTGGGCCTCCAGTACCCAGATCTTGGGGGTCTTGGACAGCTTCCTCTTGAGCATCCTGTAGAAAAAACAAAAACTAATAAATACAATAAAACAATACATAGGTAGTCATCAAAAAAATACCAAAGCTGGACTTCTATCCAAAACTATTATGTCTTACCCTGCCTCTTCCTCTACCACGTCCTCTCCCCCTTCCTCTCCACCCTCTCCCCCTGCCTCTACCTCCATTTTGTCCCACTGTTGATGGGTCCTAAAGTTCCAAATTTAAAAGTTAGCATATCAAAAATACCAAGGCCAGCTGATATGAACTAATTAACTCCAAAACTCACCGTGCTTGCTGCCTCTCCACTATCGGGGATCCTTTTCGTTTTTTTCTTCCAAACCTTTTTATTAGGGTTCTCTGGTTGAGGGCAAGACCGTGCATTATGACCTTGGACGCCGCAATTTCCACAATTGACCACATATCCACTACGACTAATCTTGTAAGCAGTTGCTGGTTCATCGGGTTCCTTCCTTCTCGCTTTTCTTGGTCGTCCTGGCTGAATCCTCACAAATGGGGGCAGTATCACAGTAGGGGAGTCCTTTGGCCATGCCTCAGGTCCTGGCATGGCATGAAGGCCTTCCTCATAAGCCAATACATATGTTGCCAAACGGTAGCAGTTGGCCACATATTCTTCAGGTTTGTGTCTACTGAAATAAATAGCAGAGCAAGCATGGATGCATGGAATTCCAGAAAGCTGCCATTTACCACAGGAGCACGTACATCCAGCCAAATCCACAACTCTTCGTGGTCCATACGGGTGATCAACTTCAAACTCTAGCCCGCTCTGCCATTGGCATACACAAATACGAGCGTCGTTCTTGATCTTCTCCAACTTCTTGAATATTTTTGGACACAATGCATTGGGAGTTTTTTGGAGTGCTGCCATAGCTCCTGCCCTTTTTTTGTGGAATCGGTTCAGCAATTGTCGGCGAATCATGTCGAGCATTGAAACGACCGGTTTGTCACGGGCATCCTTTATCCACGCATTGAACGTCTCGGCCAGTTATTCAAAAGCATATCGCTTTTGCATCCTATGCCGAATGCATGTCTAGACCAAAGAGCCGGGTCATCTCTCCAAGCTCTTTATGCATAGCCGGACACATGAGCTCGATAGACTTCATTATAGATTCAAAATCAATCCGGTTTGCTGAACACGCAGCACCCCACAAAGCGTCCTTATATATCTTCCCCTTAAATCCCTTTGACTTCATGTTTGCGTGTATATGACGAAGGCAACACCTATGAGCCATGTTAGGATACTCCTCTGCAAAGACAAGTCCCAAGCCCTATAAAAACAACAAACAAGTTAAAAGTTAAGCTGATATGGGTTCACATCCAACTACCAAAGTTATTCAAATTAGAAAGAATCAATATTTACCTTTTGCCGGTCACTCATGAAGGTCCAACTGTGGTCGTCAATAGACCCAATATCACCCAAAAGTAATCCCAAAAACCAACTCCATGAGTCTCGAGTCTCCGCCTCCACAACTGCGTATGCAATAGGGAACATATCGTCGTTCCCGTCTACTCCGATAGCACAAAGGAGTTGGCCTCCAAATTGGCCCTTCAAGTGACATCCATCTACACAGATAATGGGGCGACAATGCTTAAAACCAGCCTTGCATGCCGATAGGCATATGTAAAGCCTCTTAAAGTGATCCCCGGATTTTATAAGAACCACACTGGTGCCCGGGTTCCACTTCTCCAATGCAAGAGCATATTGACCCGTGTATCTGAACTGATCAGCCTGATTCCCATGTACCATCAGGCATGCTAGCCTCTTAGCTCTGTAACAACGGTGCAGCGGCACATCAATGCCAAAGTCTCTGCGAACCTGACCCTTCATTGCAGAGACAGGCCAACTAGGCTGATCTCTAAAATTAGGGAGATACTGATGCGCCAGAAATTCCACATTACATTTTCGGTTCTCATACTGCGCCCCGCATGTATGCTCCTTAATTAAAGACTTGATCTGAATACCCTTGTACTCTCTCATCTTTGAGGCAAAGATATAGAAGTCACAATCCTCTATCACGCAACATGCTGAAAGTCTGATCATATCATTCTTCAAGAGCAAATACTCAAAATGATTTTGAACTGCGTATCTCCTCAAAGCCTTCCGTAAGACCTTTGTTGTTGCAAAGATTTGCCCATTCTCAAGGACTACATCTCCGGGTGCCTCCAAGTTGTCATTGAACTCTGTAAAAGTCTTTTTTGGTGGGACCTCACCTGCTCAGCTCCAGCTACACTTTGTAGGTCATCATTCTCCTCATATTCAGATTCAACACTAATACCATCACCATCCTCGCACCCTGGTGTATTCTGAAACGTCCCACACCAGTCCACACTAGATTGTGTATCTTCATCAGCAACATCTGGACATTCTTGATCTTCATAGGCATCTACATAATCAGCCTCTGCATCATTGAACTCACTCAGATCAGTGCCATAATCAGAACCCTCTCCACCCTCCCTCAGATTTTCCTCCTCCTCATCATCAGTATTTCCCCTTCCCAACAAGTCTTCATGGTCCTCACAAACATCCTCTCTATTTTCCTCACACACATCCTCTATTTTCCCCATAAATATCCTCTCTATTTTCCCCACACACATCCTCTCTATTTTCCCCACAAATATCATCTTCCAAATCACAATCCCCATATGATGGCCCAACGTCCTCAAGTGTTAGTGGGGGTTCTACATCATCAACTAATTCCGCCTCATCAACGGTATGATCCACATAAATGTTTAGGACCGTTCTCTTCTCAACTCGGGATCTATTGATCATACTAACCACATCCTTGTCAGTCTTAAAAGTCCTAACAGCAAGCCAGTCCTCATTTTCAAATGTGTACCACAAGTCACCCGGCTGCGTATACCCAAGCTCCATCACCGCATAGCCAATTTCACCTACTGAGATGTAATCGGGGTCCATCCAGCCCATGTCCTCCACGTTGCCTCCTATGTAAAGTTGACCCCGACCTCCAAGAAATTGGCCTCCATGATGGATAACTATCTTCAACACACCTACACATCAACAAAAAAAATTTCGTATCATATATTTTAGAAGATTATTAAATTTAGCAACACAGATCCTGAGTAACTTAAGACTAAAAAAAACATATTAAACCAAAACATTATTAACTTAAGACTATAGTATAACATGTCTAATAATTAATTAATAAAATTAGACTATAGTATAACAGTCTAATAATTAATTTAGTAACTTAAGACTCAAAAAAAACATTATTAAAAATGATTCAATCATTGACTCTGTAATTGTGGTATTCGAACAACGACTTAAAACGACATTTCCACCAAAGGTACTTACCAATTGTGTAGCATTAAACACACACCAAGACTTTGTACTAAACAATTGACCGTGGGACCACTTAATTAAAAAACTCACTAACGAAACAAAAGGGAAATTGAACAGCAAGTTTTAAAACCCACGGATGTGCTGCCTTTAAACTAGGACCACTCAAATCTGTTACCTTTAGTGGCATGTGCGTTCATATATAATGTCAAAACTTAGGGACCTACAGTTATTATATGAGACAAATTTGAATCTCAACACAGCGAAACAAACACCCACAAACCAAGCCCACAAAAGTCAGCACTGAGAGTCTGCACTAAAGGACACTAAAGCATACATCCAACAGAGTCAATAAACACAACTTTTCATGCTTGTCAAACAAAACACAAACAAACAGACAACACCCACAATACCGAAACACCAAGACCCCAGTCAAGATAAACGAGATGAGAAATGGGTCCCTACCTTTTTCCATTTCTTTTTGTCGTCCAAGTACACCTCTGCGTCGCTAACTTCAAAGATTCAAGCAGACCCAGTTGGATTTTTGCACATAATGTTTTCACCCAAAATCCCAATGGATATTCCACTAAACTGTCAAAATGGTGAGGAAAGTGATGGATATCGAAACCGAACTTGGATTCTCTAATCTAGGGTTTAGATTGACACTACACTTAGGGAAATCGTAGTTAATATGGTGAGAATGAATGGGGAAAAGAATGGCCAACACTTAGACAAATATCGATCGAATTCTCTCTAGCCTTTTTTTCCTTGCATGACGACGTTTGATTAAACTGAAGAAACCAATGTTCTAAACGACGGCGTATATCTTCGTACGCAATGTTTTTTTGCCGTTTCTTTCTTTAAAGCAAACAGTTACACTTTTCACGGCATTTTTTATTTCCCTTGATGTTGTCTGAACCTCCAACACGTAGACAAAAAGGCACAACAGGGTTTTAAAACCCATGGACATAATAGATTGCTGACTTGGCTTATGCAGTGCCACGTGTAAAAATTGCCAGCGTGGAAAGTTCCCGTTAAAAAATCACACGAACCTAACGGAAGGATGATTTTGTCAAATGATGGTAGTTTGGGAGTAATTTGTTAGGGTTTATTTCTTAAGGATCGAACCGCTAAAGGGGGGAAAACCCAGGGATTAAATTGCCAATTTCTCATTAATTTAAGAGCTTGAACTTGCATGTCTTAAGTTCACTATCTTTATATCGTTAATTTATTTCAGTCACTTGTTACTAAGCGTGCATTTAAATGGCATTCTTCAGATTTAGTATTACTAAACTATCTTGATTTGTTTGCACTTTTAATTAATTAATTTTGAACTTAGTAAAAATCTAAACCTTGTGTTTTGGGTCTCATGTGAATTAGTTTAGGGTTCTATTTTCTTCCATAAATTCCTTAACTTAAGTCCATAATAATCGTGGGTCTAAAATCTGGTCTTGGACGTTTTTACCCCTATCTTTTCCTTAAATGCCGAAATTGCCCCAAGTGCTTCCAAGGGCAATTCGGTCATTTTCACTTATCCAAATTAGCTGAAATTTTTAGTGTAAAACCTATAACTATTAAATTTCATATCTGGACAATTTGGTGTCAAAATAAAATCTGTCCCTAGTATAAAAATCCCTTAGGTCATTCAGGTAGCATGGTTCCTTAGGGTAGTTTTACATGCACATTTTCTGTTGACGTTACATGTCAATGCAAGCATGCTTACGTACTTGGAACATTTAAATTACACCAAATTACATTCAGAGGTGGACAACAGTGTTACATCTCCATATAAAAGCCACCTTTGCTAGTTTTTCCTTTTTCAAAAACACCTTGCATTCACACATATGGACATATGCCATCTATCTCATATTTTTTCAGCCCTTAAGGCTCCAAAACATTGATCATAAGACACTGTCGTGCCTCTCCTTTCCCATAAAATAAGATCTTTCATTTCACAAGTTCACAAATTCATAACTAAACTATACAAAAAACTATAAAGGAAGTGATCAAGTCCATAACAAAATCAAGCGTGCATGCAACTTCCTCCTCTCAAGTGTAACCTACGAGTCTTCTAAGTTATCAACCTCCTTTTTATAACCACATCTACCACATGCAAGATATCCAAAACACTTAAATGTCATGAGAGATCCGAAACAAAAAAGGAGAAAAAAAAATGGTGAAATCGGCCAAATGACTCTACTCTCTCTCTCCCCCATTCTTATTTCTTTCTCTACATGTATGCATCCATTATAAGACAAGTTGCTACACCCTTACCTCTCTCTTACTCGATGGATGCTGATTTCCTTTGGACAAAACACCCTAAAAGCAAGACAAAAGTTATGAAAAAGAAAGCAAAATGGTGAAGGGGACCAAAAAGGGAGGGTGCAGGCTGACCCAGTGGCGAAACCAGAGTTTTAGTTAAGGGGGGCAAATTCTTAAGGCGAAATGACATCTCAAAAAATTTTCTTACGTAATGCAAAAGTGCCTTAAAGTTACAATATCAAAAATTAAGGACTAAAAACATTAAAAATATTATAAATACACGTACCGTATTATTTGCTGAGATTGAGAGGTGGCAATTGAATCCTACGAGACTGCATATTCTGAAAACGTTGCAAAATTGCTTCGTTCTCAATAGTTTCAAAATTTTCTCTCTCAATGTATACGACCATACGTCATTCATCTTATCTCTCATCTTATTACGCAAGTCAGTCTTGATAATCTTCATCGTAGAAGAACACTCTCTCAACAGTTGCAGTCGCAACTGGTAAGACCAATGCCAACTCAATAAGGAGATAAACTAATGGATATAGAGTATGCTTTCTTGTCTCAACCATCTTTATAGCAAGACCTCCAATATCTTCAAGTCTAGAAAAAAATCAGTATTTCTCACATCATCAATGTAGGTGTGAAGTTGATTTCTAAGAATCATACAATCAGCTGCTGAAAAATCTTCTGGATAAAGCTCAGCAAGACAAAGTAACTTAGCATGATCAAACGCTGAGAATGAGTTTCTTGGATCAAGACATGCTATGCAAAGAAGCAACTCCGTACTTACTTCTGTGAAACGACGATCCATCTCCTGAGCGATCAAATCAATAAAATGGCAAAACACTTCCACACGAAAATGATGTATATGAATAATTGTTTACCCTCCACGACTTGGACGACCACGAGTTGGTATAATCTCTTCCATATTGGGCACAGTGATATAATTATTCACACAAAAAGTTTTAATTTCTTCCAAAAAAGCATCCCATTCCATCTCCCTCAAAGCTTGCAACCGACGCTTCACAACTCCCACTAAACTCATAGCATTAACAATGTCTTGATCCTTTCGCTATAAGGCCTGTGACAATTCATTCGTAATTTCCATTATATTATTCAACAAATGCATATTGAATACAAACTCAAAGCTTTGCATCTTATTCATCATACTCTTAGCAATGGATTTTTGTTCCCTACAAGTGCCATCCTCTTTTACGTTTTCAAGCACATCCAACACTGCTAACCACATAGTGAAGAGACGGATTATTGTAGTGTGATGTGAACCCCAACGAGTATCCCCTAGTCGTGCGAGACTAGTTTCTTGATTTCTGCCCCTTCCACTAGAAATGTCTCCATTGTTCAACGCTTTACTATCTTCTCATGTTGACTTTGACGAAGTGCATCTTTCCTTTTACAAAAAGCTGCAACTATATTCACAATAATAGTAGTGTAACGAAAAAAATCACAAACTTCCATGTTATCTTTGTAATAGACACAATAGTCAATTGAAGTTGGTGAGCAAAACAATGGATATAGGTAGCAGAAGGATTGTCCCTCAAAATAAGCGCCTTCAACCCATTAAACTCACCTTACATGTTTGATGCCTCATCATACCCTTGACCTCTCAATCTGGATATTGATAACCCATGTCTTGCAAATAATTTTTCTATAGCATTTTTCAAAGATTGGGAGCAAATGTCGGTAACATGTTCTACACC
>CM025850.1:571308-775369 GCA_003952965.2 Morella rubra
GAATGTAACACTTAAGGATGAGGTCAAGAACGTGAGATGTGAATTGGAGAAATCCAATACACAATTATAACAATTCTCCATTGGAACAAAGAAACTTGATCACATGCTGAGTCTTGGAGTTCCTGCAGGAAATAGAAGAGGATTAGGCTGTGATAAGTCTAACATCACATCATCTTCTAAGACTATGTTCGTTCCTACAAGGTTTAAGCAAGCAAAGGTTATTCCTCCGCAAAAATGGGGTAAAGTAAAGGTAACAAAATCTCTAAACTTGTAAGCTATTATTCTCAATTTAATACATCTATCTAGGACTCAAAATACTCGAAAATTTGTCCCTATTTGTTATTTGTCCCTAAGTGTTTTAAGTTGAAAGCTGAAGTGAACTCGAATATAATTATCCTGCATATTTTGATGCTAATCCTACCCACAAGTTAAGATTTTAACTGAGCAAATGATGATGATCAATGAGAGGCTACAACAGTTGACCCAGAGGTAACTTAAACTGTTTTGCTGCCACTTATGATTTTTTTTGTAGTAATTTTTTATTTGTCGTGATTTACAGAATTTTGTTTAATCTGCTTTATGATTGTTTAAATAAAAATTGTGCTTTGTGTGTTTTGTTAACACATTTTCATTGGACTAATTGACATAATTGAAATTCTGACGCTTTTAAATATTTTCTTAACTTATGTGAAAGTATTTTATGATTCTCATCCTTTTAAAATATATGATATTTGAAAGTAATGCTTAGTGTTCTCTTTGGTTTTAGCTGACATGATCCTTAAATGTCTTTTGTTTACACAATCACAGTCCATACCAAATGATTGAAAGAGATTGAATGAGACTTGACCGCATGCGTAAGATTTGGGTCGGCAATCACAAGTGATAGGGAACCTTCTCTTAATATTGACTAGATGACCTTATTCAAGAATCAAAAAGTCGAAAAGAAGAAGATTCATACTCCTAAGAAGTAGTTTCAATCCCTATAAATAAAAAATAAAAAAGGGAGGAAAAAAATTATATTGGAAAATTCAATTTTGGGGTTGTAAAATTAGCATTTCAGGTTTTAGTGACATTAGGTTTGATTTTCACTCTTTTGTTCTTTTGGATAACTTTGACCTCTTTCACAAATTTAAGGTCTTATGACTCTTTGAATATGTCTTGGTTCTTCACATACGTATACATTTGATTATTTTTTTGGATTATTGATTCTAAAATTGATTAGAGTATATGAGGTGATTTCATATTGTTTTTACATACCATTGAGAATTTAATTGTATGTCTCTAAGTCCATTTTTTTGTGATTATTTTAGAAAATCTCGTATTTTGATATTATCATAGTTCTTTGATTGTTCTGATAATGATTTTCCCTTTGACCATTCGTGACAAAGTGTTTGAATGTTGGCGTAATTTTGTGTCAAATTTTAAATTCAAATGGAGTATTTTAAATTTTGTCAAATTAAGGAGTCTTTCAAAGTTTGAAAAGGATAATGACATCGTCAAGATGAAGAGCTAAAATCAAGGAAGTCATTCCACTTAAGCCTCACTTGAGAGAAAAAATTCTTTAAAGATGAATCACCTCAGATTTTTTCTAGTTCTACAAATTCAATCACCATCTAACTAACCTTCCTGTGTGAAGCTTTTGTGAAGCGTGAGTTTAGCTGCCAGAGTTCTCGGTCTTAGGGGGCGTTTCGATCATTTTTCACATTTTTCCATCAAACTTAATGCCTGATTTGGATGGCGACGTTGATTTTTGCTGTTAAGGAGCGAACTATGAAATTACCCCCTTAAATTTTAGTGAATTTCTGGTTTCTAGCTTGGAGTGGCTTTCCTTTGAAAGGTAGTTCAAATGTTTTCCACTTCGTCAACAATTTTAGAGTTTGAATTATTTTTCACTGCTTATTTTGTTAATTTCAGGCAAAGAAATCACAAGAGTTGTTAGATTGTGTGGTTGTGTAGGCTACGTTGTATTATTTGGTAATTGACAGAATTTATATATATATTGGCAAAGTACCAGTATTGGTTGAAGAATAAGGCTTATTATTGTGGTCATGTGAAGAAATGAAGGTTTTCAAGTGTTGGGTTAGGCGAGCCTAGAGTTTGAAGAATGAAGAATATGAACTACAGAAGAATTGAAGTTAGCTGAGACTAAGCTCAAATGAGTAACAGACTAATGGATGTAGAAACGAAAATAACCAAAAATAACCGTCCGTTATTTAAAACCATTTTAACAACCTAGTTTAAAACGACCTACTTTAAGAACGACCTATCCTAATATGATTAGAAGAACAAACACAGGAGAGAAAATTGAAGAATGAAAAATAATCAAAAAGACACAAAAACATCCACGCATTTTTCCTTGTGGGACCAGATGTACGATGTACTAAGTTTTTCCGATCATGTGGGCAACTCGATCTATCTTCTTAGATGGCAATCTCCAGCATCTTGATCTGTTTTGAGAGTTAGGTCAGAGTGTTGCCTGTTGATGAGTACAATCGTTAAGTGACATGCGAAGCCATTGTAAAATCCTCAATAGGGGGATAAGACTATTCTGGAGATCCGAATTTCGTTTCTATTTCGTTCTGCTCCTTTTAGCCCGCTCCTCTCTAAGGGTTCCACAGGGGAACAGTCTGTGGGTGGAATTTATAACAATATTCTTGGCCTAAGGGCTGTTCAGGCCAATAGACTAGAAACCACTTTATAGAACTCGAATAGTTGTTAGTTGGCTTGTCAGAATTTTGTATCCTGACTCCCTGAATATGGCATATTAACGTCCTACAGGTTGTAAATAATAATTATTCCAGACCACGTCGACACTTTTTTCTTTCCTTTTTTGCCTAATTGTTTCCATTGATGCTTTTTGTGAAAGCTTATATCGTGTTGATTATTCATTGAAAATGTGTAGTGAATCCATATGGTCAACTAAAGAAGGTTCGTTCTTGTTGTAGATCCGTCGTCATGTGGATAGGAGTGGACTGTTCGCTGTGGTCTTGGTGAACAAAGTTAAGTATGGTGAGACATTGAGTTTTGGGTTTTATATCAATCTAGTTAAATACATATTGACAATCAGTCTGGTCCCAGGCATGGCCCCCTCTTGATTAGGCTCTTTTGGTGGATCTCTTCTGTGGTCTACGCGCATAAGTGATGTTATCTCTTCTCGTTGGCAAATGAATCCTTTAGTAGTGGGCAGGAGACTAGAACGATCGTTGGTTCCCCGAACCAAAGTTTTCGGCAAACATTGAGAAGTTGGTTGCTTTTGGGCATTGAGAAGGTGTGCCTCATGGAATGAGAAGGGTTGTATTACTTGCATCTGTTGTTCATTGTCCTAATGAAGCTATGGAGGGACTACCCGGAACAACTCGACATTTCATCTTGTGTGGCTCTTTTGAGGAGAGTGGGCAATGTTTTACAGGCACGTCACTGATGATTAACCACTGTGTGTTCGTTGATGGATAATGGGTCATAGTGGAGTGCAGTATTTTCTTACTTGTGCCAGGATGTCGGGGGTTCTACTCTTGGACCTCCGTCAAATTATTGTTTTGAGATCCTTCGCGGGGTTCCTCTTACTGGGACTCAGGGGTGATGCTGTCGTGTGGAACGGAATGATCATTGAGCGATGGTGTAGCGGAGTGTCGCCTTTCCTCTTTTCTGAAACGTTTTTTCCTCCTGGTGACTTCTTTGTTTTCCTTTGGATTTGTCGGCGGTTTTACAGATACCAGTATGGGGCTGGTAGAGGAAAACTATTGTCCTATAATGGGGTGGGGATGTGGGTGAATTAGATAGTATTTATTTATATTATATATATAGATATGGAGTATCTTTTTAAATTATTGCCCGCTACTTTATAATAATCGCAGGCTGCTTTGGCTAGCTTTGGAGCAGAGTTTAAAGCTGTCGTTTGTCTTAATGGAGAAGGCAACTCACATGTGAAATAATTTTATTTATGGCCGTTTAACTCAAACTATACATATCAATTCTAGATCCATCTTTTTCTTTTCCCTCCGAACTCTCTTTTGTGAAAGGCAGTTCTCTCAACAGTTCAGCGTTACCAAAAACACTGTGTGGCCTTTTCTAACTCATTCATCGGGGCGTGGTGTTTTCGAGGATCTAAATTCCCACTATTTAAACAATTTTATTGTTCTTTCTAAATCGCCTATCTCCCGCGGCTCTTGACATGCTTTGTGACATAAACACTACTATAAGTCTTAGCGGTCAGACTAGTAAGGACGTATGATAACAGATCTATGAAGAACCTGTGAGGTACGCTCACTTGGAGCCCATAGGAAATGCGGGAATACATGGGCGAATACTGAGAAACTTAAGGCGTAGACTTTGCTGAGACGATCGGAAAAAATGTACGTTTGTTTTTTCGTGATAAAAAATAAAAAAACTTACTGGGGTGCGGTTGTAGTGAGGATTTCATCATCAGTAAATCTGAACATAACATTCCTTCAATCTAAACAACTCCATTTAGGGAAATAAACAATGTTAAGTGTTTTAAACTGATTGGACGAGATTTTCCACATCAAGGGAGAATCCCCTGAAGCTTCAGTGTGGCAAAGTATTATTCTTCATACAGATGTTTGCATGGCATGGGTCAGAATATTCCATATTAGCTCATTATTATTGATCATGCGTTACAACGCTTCAACTTCTCTCATTAATTTATTATTGTTCGAATACTAATAGCATCTCACTCAAGTTGTTTACTCATGGTATAGTCCATAATACCACTGTTATTATTATGTGCAAGTTTACTTTAACCCTTAGGATAATTCTCTCTGATACAATTCAGAGTTATTGTCATCTCCCATGCTCCAATTAGCTCTCTAGTGGGTCCTACAAGTTTATTTTATTCTATTCATGATAGGCCAGTATTTCCGATTGTGGCAAATTGCTAGGGTTTTCATGTCGACTGCCTCGACTCACCATGTGGAGGTTCGTTGGCTCCCCGTTTTATTTTTTGCACCGCATTGTTTTCAGGGAGGCAGGGCAGTCAAACCACCATCAGGATGCATTATGGCAGATGTTTGTATGTAGGCGCTGTCTGTAACAGGAGTCGTATGTTAAGCAGACTGTTTGAGAGGAGCACGTGATTTAAGTGGTTTATTTGTGGTTATTCTAAGGGTCCCGTCCCTCTTTCCCTAGGGAGCGGTACTACGTACCTGCTATATGGCATTATGTGGAGACGTGTGGTGTTGTCAGTTGGGATTAGCCTTATCGAGATGAAGAGTCCACTCGCGCTTATGAGTATATAGAGCAGTATGGTCAGCTGTTGTTTGTTGGGCATTTTTTTTTTTTTTCTTTTGGTTTGGGGTACGGGTGTCCGTGTTCTTTCTGTTTTGTTTTTGCTTGATTTTTCTTTTGTGTGTGTGGTTTGTTTGGTGTCGCTCCCCTCCCTATTTTCTTATTGGTTGGAGTGTTTACAAATATATGTTTGTTCCGCGTCTGGCTTTGGATCATGCGTGATTGCCGCGGTGCAATTTGCCATCAATCACCCACAGTCGTAGGTGCGAATTCCCCACCCTTTCTGGCTTAGTCCCTTAGCAGGGAAATTCCTTATACTCTACTTAAGGCTTGCCTTCAGCCTTTTTATCCTTGGGGTGGCTTCCAGCACGCGTCTCCCTGGCCAGCCACTTCCGTCCCCTCGCCATTTGGTGAGGCCCGTCTCTTAGCCCCACAACCTCCCCCCTCTTAGTTGGGGTTCCCTACCCACGGGCATCCCGCCCGAGGGTGCTGGCCCTGCCCTCATAGCTTTTTTTTCCCTTTGAATCCTTCCGCCTTTTGGGTGTCTTTCCTGCACCTATTCTGGTCGGCGTATAAATTTACGCAGAACGGCGCAATCGGGGATTTTCTTAATCCTCTTCTCTTGCCCAGTTGGGACCGCGTGGCCCCGGTCTCCCCGTCGTCGATCTCGTCGATTTCTTTCTTCCTGTACTATTGCCCGTTAGCCTCCACAGTGGTCTAACGTAACCGATGCGTGACCCCATCTCGAGCATTCGCGGTATGAGGGTCCCCCTCCGCTTCATGTGGTTTCTCATGTGATAGAGTGCAAATCCGTGTTCTCGTGTTAACGACTCCTGCGCTTACGGGTGGGCTCCTGCGGGCGTCCTCAGTCGAGTGTTGCCATTTATCAGCGACGTTCCGGATGAGGTGTTGATTGACCCGTCTTGATCAAGTGCACGGGATACCAGTTAAGAGCCTGGGCACAGGATGTGTCAAGCCATGATGGACTTGCGAGTTGTGAGGTTTTTACATATTTGGTGGCTGTGGCACATAACGGGTATGTTGCCGAGTGAACTTCCCTGGAGCGAGGGGTGGCCATGTGATCATGGATGACGTTTATTGTGTATATTGTATCTCGATTATAAGTAAATGTGCTACTCTCTGCCGATCCCTGAGTCCGCTTTCCTCTGGGGCCCTTCCGGCCGCTGTCTTTTCCTGGTGAATGTGCTCGATGAATTTCTTTCCGTTATTTGGGTGTTTGGTTGGATTTGTGTGGTGTGATTGTTTGGGGTGTTGTTGGGTTTTAGTTTCGGGTCCTGGGCTTGGGGCCGGTTCTTTCTTTTGAACCTGGGCGCAGTGGAGCGTATGGTATGGGGGATTGAGGAGACGAGACTGCTTGTGTGTACTACTTATTCGTTTTTTTTTTTTTTTGCCGTGGGGAGTTCGGTGTTTGTTAGTCAGTGCTCTCGGCGGTTTCTCGACTGGCTTGATTCTGGCTTTTCCCCCCCCGACGGCGACCGCAGTGTGGTACTGGGTCTATCGCGATGGGTTTCTTGGGCATGTTTGAGTGTTGCTTAGTTTTCTAAGCTCTACTTCTATTTCCTGCGACCAACTCATTGTCTACTTTAAAGAATATACTCTATAATATAATTTAATGGACAAAGAACATGCATCTTCACTTCCACAGAAACACACAGCCGCCCGCCAATCTCTTCTTCAAACAAAGAACCACTAGTGATATACTGAATTCACATTTATTTTTTTTTTGGTTTTCCGTTCCTTGGTCGACCATGTCGGTGTTTTCGTCTTCTTTTTCTTTGATGTTGTACCGGTGTCGGAAGTATTTGATGTCATTTTTTAAAAATACTAAAATTAATTGCAGTATTGTGAAAATATGGAAGTAAGTACATTTGTATTTGCCATCTTTTTGTTTTTTTGCCGCGTATTCGTTTTGTGTGCGGTGTTTTTTTGGCCGTTTCTGTCCGCTTCATGGCCTTGCTTTTTCAGGGTTTCTTTGGTTTTCCTGTTTCGTTGAAGGTATCGGTTGGTATCTTTAGGGATTTTCCCAGTGTTCCATTATTACAGCAAAGGACCGCTTACTGATGTTCCTCGCTTAATACTTAAATGCTCAGATAAAATCTTTTTAGATAACCTCAACACCCCTGTGAGTATTTAATAATAGTAACGAAAAGGGAAGAAACATTGAAAATGTTTGGCGCCGGCCTGGAAAAATGTTTTTGTAAAGATTGTATGATGCACTACGGCAAAATAACATGATTCTTGTAAGCTAGGAAAACTTTCTTCGTTCCTTCCTAGAAAAACCTCATTCTTGTTGAACAATTCTTTATGCCTTTTATTCAAAAAAAACTACATTAGTAGTTCTACAAACCAACGCTCCCACAGCTGTCCACATCCTCACATCCCACCGCACGAGTCACTCCTATGCTTCCGACACTCCTCACCACCACTCTTTACCCACTCACCCCCCTCCATACGCTCCCCGGTCCACACCCGTCTTCCGATCCCACCACCCGACCTATTCCACTTCCTCAATCTCCCACCCCCCTTCAACTCCGCCACAATTGTCTTATTCGTCCCTTCCCACATCCCTCAGCTCACCATCTCCAGGATATTTTTTCACACCACGATGCGTCCACTTCACATCTCCCATCCCCTTCCATGTTCCCTTACCCCCCTTCCTCTTTGTTCCCCTATCCCAGACTATTCATCCCACAGTAGCCTACTTGTGCCTTATCCCACCGCACACACTGACGCATATATAATGCTCGCAAATTTCAAGTACCTACAAACCCCGTATTGTCTGGTATTTCGAAAGAATAATCAGCACAAAAAAACTTATCCTCAGCACATTGTACCTCATCAAAAAAAAATTTTGCACAACTACAATCGCATTCCTTTCTGCCACCACTTCCTGATTGTACCAGGAGTTCCAATGACCACTTAGACATGCTTTTTTACGGCACTAATTTTTTGCTGTCCATTGCAAGCACACTCCATTAATTCTGTATACTTTCCCATCTTCCGGAGAACTTCCAAATTCTTCAGATTTACAACTAAACTTAGTTTAGGATCATGACACAGTAGATTAAATGAACAATTTTGTCTCAACTTATTTATTACTCCGCCATTGTGATTCAAGAAATAAAAGTTAACCTCGTCGTGCTAGAATAGATGTTAGAGTTGAAAATATTCAATTAAACATATATGATGATAGGTTTAAAAATGTACATGCAATCTTTAATTAATTTTTACTGTATGGAAACACAACACCAGCAACAGTATTTCATAAAAGGTTCTTCTTAGTTTGTTGAAATTTGAAATTGAGGATGCAGAAAATAACGTTTAAATATTTCCCTATAACAGTACATTTTCTGTCCTTTTTTTGTTTCTTTTCAAAAACCAATTTTGATAGCATTCTGCCAACAACATTACTTGATTCTCAATAGAAGCTCTCAAACTGGAAACAAATTCAGAACGTAAGAAAGGGCAGAACTTAACCTGAATAGCCAGCTCTCTTGTAGGACAGACACACAGTGCCTGAGGAGCCAGGAGCTTGGGATCGACGCGACTCAACATTCCAAGCACAAAACAAGTGGTCTTACCAGAACCATTATGTGCCTGAGCTATCAAATCTTTGAATGGAGAACTTAAAATCATTGGCAAGCTGATCGCTTGAATTTTACTAGGCTTCTGAAATTTCATCTCCACATACAAGCCCTTCAGCAGCTCCGGTGGCAAATTCAAATCCTCAAAAGAAGCCGCAGACGTATATGGGGTATCACCCGTTGTAACCTACATGAAATTGCCCAGCATATAAAAAACCAAAGCCTTATGTCTAACATTCCAAGTCCTACACGAAGTTAGCAACCAGAGTCAGAAGTTAGCCTCCTGTCCTAGTCCTAAGTAACCATACAAGCCGACCCAAAATCCCAACTTTTTATTTCTTACCGATAGGGTCTCAGCAGCTGAACAGCAGTGGATGCTTTTACCAAAAGTTCCCGAGTTTTGGATCTTAAAACGAAGTTGTATTCCAACAAATCGAAACGATAATAAGAAATCAGACTCCAGATTCAACTTTTTTTTGCTGTTTACCGTACATTCTCAATAACCAAAGAGCCCAGAATCAAATGCATCTTATGGATTTAGTTAATCGAACCCCTAACTCTCCGCTGGACCTGTATAACAACTAAGAAATTTAATGTTAGAGATAGCAAGCGGGGGACATGGATCGTACCGCGGTGATGTTAGAGTCTTGGGGTTCATCAAGGAACTTGTTGATCTTCTTTTCATCGTCGTCGTTGATGGTCAAAGCCTCAACCTTGAGCTCCGAGGCGACTTTTTCCTCGGCCTTCACTTCCGAAGACGCGGTCGACTCCTCCGCAGGATCGTCCTCTTCGTCGGCCCACCGTTTCGGCGCCAAGCTGACGGTCGTATCGCTTGCAGAGTCCGCCATTCGAGCAAGTGAAAGCGGGAGCGATATTACGAGCGGAGAGAAGGAGAATAAAGATCTCAGGTGGAGGATCCGGAGGAATTGAGCGAGTGAGGGTGTTACGGGGTGCGTGGAGAAGGGGAAAGACGTGTTCTCGAGACTCGAAAGGAGAAGGGTGGATCTCGGCAGTCCAAACAGTCGGACGAAGTTGGGGACAACAGGGAGTTTAGAAGGAGCCCGAAATTCGGGTGCTGAGTTCACGTCCAGGTGGCAGCTTCACTATGGGCTGGACTTTAATTGGTCTTATCTTATTTGTAATGGGCCACGGGCCTTAGAGCAGAAGAAGCGGCCTATGAGCCAACAATCAGTGACTCGTGATATGGTTTAGAGAAAAGCTCTAAGGTTCAGAGAAAAGAGTTTTTCCAGTTTTCTTATGATATGGTTTAGAGAAAAGCTACAAGATGATCGTGTGTGTTTGTGTAGGTGTTAAAAAAAATTTGAGATAATAATAATTAGAAATTATTGTGTTTGTTTATAGAAAAAAGGGCGTTTAGAAAATTATTTTTTTATTTAACTCACAGTAAACCTTCGACCAAGCTTTCCAACATTTTTCTTTTGTACTTTTCTTTTTTCATTCTCTCAGATCCACAAACAACTTTTGCTGCCTTACATGAGAAGTTAGGTCAGAGCAGAGGTGGGGCCATGTGTTTTTAGTTTTCATCTCTGCCCTTGGGTACAAAGACCATGAGAAGTTCGGTCAGAGCAGAGCAATTTTTAACGCGTAAAAACTGGTTTGGAATTTTCCAGGAATCTTTCATCACTTCAGAGGCCGAGGCTTCCATTGACTCCCGTTCTTTATAAACCTCCTTAAAGTGCTCCTTTCATTTCTGAAAACTCTTCCGGCCTTCCACTCTCTCGTAAGCTTTCCGGCCCTTCTTTTTCTTGTGCAATCATGATGATGATGCCACCGGTATACTTATTCCTTTTGGGGATAGTAGCTATAGTGGCTTTGTCACAAGCCAACATTAACATTAATCTCAATAATTGCAACTTTGGCGGCCGACCCGATCCGTCCGACCCACAACCTAATGCAAAACATCACCACCACCACCGTGCGTAGCGGCCTTATATCCAGACGGAGCCAGATCTATGGGTAAGATAAAATTTCAACGCATCTAATTAAATTTTTTTCTCATTATCATTGTCTTGCATGAGTTCCAATCAGTACTCTTGTCTGCATCCCTACAGAATAGCACCAACATCAGCCGTGCGGGGCGGCCTTTCTTTTTTGGCTTTGGTTTCAGAGAGGTTGTAATCTGTTCTTCGGACCTTTTTCTTACCTTGTCGTGGGTTCCATCCTATTGTTTGTCTGTCTTGGCCTTTGGATACTATTGTCAAAGGTATTTGTTGGATTGGGAATAGATCTGGTGCTATGGTCTTGTGTTGTATTACTGCTTAATATAACTATAAGAAATGTGTATTAAATGAGTACTATTCATCTATAATGGTGGATTTTTAGCTGTTTAGCTCTGATCAAATAGATCATGCACGTTTTCAAGCCAATCGTCTTGGAGTTTGTTTTAATCTACTTTGTCAGCTTTGTACTTTAATCGATCAATCCATTCTCTAGTCACAACCAAGCAGCACATCATTAACTCCTCTCGATCACAAATCAACTTGAAAAATTCACGCACATCGAGATGATAAGATCTATGGATGCAAGATTTTGATACAATGGCTTGTTTTTTCTTTCTGGTCAGTTTTCTTTCCTCTCTCACTTTTCTTTGAAACCCTATTTTGGAATTTTTTTTTTTAATCAGCTGATAGCTTTGGTTCATGTTATTTTGTTAGGTTTTTCCTGAATCTATTTATAAGTTGGGTTTCCCGAAATATTCTACTTCTTTGCTTACGAAATTGCGTACGGATTTGTTTTTGTTTTTTTCTAAGCATTTTGTTTGGATTTGATTGTTTTTTTCTATTCTTCAGCGTTAAGTTAACGCGTTACATTGAGAGACTAACATCTTTTTAGGGGACTTTTTATAAATGTTACTACTAAAGTCCTTTGGTTTAGAAAAAAAAAAAAAGTCCTTGGATTGGAATTTTTTACACAGGCCACTCATGTGGCCCTAGGTAAGTTGAATTTACAATGGAGGTGAGCCGTTTGGCT
Source organism: Morella rubra (assembly GCA_003952965.2). Classification (NCBI taxonomy): domain Eukaryota; kingdom Viridiplantae; phylum Streptophyta; class Magnoliopsida; order Fagales; family Myricaceae; genus Morella; species Morella rubra. Next base: position 583,149 of record CM025850.1, read on the forward strand.
CGAAAATGTTTGCCATTCCTCTTAGGGCTGTTCAACCCCGGTGTAGGTGTCGGTTTTGGCCAAAATCGGCACCTACACCGGATAAACCGGTTTTTAAATAATTACCACCTACACCTATACCGTTAGGGCAAAAACCGGCCCTTAGCGGTGGCGGTTTTAGCGGTGGTGGTTCCGGTTATCCTACATTCATATTAGGCCATTTTTTTAGCATTTTACACATTTGGTCCAATGTATTTTTTTATCTTTTTTCTTTTGGTCCATTAATCACATATCATTAAAATCTAAACTAATGAAATCCAAAATCAATAAAATTAAACGTCATCTTAAAAATAAGATAAAAATTTAAAGTTCAAACTAATAAAATCTAAAATCAATAAACTTAGAGAACATCACAACAAGATGAGAATGTAAAGTCTCAACCAATAAAATAAAAAACAATAATCTTAGAGAAGTAATTGTAAGAACATCGTAAAGATGGGTAGCTCCTTCAAATCCCTACTCCTGATCTCCGTCGCCAAGATAGGTAACTCTACACAATATAGTTAAATACACTAAGTTATAATTTATAAAAATAAAAATATTATTCAAACTAATAAACTAACAAAAACAGAAATAAAATTACCTGAGTCAATCGTATAAGTTTGTGGATCTTCTGTCATATCAGAAGTCATGTCGTCCTCCTCCACGATAGGATCACATCTCATCCAATTTTGAGCACAAATGAGACCTTCTGCAGTTTTTGGGGCCAATGAACTCCGAAAAGGATCCAATATCCGACCTCCAGTGCTAAATACTGACTCAGAAGGTACAGTAGTAATAGGAATTGCCAACACGTCTCGAGCTATGCGGGCAAGATAGGATACTTATGAGAGTTAACGTTCCACCAAAGCAAAATTTTAAATGAAGGAGCCTTTGATTCAACTGACTCTGATAAATATCTCTCCACCTCAGATTTAGAGTCTGAAATTTGGCTAGCAGCCCTTACAAGATCAAACTCATCCCACTCCTCATTATCCCCATAGTCACACTATCACTGTCATCCACCTCCACGACACTACCATATTTGCCATTGTTATATTCCATAAACAACCGTTCTAAAGTACCCTTCACATTCAATACCATAACTTCGCCTTTCACTTCTCCCATTACTTTCTTAAACCAATAATTCAGTACAACCATCTTGTTTCTTGGATCAAGCAATGCTGCAACAAATAAAAGTCTATTCACTATCATCAAATCACCCCAATACTTGTCATACTTCGTTTTCATGCGGGATGCCATCTCTTTAAGCAAAGTATCATTACTAGAAGAATATTGTCCAAATGGCTATGTATCTTAGCCAACTCCTCCAAGTACACATTAGCTGTAGACACATTTGATCCCGACATTCTTATTGTTACTTCGTAAAATAACTTCAAGAATTTTACAAAATGACGGATGTGCTCCCAATCCTCGAGTGTGGGGGGGCCTAATCCTCTTCTCCCATGCCCTCTTCACCCAAATACAATATAAAATGCCCATCCTCATCCAACATCAACTCAAATACCTCTCGATACTTCAAAGCCACATCCAACATCAAATAAGTTGAGTTCCAACGAGTAGTAACATCAAGAGTCAAAAATTGAGTAATGTAATCTCTTTAATCTGCACACATTCTTTAAACTTGTCTAACCTTTGGGGTGATGACTTAACATACTTGATCATATTCCGAACCTTAGCAATTGACTTATCAACCTCTTTCATCCCTTCAGACACAATCAAATTCAAAATATGTGCACAACATCTCAAGTGTAGGAATTCATGGCCACAAACAATCCTCCCTACATCTAGAGTATCTTTTTGCAATTGCCTTCTCTTTAAATGGTCAATGGCAGTGTCATTAGAGGAGGCATTGTCAACTGTTATTGTAAGGATCTTTTGTATCCCCCAATCATTCATACAATCTTCTATTTCTTTAGCAATACTAACCCCCTTATGATCTTGCACCCTTCTAAAAGACAAAATTCTCTTTTGCAAGGTCCAATTACATCAATGAAGTGTCCAGTCACACACATATAATTAAAATTTTGAATCGATGTCCAAGTGTCTGTGGTAAAAGACACTCTATACCCATTCGATTGAATCAGATGCTTCAACTTCTCCTTCTCCTTCAAATAAAGTTTCATGCAAAGCCTCATAATTGTTATCCTAGATGGCATTTTAAATCTAGGCTCCAGATAATGAATTAAAGCCCTAAATCCATGTTTCTGAACTACAATAAAAGGCATCTCATCGATAATTATCATCCTAGCAATCAGATCTTTAATAGTCTTCTCACAAAATTTATGTGTCACCCCCATCGTTCCAACATCAGATCCCGTTGACTTTTCAACATCGTGAGTCAAAAACATCTGCCCAACATCTAACTGACCCCCCTTTTTTCTCTTGAAATATGGACAAATATTGTGATGTTGCCATAACCCCGATGTCCCATTCTTGTGATGAGCCATAAAATCTTTTTTACAATAATTACATTTTGCTTTGGGTGGATCAGAGTTAGGTACCTTGGTGTAATGCAGCCATACATTAGAAGGATTTGAGTTTTTCCTCTTTTTGGGTTCAGGGCGTGGTGGTCGTCCACTTACATCACTTACACCCATTGACTCCATTGTCTCAGAATCCGGAGTGGACCCAACAACCGGACACGATACTGAGGGCGACATAGCAGTATCACTACTACATGCAGCTGCAGATGACTGTGATTGTGGTGGAGTGTCCATCTGCAAATTAACAACAGAGGGTTTAGCAGTGACACTAAATTAAATACAATCGTACATTGATCACCAATATAAAGCAATATCAACTCCAATATATAAAATTCAAAACCCTTAAAAACAAATTTATTTTTCTTGTTTTCTTAAACTTCCTAAATTTATTCAATTACAAACCCTAAAAACAACATATAATGGAAAAAACATTCAACAATAATATATATCCTAATAATTTCAATAGAACAAATTGAAATTAACAAATCCTAAAAACCCTAAAAACAATTTATTTTTCTTGTTTTCTTAAACTTCCTAAATTTATTCAATTACAAACTCTAAAAACAACATATAATGGGAAAAACATTCAACAATAATATATGTCCTAATATTTTCAATAAAACACATTAAAATTAACAAATCCTAAAAACAAATTTATTTTTCTTGTTTTCTTAAACTTCCCAAATTTATTCAATTACAAACCCTAAAAACAACAAATAATGGAAAAAACATTCAACAATAATATATATCCTAATAATTTTCAATAGAACAAATTGAAATTAACAAATCCTAAAAACCCTAAAAAAAATTTATTTTTCTTGTTTTCTTAAACTTCCCAAATTTATTCAATTACAAACCCTAAAAATAATAAATAATGAAAAAAACATTCAACAATAACATATATCCTAATAATTTCAATACAACAAATTGAAATTAGCAAACTTAGTGATTTTAACATACCTAAACAAATACACAGTTGCACACACACGGCACTCGGGCAAAATCCTCCACGGCGCAGCGTCGTGGTCGGGGAGAAGAGAGGAGGGAGGGAGGGAGAGAGAGAGACTCGCAGGCGAGGGGGGGGGCAGGGCGCAGGCTTCGTGGTCGGGGAGAAGGAGAGGAGGGAGGGAGGGAGGGAGGGAGAGAGAGAGACTCGCAGTGAGGGGGGGGGGGCAAGGCGCAGGCTCGCTGGGGGGGGGGGGGTGCCTTGTCAAACGGACGGGGGAGGGGCTCAAAGACTTGCGGGAGGGGAGAATTTTCTGATCGGTCGGGACTCAGGAGACTAACCCTATTAAGGGGGGGGGGGGGGGCAGCAAAATGCACAATTTTGCTATTTAAAAAAAAAAAAAAAAACATAACAAAACCCGGTGTCCGATACCCGGGAACTCGGTGCCGGGTAACCCGGGAACCGGGACCGGCACCGAGTTTTGTTAAAAACTTCAAACCGGCACCAGTACCGGTAAAGCCGGGTACCGCAATTCAGTGCCGGTGCCACCGGAATTTTCTGGTGGCACTGAACAGCCCTAATTCCTCCTCTTAACTGAAATTTAATATCTTTTTATTTTTTTATTTTTTTGTCTTTGTCCTTGTCTACTCAGAAAAAGTTAGGTACGAGTCATGACGCACTGACGCCGAGAGAAAGTAAACCAAAATATTGCATGCAGTGCCTATCCACGCTCACCAAAAAGTCCAGCAGGTGTCCTGCTAGTCTAAACTGTCTAGTTGACGACCATGTGCGGATGCTGGGCTTATGGGCCCCGTGTTGGGCTCCGAATCTTAGGAATTCATGTTTGGATTTGGGGTCTTGGGACCCTGTTGGTTGGTGCGGGCTTTCCCGTCTATTTTGCAGCTAGCCTGTGATCGTTTTTTCTGAACATTCTTGGCAAGTTATTCAAATTTAATTTTTTATTTTAATTATTAATTTTTTTAAAGAAATTACAACAGCTTATTTATTTTAATTATTTATTTTAATTATTTTATTTAAATATTATTTTTTAAAGATTTTTTTATTCTTTTTCTAATATTTATATTTTTAAATATTTATTTTATCCTAACGGTCATATTTTTAAATATTTTTCTTATCCTAAAACAATGAATTAGTTAGATCATGCACATTTTAGGTGTAACTATCCTTTCCAAAATTTTATCGGCAACCAAACAAAACTGAAGGAAACACAAATTGATTAGAACTCGAAGGAGAAAAACATTAAATTCTGATTTTCGTAAACACAAGTCACTGCTTAAGAAATAAATTTAAAAGACAAAGAATTAAGAAAAACAAGAATAGAAACCTAAAATGCATGAACAACAGTGGAACAAAAAAAAAAACCCCTACTACATATGAGAGAGAGAGAGAGAGAGAGAGAGAGAGAGAGAGAGAGAATTAATGCGACGAACCTGAAGAGATTAAGAATTTAAATTATATCTTCGCAGACAAGAGAGATTACTTTGTACAGAGATGGAGACCACAGAGAGAGAGCGTGAGAGTTGGGAGGAAGAAAAGCAAAAAAAAAAAAAAAATATATTAATATTTTAAGATGGTAAAGTGAACAATGGTTTTCTAAAAATAGAGAACCACTGTTGGGAAGTGTTTTTCTACCTTTTTGTTAAACTGATTATCTATTCTAACCAAAATGTTAGAATAGATAATATGCTAGGAATACTTTTATATTGTGTTGGATCTTGTAATTTCCTCATCTAATTAACAAACTTCTTAATTTGTCATAGAAAAAAAAGTAATATTTGGCGTTTCTATAATTTTTTGTTTTAAAAAAGCATACAAAAAAATTGAAGTAGGATTTTTATGGTCACGATCAGATTATATGAATCAAGACCGAAAAAACTAATTACATACTCACCGCAGAATGATTAGAAACCATTTTCCGAGAATTTAGTTTGATATGCCCTTGGATGTCTTCTTGTAACTTTTATCTCACCTTTTGATATGCACATTTACAAAACGAAAACTCTTTTCCCTTGAACGAGGTAATTACGCCTCACGCTCAAGTTAGGCTTTTTCTCTCAACCTTAAATCCGCCATAAACTTTATAGGCACTACCGATTATATATTAATTTTTTTTTTTAAAAAAAGCGCATAAATAAACATCATTTTTTGGGTACGTCAAAATCTAATGGGGGAATGTAGTGAAGCTAACGCCTTAGGCCATATCTATTCCACTATTTCGAAAATGTGACAATGGAAGGCTTGCGATTTGACAATTATATTACTTGACGAATTTTACCTTGAAAGTCTTGAGTCGTTTCGGCTGCCAATTGTTGAAGAGGAAGCTCGAGTGTTTAGACTGCCAATTGTTTTGTGGAGGAATCTGAGTGACGTAGACTTCCGAGTGTAAGTGGAATATGACTTCAACAAAGTAGGACTGGGTGCTGTGGAAAATGTCGATCACGACAAATAGAGCTCGGAAGAAAGGAAAAGAAGAAACGGGGCAAATGAGCGTGTTTTATGGGGATAACTTTAGTCAAGCTCTGCTCCCTTAAAGTCTTCTTCGTCAACACCTCACCTTCCACACAACTTGGCCAATTTTTCTTCGTCTATTCCCGTCGCTCTGGAGTCTCGTGCCTGAACAAATTGCTGAACTCCAGCCTCCAGGTCCCTATATAAGCCGCTTACCTCCCATTATATTCTCACACCTTCTCACATAAACTCTAGCCCTTTGCTGGTCCTCTCTCTCTCTCTCTCTCTCTCTCGTGTACACATTCATGATGTTAATAGAAAAGCCATTCATTCTCGTGCTGTTCGGTTTTCTGTTAGTGTCATCATGCATGCTCCAGTTGGTCCACTCTTCCACCAACTTTACAGATCAATCAGCTCTCATTGCCTTCAAATCTAAACTTAGCTCTGATCCAAACGAAACTTTCTTGGCCAGTAACTGGTCCACGACAAGGAATTTCTGTAATTGGATTGGGGTCTCTTGTAGCCGACGAAGGCAAAGGGTCACCAGTTTGGACCTCTCTTACATGGGTCTCAAAGGCACCATTTCTCCTCATATTGGTAACCTCTCCTTCTTAGTCGCACTTCGTCTCAACAACAACAGCTTCTTTGGTTCCCTGCCCCATGAGATCAGTCGTCTACATCGCTTGAGAATACTCAATTTGATATACAACAATTTGGAAGGAAGCATACCTAAAGATTTGGGCATGTTATCGAAGCTTCGCATGATGAATCTTCGTGACAATGATCTTACGGGAGCAATTCCCTTGTCTCTCAGCAACATGTCATCTATAGGCGTCTTGAATTTTGGACACAATAGTCTCACGGGTGCATTTCCTTCTTTCTTCTTGAACATATCTTCTCTGACCACTCTTGCTCTTACAAAAAATCAGATCTCAGGAACGCTTCCAATGGATCTCTGCAGCCGCTGTCCTAAGCTTCGAGAATTTTCCTTTCAATCAATGAATTGAACGGTCCGCTTCCTTCACAACTGAATTCTTGCAGAGAGGTTAGAGTTCTATCTCTGTCATACAATAAATTTGATGGAAGTGTTCCAAAAGGATTCTGGAATTTAGAAAAGCTTGAATTCTAGCTCTTGGAGGTAACAACTTGATAGGTAACATACCTCCTACAATAAGTAACCTATCGAGGTTACTTGCGTTTGGGATTGAGAGTAACAATATTGAAGGGAGAATTCCAAGTACTATAGGGCATCTTCCGAATCTGAATTACATTATATTTGGGAGACAACCATCTCACAGGGCCAATACCCCATTCAATATTCAACAGTTCTTCTCTACAAGATATCTGACTTGGGAAACAATTCCTTCTTTGGAAATCTTCCATCAGATAGGAGTTTTTCTGCCCTAATCTTCAAAATCTGTTCCTGGGTGTTAACAAAATTGGCGGTCGTATCCCTTCGTATCTTTCAAATTGTTCGAAGCTTCTTAAGTTGATTTTCTTCAAATTTATTCTCTGGACCAATACCCAAAACTCTGGAAATTTAAAATACCTCCAGGGACTTTTTTTGTGTCAATCAGCTAACAGGGAAGGCAGAAGATCAAGGGCCTAGTTTCCTTTCCTTCTTATCAAATTGTAGATATTTAGAAACGTTATCCATCTGCAAAAATCCATTGGGCATCACGCTCCTAGACTCGATTGGAAATTTTTCAATTTCCCTTCGATACATTCAAGCATTTCGAAGTCAGATTAACGGTCCTATTCCTACTGCAATCGGTTCCCTGAAAGGTTTGGCCTTGCTTGATTTGCACAGTAATGATTTGACTGGAGACATACCATCCACATTCAGTGAATTGGAAGGGTTACAGAGATTATATATTGACGGAAACAAGATCCAAGGGTTTATTCCTGAAGATCTATGTCAATTAAGAAATCTGGGAGAATTATCTCTGTCAAATAACAATATCTCAGGAGCCATACCAGATTGCATCTCAAACCTTAGACATCTGCAATTTCTAGACTTGAGTTCTAATAGACTGAATTCGTCAATACCGTCAGAGGTATGGAGTCTTGAAAATTTGCAGTTCTTGGATCTATCGTCGAATGCCCTTGGTGGAAGTTTTTCTTCAAAGATGCAGACAAGCTCTGTTATGGAACAGTTGAGTCTATCTCAAAACTATATTACCGGAAATATTCCAAGTATCATGGTACGTTTGAGAGTCTAAACTATCTTGACTTGTCAAAGAACTTATTTCAAGGAGAAATTCCACAATCTCTCGGAGACTTGAAAGGATTGGATGAATTGGATCTCTCTTATAATAATCTCTCCGGCACAATTCCCAAGTCTCTTGAGGCACTTCCATTCCTTAAATATTTGAATTTGTCTTTCAACAAGCTATCAGGAGAGATTCCGTCTGGTGGGCATTTTATCAACTTCACAGCTAAATCATTCTCAGGGAATCCAGCTCTTTGTGGAAATCAAACAGTTGGAATTCGTCCTTGTCCAAGTCCAAGCCCACAGAGATCAAGGGTGAAACAGATTTTGCTCAAGCATATTCTTCCTGTAATAGCGGCAATCATAATCCTCATCGCACTGGTATATATGTGGAGTCGGAGAGGACGTGGAGGAAGTTTCATGCAGGTTCCAAGTCTATTTAATGCCATGCCAACAATGGATCAGAGATTGATAACTTATCGAGAGCTTTGTCAAGGAACAAATGATTTCTGCGAAAGCAACTTGCTTGGATGTGGAGGCTTCGGTTCAGTATACAAAGGAATACTATCCGATGGAACAGTTGTGGCTGTCAAAGTTCTTAATTTGCAATTGGCAGGTGCTTTCAAAAGTTTTGATGCAGAATGCAAGGTGTTACGAACAATCCGGCATAGGAATCTTGTCAAAGTCATAAGTACTTGCTCTAACCCCGAGTTTAGAGCTCTGGTGCTGCAGTACCTGTCGAACGGAAACCTCGACAGATGGTTATACTCTCACAACTATTGCTTGAATCTTCTTCAAAGGGTAAACATTATGCTTGATGTTGCATCAGCGTTGGACTATCTCCACTGCGGTATATCAGAATCTATAGTACACTGTGATCTGAAGCCTGCTAATATCCTTCTGGATGAGGATATGGTGGCACATGTTGGTGACTTTGGCATTGCAAAGATTCTAATTCAAAAGGACGGAACACAAACCAGAACCCTCGGTACATTCGGCTACATGGCACCAGGTACCGAATATATAGTTCCATTGTTTTTTTTTTCTAGTTCCATTGTTTATTTATTTCATTACCAAAAGGTAATTAACAGTCGCTAATCTCCTCAAGAACTATTGTGCTTAATTTTGGCGGTAGCGATTTTAATTACTCTTTCTTAAATTAACTGTTGAAGTTACTAACTTAAAACGCCTTGTCTTGTCGATAATTTGTGGATATTGATAGAATATGGGTTGGACGGAAAAGTATCCACCAAAGCTGACGTTTATAGTTATGGAATAATATTGTTGGAGATGATTACAAGGAAGAAACCCATTGATGACATGTTTGCGGGAGACTTAACTTTGAGACAGTGGATAAGTGCATCACTTTCGAAGTCGGAGAGGCTAATGGAAGTTGTGGATGATGGGTTATTAGGGATGGAAGGTGGAAGAGAAGTAATCTTCTTGCAAGATATTCTTTCGTCCATCTTGAAATTGGGCTTGAGGTGTTCCGAAGAGGTGCCAGATGAAAGAATCGATGCCAAAGATGTGCTTGTCAAGCTTAACAAAATCAAGTTGAGACTTTTATGAAAACAAGGAAGAGGGGTGCATGATCTCCATCAAATGTTTCATCGCAATTGCAAGCAGGGGTGAGTTAAAATTTCATATGCAAGATTTCACGATTTTTTGTATTTAGCTTTGGGACCGTTTTCCTTTAAGCGCTTAGATTGGTGATATTTTAGAGAGCTTCGCGCGTTTTTTTTTCTTGTGTTTTCTGTTGGGTTAATAGAGGTGCTAATGTTGTGCACCACTTTATTCGATGGACTGAGATTATGTCTGAAGACCACCCGACGTTTATGAGTATTTTTGTAAACTTTTTTAGATCTATTGGGACTGATCCCCTAATTTGTTTTTTTTGGTTTTGTGTGGTTTTCGTTCAATAAAGGTATTAGTAGTTTCTGATTAAAAAAAAATTGTTGTTCGGTTCCCCGCGGTTTTAAAGTCAATTCTGGGCCAACCATTAGTGCTTGCTCGGGCGGCATAACAACAATAATTTCGGGCCTTAGCTTTTCACAATTCACAGCCCAAACCAACGATGCCCCTTGCCGTCCCTATTACTTTGGGCCTAATTTAAGAGTCATCAATGCTATTTCCATTTTTAAATCAAAGAGAGATTTCTTGATTGATGTCAGTACAAAGGCCTTCCATTCCCTTGCTCAAGTTTTGGTTACTGCAGTTATGCATACCCCAATTGGCCCAATCTACCGAAGTTGCTAGCTAGTCTGAAAACTTGAGGAAGTTGCTGACAATCTAAAAGCTTGAAATTACTGACTAACAAATGGGATATGACAAAATCGTTTATCCTCAAACCCAACACTCTATTTATTTATTTTTCTAGCTGAATATATATAACATATATTCACTCGCACACTCCTAGAGAATATACGATTTTATAATGTGTGTTTATCGTGGTAAGATGTGTTCGTAACCGTCACTAATTTCTCTCCATGCATATCCTATTTCTTTATGCTTCTCATAATTTTTACTTTAAAAAATAATAAATATATATATATATATATCTCTCTTTTATATTCATATATCATATTATTAAACGACATTGATTGAGAATCTATGAAAGAAAACAAATATTTGATAAGTAATTTTTGCATCAAAGTTATAAGAATGGCTTTTAAATAAAAGGTTTAAATAATTTTAGATTTATTACTATAAAATTGACACGCAACAAAAAAGCTTCTCTTTTAAATTGATGCCTAAGGTGTTGGTAACATAATTGTCTAATTTGTATGAGATGAACAATATAAACTCAAAGATTTATTAAAATACATATAAATTGATGAGATCTCTCGAATATATATATTATATATTTTTGACAAACACACACCATTTTCTCGGTAAGTCAACAAAAAAAGCAAGCATATTGTATTAAAACCTGATAGCTAGCCAGGTAGCTAGATGTCGTGCAAAATGTTTTATTTTGAAGTGTGGAGTACTTCAAGGTACTTACTTAAAATAAGCAGCATAGTATGACCACAAAAATGGGGGAAGAAAACATGAATTGCGTGTGAAGCACGACTATTGGTGGCCTTATTGAACAATAGCTATTGGCCAGATTCCTAAAAAGCTACTCTTATGAATTACATTATTATGTCTATCCGAATTTGGAGAGAAATGGAAGTGTGACTACTACGTGAGTCGCGTGGTTTCCGTCTATTGTCCGAATTTGTGCCACCATTTCGTTTTCTTTCGCCGTTGTGGGTCCTCGTTTCAAAGAGGGTGTTTGTTTCTTAATAATTCGGCACCTTAATATTTCGGATTTTCACAAACAAACGCCACATTTATCTTTTGATGGACGACTATCATACTCACAAACTCAGCCCGTGTTTCCTCATCCACGGGCTGTCTCTCCCTTGGGTCGCTGCCCATCGTCCTTGGTCAAGAAAGACTTGCTCATAAAGGGCAAAAGAACGTCTTCCAGCTGTATCCCGAGATTAATGTTTTGAGAATCTCATTTTTTAAATTGATGCCTAAGATGTTTTGAGAAAAGTGTTGCCCAAAAAGGGCAAAAGAACGTCTTCCTAGCTGCACCGTGGCCCATTCACATCCTCCGCTTGCGAGCCTGTACCCCGGGATTAATGTTTTGAGAGTCCCATTTTTTTTAGGCCATACATATATTAACAAAAAGTGCATTTTCTTGGCAACCAGGGTGAGACTGTCTGCCTGATTGGAATTACACGAGGTGTGTAATTTCTATAGTTAACAATATTTTTCTCTACTTTTTACCAGATACTTATTGGTTGATAATATTGACTCAGAAATCCAGGTCGTTTTGTTCCTTCAGACTGCCTGATTGTCTCTTGAATTACATGAGCTGTGGAATTTCTATAGTTAACAATATTTTTCTCTACTTTTTACCTGATACTGATTGGTTGATAATATTGATTGGGCATGGATCTTTGGTTCTGTTTTTTTTTTCAGTTTACATGTCGTTTTGGTTCTTAGTTTAGTTTTTTGTCCTGTCGCTCGCTTTTTTAATGATTGAACTTTAATGGGGGGAACAAGGGGCTGGGCATTGTCTATGATGTTGAATACTTGGGTTCTTGATTTTGTGTAGGCTCTATTTCACAAAAGTTAAATTGGGCTCGCCTCCAAGGGAATTTAGTGTATAGATCAATACTGGAAATTGTATCGTGTGGGTTACCTGTGTTGAAGCACAGACACCTGTCCCACCAAGACCACACCAGAAGGCTACACCTACACCTCACCAGAACTTGTCTTCACCTCTAGTACAGCAAGGCACGTCTACGATATCTACAGCTCATGGAGATTCGGCCGTTACGTAGTGCCGCATGGCCCTGTACACTGTCGAATATAAAAGTTGTTAGGATTTGTTAGAGGCTGTCAGCCTTTGTCTATATATACTGAACACTTGTACGTGATTCATTTAATGCAAAAGGATATATACAATTCTTTTAACGTTTTTTACATGGTATCAGAGCCACTAAAGGACAAACGTCCATGGCAGACCCTTCTCCTCCAGAAAATTCTCGTATCTCCACCCCACCTCCTCAGCCCCAGACTTCTCTTTCCTTTCCATCGAACCCTGTCCTTTCCTCTCTTCTGCATTTAGTCACCGTGAAACTCACCAACGACAACTACCTTCTTTGGCGTACTCAACTTCTTCCTTATTTTCATGTCCAACGTCTGTTTGGCTATATCGATGGGTCCATCAGTCTTCATCTCAGCTTCTTGATGACCACCTCACTCTCAACCCTGCTTTTCTCACTTGGCATTAGCAAGATCAACTCATCCTGAGTGCCATCATTTCGTCTCTATCTGAGCCACTTATTGCTCAGGTCATTGGGCACACCTCCTCTAGATCAGCGTGGCTTGCACTTGAGACCCTGTTTACGTCCAAATCTCAGGCTCGCTTGGTTCACTTACAATACCAACTAGCCACACTTCGAAAAAATGCTGATACTATTCCAGTTTACTACAATCGTGTCAAGCTTCTTGCCGACACCCTCTCTGCTGCCAGGAAGCCTCTTTCTGATACTAAGTTCACTACATACTTGCTTGCTAGCCTCGGTTTTGACTTTGATTCTCTTGTTACATCTATTACAACTAGAGTTGACCCCATTTCTCCTGATGCACTGTTTAGTCACCTTCTTACCCATGAAGCCCAACTCTCACATCATTCCACCACTGATATCTCTGCAAACATTTCCACCAAACAATTCTCCTCTCCCTCTTCCTTCCAACAGAACCATGGTCAGCGTGGTCGTGGCTACCGTGGTGGGCGTGGTGGCCACTCTCCTCCACCTTTTCCTGACAATCGGCCTGTCTGTCAAGTGTGCTCTAAACTTGGTCATACTACCCTTATATGTTACCATCGCTTCAACCAGTCATTTCAAGCACCTCCTCCTCCATCTGTCAACTATAATGCCAACTACACTGCTCTCCCCTCTTCTAGACCTCAGCAATCTGCCCCTGCTCTTTTAGATAATGCTTGGTATCCCGATACCGCAGCAACGAACCACATGACTTCAGATTTTCAAAATCTGTGTCTCTCTTCTCAACCTTATACCAGTGATGAGCAAGTGAAAATTGGTGATGGCTCCTCCTTGCCTATTCATCACACTGGTAGTACTTCTTTCTCTACTCCCACTGGGTCTCTCCTTTTTTCTCAGTTACTTCATGTTCCCTCTCTTACCAAAAATCTTGTCTCCGTTCGTCAATTTTATGCTGATAATAAGGTTCTTTTTGAATTTCATCCTGATTTGTTCTTTGTGAAGGATTCTCTCACCAAGGAAATTCTTCTCCACGGCAGCACTAGGAATGGGCTCTATGTGTTCCCTTCCTCTGTTCCATCTTCTCCAGCTGCTTTCACTGGTGAATGGGCATCTCTCTCCTCCTGGCACCATCATCTGGGTCATCCCTCATTTCGGCTTGTTCAATCTGTTTTACACAAATTCCGGCTTCCTATTTTCCCTTCTGAGGTGTCGGTCTGCACTTCCTGCCATTCAGTCCAAAGTCATACACTACCTTTCTCTAGTTCCGCCTCTCGTTCGACTGCACCACTTCAACTTGTGCATTCTGACCTCTGGGGCCCCTCTCCTATTTTATCTTCTTCTGGTTTCCGTTATTATGTCGCCTTTGTCGACGATTATAGTCGTTATACCTGGCTCTATTCTCTGGAATATAAGTCCGATCTCTTTAATGTATTTCTTCAATTTCAGAAGTTAGTTGAAAATTTATTCAACTGTCGTATCAAATCTGTCCAGTCTGATTGGGGTGGTGAGTTTCAAGCTCTCCATAAGTATTTTCTTACTACTGGTATCCTCCATCGCGTCTCTTGCCTTCATGTGCCTCAACAAAATGGCACCGCTGAGTGGAAACATCGCCATATTGTTGAAACAGGCCTTACGTTAATGACCCACTCTTCTGTCCCTCTTCACTTCTGGCCTGAAGCTTTCCAAACTGCGGTTTATCTAATCAACCGCATGCCCTCCCCCACCGTAGGTCACTCCTCTCCTTACTTCCTTCTTCACAAACAACAACCTGACTATACTTTTCTCTGTACTTTTGGTTGCACTTGTTGGCCACATTTATGTGCCTATAGCCAGCACAAACTTCAGCCTCGAGCTCTTTTGTGTGTCTTCTTAGGTTATAGTGCTCTCCACAAAGGCTATCTTTGCCACCACATTCCCACTGGTCGCACCTATGTTACGTGTCATGTTGTTTTTCATGAGACTTCGTTTCCCTTCCGCACTGCCTCTAGATTCTTCCCTTAGCCCTCTTCCCGCCTTGCTACCACTTCCTCTCATTCCTCCTCTGTCTAATATTCAATCTCGATCTCCCAGTGCCTCACCAGAGAGTGTTTCACCCTTTGTCCACACTCCTCCTTCTGTGGTGTCTCCCTCACCCATTCTGGTACAGCCTCCTCCACCACCGAAAGTTTCAACCCGCTCTTCCCACAATATCTCTCGTCCTAAAATATGCACAGATGGCACGGTCCCTTGGCCCCCATGTGCCCATCTCACTTCCATCACCACTATTCCCGAAGAGCCTTCTTCCTTTACTAAGGCTTCCAACTTCCCTGAGTGGCGTCATGCGATGCAGCTTGAGTTTCAAGCTCTCTTTGCCAACCACACTTGGAATTTGGTGCCTCCTTCCCCCTCTAACAATGTTGTTGGTTGCAGGTGGATCTACAAAATCAAACACCGTGCTGATGGCTCCCTAGAGCATCGCAAAGCTCGTCTGGTTGCAAAGGGGTATCACCAGCTTCCTGGAGTCGACTACACAGAGACCTTTAGCCCCGTTGCGAAGCCTACCACCGTGCGGCTGTCCTTTCCATTATGGTCAATGCCAACTGGCCCATTCGTCAACTCGACATCCAAAATGCGTTTCTTCATGGCGAGCTCACTAAGATTGTCTATATGAGCCAACCCTCTGGCTTTCTTCACCCCGAGTTCCCTACTCATCATTGTCATCTTCGGAAGGCTCTATATGGTCTCAAGCAAGCACCCTGTGCTTGGTTTCATCATCTTAGCAATTGCCTTCTTGAGATTGGCTTCTCTACTTCTCAATCCAACTCCTCCCTCTTTGTTTATGTTCAACCTGCTCTCACTTTGTACATACTGGTGTACGTCAACGATATCGTTATTACCGGTTCTAACTCCTCTGCTGTTACTGCCCTGATCTCCACTCTTGCTGCTAACTTTCCGGTTAAAGACCTCGGTGCTCTCTCATACTTCTTAGGCATTGAGGTTCATCGGTCTTCTTCAGGTCTGATTCTCTCCCAGAAAAATATATCCATGATCTCCTCTGCCGATCCAATATGATATCTGCCAAGCCCATTTCTTCTCCCCTTGCCTCCAATACCCAGCTCTCTGCACATATTGGTGATCCCTTCTCTGATCCCTCTACCTACAGGAGTATCGTCGGCAGCCTCTAATACTTATCTTTCAAAAGACCAGACCTTGCGTTTGTTGTTAGCAAGGTCTGTCAGTTTATGCACTCTCCTTGACTTCCTCATTGGCAAGCAGTAAAGCGCATCCTACGCTACCTTTGTCACATCGCTCACTATGGCCTTCTCCTTCACGCATCTGGTTCCCAGCATCTCACTGCCTTTTCAGACACTGACTGGGCTGCCTGCCCAGATGATCGATGGTCTACTGGTGGCTATTGTGTCTTCTTTGGCTCCAATCTGATTTCCTAGAGCTCCCGCAAGCAACTCACGGTTGCCCGTTTCAGTACGGAAGCTGAATACAAAGGGGTTGCTAACACGACTGCTGAAATAATCTAGGTTCAATCTCTCCTCAAAGAACTTGGTGTGTTTCTTCTCAACCCTCCGGTTCTTTGGTGTGACAATCTTGGGGCCACCTATTTCTCTGTCAATCCGGTCCTTCATTCTCGAACGAAACACGTTGATATTGATGTCCATTTCATTCATAACTGTGTGGCCAATCATTCTCTCACTGTGTCTTTTCTTCCCGGTACTGACCAGCTTGCCGACATTCTTACAAAGCCTCTCTCTATTTCTCATTTTCAAGCTCTTTGTACAAGTCTCACTGTTATCCCACTGCCGTTTGACTTGCGGGGGGATGTTGAAGCACAGACACCTATCCCACCAGGACCACACCAAAAGGCTACACCTGCACCTCACCAGAACTTGTCTTCACCTCCAGTATAGCAAGGCACGTCTACGATATCTACAGCTCATGGAGATTCGGCCGTTACGTAGTGCCGCATGGCCCTGTACACTGCCGAATATAAAAGTTGTTAGGATTTGTTAGAGGTCGTCAACCTTTGTCTATATATACTGAACACTTGTACGTGATTCATTTAATGCAAAAGGATATATACAATTCTTTTAACGTTTTTTACAACCTGCAGTGATTGCTCCCAATCCAGTCGACTCCGCATAAGATTTTGGCTCTTTATCTTGTTCTCGTGCCTTTATGTTTAATTGAATAATAAGGCAATTTCAAACTTATTTTATTTATGTTTTTTTCCAGGTTCAGCTCAATTCCTTTGATGCTGCTATTTCTTCTACTGCTGGGCTGGTCTCTTGCTCCGACCCAATGTGCTCTTCAGCTTTCAAACTACGGCAACTGAATGCTCTAGTTAGAGTAATCAGTGTGGTTACACTTTTAAATATGGAAACGGAAGTGGGACATCAGGATATTATGTGTCTAATGCACTGTATTTTGACATGGTTCTTGGGTAGTCTTACATTGCCAATTCTTCAGCAACCGTTGTTTTTGGGTAAGCTTCTGTGACTAATATGAAATTTGTGTACGGGTGTGGTCTACCTAAGGTGGGCTGAAGACAGTCATGGGAAGAATTCCAATAGGATAAACATATAATTTGATGTTCCTTTTGGAGTACTACATGTATTGCCATAGGAGGTATTATAAACTTTGTGCTTTCTTGTTACAGCAATGAACCTTCACAGAATATTCAGATTATGAGTTGGTCACTGATGCATTGTGGTCATATTGGTTTTGTTGGTCAAAGCTTACTGACTTTAGGGGTTCTACTTGACACAGGTGTAGCACTTATCAGTCTGGGGACTTGACTAAGACAGATAAAGTAGTCGATGGGATTTTTGGTTTTGGACAAGGTGCTCTTTCCGTTATTTCACAGTTGTCATCTAGAGGAATAACTCCAAAAGTATTCTCCCATTGCTTGAAAGGAGATGGCAAAGGTGGGGGTTTATTGGTTCTGGGTGAGATTTTGGAGCCAAGCAGTCCGCTTGTCTCAGCACAATACGTCCTCACGGAACTTTTCATTTTTTTACCAGACCTCTTTACTCCTACTTTTGAGTCATAGACATACGAAGAGGAAAATGTGGAAAACTAGGAGTGCGCTTGGATGCTCTTTAGGGAAACAGTTTCCCTTTTCCTTGCCTGTTGAAAAGTCAAAACTGCCCTCTTGTCAGCGCCTTTCTTCAAAAGACTGTCAGAGCATGTTATTTTGCTGGAAACGGCGTTAAACGTTTATATCAGTAAAGCGAGTGTTTTGGATGCTGTTTTCAGAAACAGTTTCTTGTTTCCTTGGTGACGTGGTGGGCGCGCCTTTTACTGTTTTCGCTGATAGTAAAGCGTTGCGTCAGACTCAGTTGGTAATCAAGCAAACTATATACAGTGTCTCGTTTTGAATTCAACTATGGGCCAGTTTCTCCCACTGGATTCGAGCCGTGAAGCCACTCTTCTCTCCAAAATCAAAAGTCCAATAGACCTTGAAATCACTAAAAGCCCGGCACAGGAATAAAGTCCAATTGCAAACCTCGTTACGCTGAAACTAGAAAGGGAATTTGATAACATTCCACAATAACGGATTTGCTGGGCAATACTTACCGCCATGCACGTTGGGTGACATAAGTCACCTTCTCAAATATTCCTTTATATCTCGCTATTCCTCTCCCGTTCTTGACCCTCCAATCGTCCTCTTATGGTTAAATGTTGTTGACAGAATATGCATTGTCTATTTACTGGATTGTTTTATCTCTACCTTTATTCATCTTTTACAAAATTGTAGCTGCGGGTGGACCATTCACGAAATTCCTCCAGCTGGTTTTATGTGGAACCAGCCTGTGTGCACATGCATTGCACGAGCAGAGATACAATTGAAGTTACTTTCTACAACTGGAATTCAAACTTTTTATTTCGAACTAACATCGTAACTTCAATCGAGCTCCATCATCGGACCCTGTTGAACTCCCTTTCATTTCTTCAAATGCCCGATATACATGATAGTGTGACTTCTCATACGCACATTCAACAGCCCCACTCCGTGCACTAGGAGATGAACTGAGAAATTTTGACGTTAACACACAAAATGCATTAATTCAACCGCACGGAAATTGACCTGAACATTCGTCGATTTAAGTCATACCAAAGCTATCATTCCACTTGTTCAACTCCAGGGTATTATGGGCACCAAACGTTATAAATTCATCCATTCATGCTAGTTTACCATAAAATTCAATACGCTGTTCCAACATCAAAGGAAAAGATAATAGTTTAACAAATCTAAAAATCTTGAAAAGCGTCATTACATAATTCAAATGAAACATGGACTGGTACCATCAACTGACGACTATGTGATATAGCAATGGTAATGGTACAGCCTATCCAACCATAGTCTGCGAGACAACTCTGGTAACGCTAAGAATGCCTCTCGCCACAACTCACTTTGGAACAGCTCTGCTGCATCTAAGTATTTTTGTCCGTGTGTTTTAGCACTCCCATATTTTTAGAGGATTTCAAGGCACTCCCGAACTGTTCCTTACTCTTCAACTTGAAGGTTTCGAGGAGCCCAACTACTTCCCTCCATGCTCGGATGTGAAGTCTCCATTTTAGCCAAAGTGTATTGGGTCCTAACTCTGCAGTGTTCTGTCATGGCTTGGAATGTCTCGCTCATAAGTGATGCCCGCGTTCCCTTCTTTTTCCGAGCCTTGCGTGCCTACCTTGTAACAACACCAGTATTGCCCGAGATGCTTCTTCTAACAGCTGAGTCTGGTTGATAGCAGTCAATGTTTATGTCTGTCCTCTCCCCGTCACCATTATCAACATGGATGCCACCGTCCATCAGCTCCTCTGCAGCCTCCTCTACATCTGTGTCACTAGGATCATGTGATGACCCATGAGCTAGACCTCCAGTGGCCGTGGAATTATTGAATATTAACCCCAACAAGTTGTAGTCCTCACATCCATTATTGCGAAAAACCCTGGCTTAGGGTGTTTCGGCAATAAAGAAAACTGTCATTATCGGACCCGGGGAATCTTTATGGCATACAAGCTATTTGTCCCCCCTTCGTTGATTTATATAACGACAGTTTCATGTTCACATAAAACAAATAAGAAGTTCTCATTAATCCAGCTATTATGTAATAATGTTTCTATAGCATAAATTTGTAAACTTTTTGACCATGTAAGGCCTAATCGAAGTGTTCTACATAGAATATGAAATCACATCATACCAGCGGAGTTAGGCACGTATTATAATGTCAATTATTTACAGTACGGTGCAAATTGTATACCAAGGCTCATAATAGTATACCAAAATTAAACAAGAAACTTTTCATCAAGGTTGATACATCTGTGTCACCTTTTATGTATAGTTGCCTCTCTAGCATCATTATAAAAAAAAATGATTATAAAGTAAAAACACATGTTGTATAATACCAAGAAATATGATTGACTTAAAATGAATTAACCATTCATAAACCCATTAGATTCGACAATGAGCAAAAAGAGTCAACATCTAATTACTTTTGTACATGCTGGTATAGAATTTGGGTTTATCCAACTCAAGTGTTACATAGACAGTTTTTCATCAGAGTTGATAAATCCACACCTTCTACGGATAGTAGACTCTCTAGCATTGATATAGAACAACAGTATATGAAAAAACACACACTCTCCAATAGCAACCAAATTCCATTGACTCAAAATGAATTAACCATTCATAAATCTAACGTATACGACAATGAGTAAAAACAGTCAGCACCTAATTAGTTATGTTTATGGTAATATAGAGTTGGTATTATCCAACTGAGGGGTTGCATTCATTTAAAATTACTTGGCGAAAGTAGAGTAAATAATTTGGACAACACCTCCATATTCAGGAACGAAATTGAAAGGTTGAGGATTTTTGAACTTACGTCGAGGTGCTTTTGCCATGCCACCTCGCTTGCAGTGACAGTGTTTGTTTCCGGATTCCAACCAAACCCCGATGGATCTCTATGGAGTGTTGAAAATTTGCGGTGCTTTGCACGAAGACGGTTGAATTTGCCCTGCACTTGTGCAACTGTGTATGCGTGGTTCGCTTGCTGCACAACAGAAGACGTGATCCTTGTCCAGCTTCCTTGCTTGAACTGTCCATTATTGAGGTTCCCCCTGATTACTTCATTAGCCAACACATTGACAAGGATCTTGGTATTTCTTGGTGGCCAAGAACCGATCTTCTTTGTTTCCTCTTCGTCCACCATCTACCAAAACCAATCCACAGAAATTATTAGCTTCCAATTTACAACTGAGTCCAACAGATATTAAGTAGAAAATTTCTAAGATTTCAGCCACAAATGTGCCATAGAGGCATGGAATTTATACACTAATTCCATGGAAATACACTGGGGTCCTTAACTTTAACATGTACAGAACCTTCACATGAACAGCTAAAAATTGGTCTAACCTAATATCTACTTACATACCTAAACTAAAGCAGAGACTTAAATCATCTACGCAATCATCAATTAAACTAGGACTTTGATATAACGCTATTCGGTACATCAACAAGGTCTTAAACACCAACTATCTCCTCTATTAGGAAAACCTATGTTGCAATTAATTGATCCTTAATCAGTTTAATTTCCTAACCTGAAAACAGTGGTTAAACATATACAATTCCTAACCTGTAACTTCGTAAACTAAAATATGCTTTTGCAACCGCTTCTCCTCTTTTCGATGTTTGAAAAAAAAAATTACACTCGTCAGAAATCAACACAATATTGTAAGATTGTCTAACTGTCAGCAATCGTTTAAGATTCATAATGCATGGTGTGTACCTTTGGACTCCGGAAGTTCACGTGTTGTGGTTGCTGACGAAATGCCGCTAGAGTTCTCTGAATGCCAAAAAAAACACAAATGTAATTTCATTAAAGGGTTATAAAGAGACGTTGATGCCTACGCAATCACTATTTCGCTGCCGTTACCTTCCCTGACCGTGTCTTTAGTAATGGTAACGTGCAAACGAGAAGGAATCAGCGACATATTAAAAATTGAAGTTTGAAGCAACAAATATAATGGTCTTTCTTTTTTCCGCTTTGCTTAGTTCAGTCTTGTTTTATTTTGTCACTTTGTTTACTTTGTTCTGTCTTCTCAATAGAAAATATCTCACATTTTACAAAAAAATAAATACTAAATAAACAGATGAAGTTCCATCACCCACTATTACGTCTATCTTTGTTTCTTACCCACGGTATTAAAAGTCCCACTTTAGAGAGAACCATTCATCCATGTACGTACAGTCCCCACTTGCTTTTGAGATTGAAATTATTCATTGACCCGTGGAGTAAAGAAGATATAAAAAAAAAATATAAGATGGCGGGTTCACTAAACTTGCGCCAGTATTCTTTTTTCTTGCAAAATTTTTTTCCCCGACTAAACATGCAGCACTTATTCAATGGGTTGAAATTTTGGGAAACTTATTACAGTTTACTAAGTTCTTTACAAAAAAACCCAATAACAAATTAAAGTTTTCAAGGTCCTAGTCGATAGGGTAAAAAAGTGAATTTAATTTTTATGCCGAGATTGAATTATGCCCCTCTTTATTCTAATCCAAATAAATCATGGTAATAGATTAGACTTTTACCAACTTCGTAAAATCCGGTCTAACTATTTTCCATTGACTATTTTTGTGAATAAAATAAGTTATTTTTTGCCACTATCCAATTAAAAGGAGAACCTTTCGCCTTCAATTATCTTAGTGGAAAGCTGGAACTTATTTTAGCCCTCAAGTGTGTTATTATTTTGCCACTCACGTGTGACGCTTTTATATTCAAACCCTGACGGCTGTGAACTACCAATGACAATACATAATTAAGATGTAAATTACGACCAATACCATCGATTTCCCTTTCATCAGGTTGGTTGAAAACTCTGAATACAATGGCACAATAGAAATTGTCGCCTTCTTTTAAACTACAACAACAAAATAAAGACCATACAACGTAGTTATAGGAATGAAAATCTTCATTAGTCTTCATTTTCTTCGTCAGTCAACCGAACTCAGCATTGACGATGACTGTATCGGGACTATAGTATTTGTTGATCCGATGGAATATATAGAGTTAGCCAGGCTATCAGGTATTATGATAATCTCTACTGTTGGTGGTCGTGGCGGCAGCGACGGAGATGTTGGTGACTCCGATTTCGCTGGAGAGTTAAAATGTGAACGATTGAAAGTGTTTGACATTATGAACTAGAGATATGCACTGGAATGGACTCTGATACACTTACTCTCGATTGGAAACTCTGAACAAATGCACGCATAGAAGTGCACTTATATTCTTCGTGGGTGTGTGCCTTTTTTACTTTTTGTCTTCTTCGTGGATGCTGGTTCAAGAACTCTTTTCACAGACCAATCATGCTTTTATGTCACATGTATGAAAAGTGGGGGAGTTGTGAATGATGGCTTATTTGCAATATTGCTGGTTGAGCGCACTATTGGGCTTACAAATGATTGCTCATTTGAACTTTGTGCTGCATGACCTAAATATATTTAGGTACATATAAGTGGATTTTCCATATAACAAAATTTGGTTCCAAGTATAGTTGTTTTGATTTTAAAAAAATGGCCACAGCTATAGACAATACGGCATTAAAAAAAACACTATTCATCTATTTTTATTCTTTTTTATTATGGTCATATTTCCAAATTCTAAGGACTATGTTGGCGCTTTGTGGACTAATTTCAAAAGTGTTCATAAAGCAATTATTATTATATGGACACCTGTTTGTTAAGGTCTGTATTGTCTCTTTTACATGGCTAACTGAATTGTTAATTGGTTATAACATTAAGCAAAATTAAGAAGAGTAAGGTTATTTAATATTCATTACTGTAATATGTATTTTCCCTTTTACAGACCATGGAGTAAGGTTATTTAATAATTTTTAAAAGAAAATATAAAATGAAGTAATTGTTTTATTTTCTATTTAAATGAAGGACTAAACTAACCGTTAGTTGGTTGAGTGTGAAGGGACTCTTATCCCATATCCCATTATTTTCTCGCAACTGATTCCAAATCCCAAATGATTAGGGTCCTTTAGCATATTATGTATATATAATTGCTTTCAGCATATTTTCTCACGTTCACGTCCAATAAAACACAAATGCTATTCTTCAGTTCACTCTTCCATCGCTGTTTATGTTCAATCGAAGACTCTCCGTGAACATTTTTTGGATGAAAAGATGTGAGGTGTTTGTCTGACAGGCGAATACAGCGGTTGAAGTAAAGTTACCTATATCTTACACAGCCCTATTTTTGGCAGATTTTTGTCACTATATATCACATGGCTACAATGGGTTGACGTAACTGGCTCCCTGTGGGACTCAGATAGGCCTAACGCTGTATCTGTCAGGAAGGCTTGATGGCACACAAATTCATCTTGAAACAAACAGTGACAGTAGTGGGAATCCACAACTTTATCATGGCCAGCTCTCTTCCTAATGATGTGTCTGGTGTCCCTCCCAGAAACTAGAGAATAAGACAATAGTTTCAATGAAGCTATAAAGGTGGCTTGTTTAGTGTGTCCAAAATTAGCTCCTGCATATGGGCTTCCAAATTTGTCAATCTGTCAGTCTGAATATAGATGCAATCTCACGTCTGCTGCTTCATAATTAAAGAGGCCGTACCTATAACCTGTGCTACAAAGATGACTCGTCTGACCATGGCCTAAATGGTTCCACTTGACACCGAGTTGCCCGTTCTCTTATTTTTCTCATCCCAATGTTTCCAATTATACGTAGGCAAAGTGATTTTTTAGTGTGGCATAATGTCTGCCCTGATTTCGAAATTAGTATGCAAGTTAATATTAATGTGAGGTTCATCATTCCTACTTGGCAGCTTTGGACGATAGGTATACGCATCCATCCTTATGCTAATTTTGTGCACATGTAGATATAGGTATCTATATGCTTGATGTATATATGTATTACCCTTTGAACATTTTTCATTCGGAAGTCTTTACGATTGGCTGACGTCTATATGCATTTACTGAACCTTTTATTTCGAAGTAGGCAGGTAAAGTTCTTCGACTACTTAATTGCCCAATGCCGCTGAAGAAATGTATTAGTGGAAAGTTGAGATTGATCACGAGCCACGTTGATTAATACATCTTGACTATATTATTCACTAGTAAATATATTCGACAGCCACAAATATATAAGTACGAATGCAAAATGAACTAGATTTATCCCATTAAACAAGCTAAGGAGGAAAGAATAGAAAAAAGAGAAAAAAAAATACCATACAGCCCAGGAAAACAGTAAGTGTATATATAATTGAGGATTCTAATGCATTACTGGACTTTTTGATGAGCAAGGAAAATTGGAAGCAATCAAATACAACATGAAACATGGCTTCTAATATATGGTAAATTCTTCCATACACTAATTATATGTCAAATAAGAGAGATAGCAGCATTGTTGAGTGGACCACAATAAACCGTTTAATTCAGATACTCCAATGGAAAGCAACCCAAGTTATAAAACGTGGACTGGTACTTTACAATGTGATATTAAGGGTCCAAAAAATAGTAGGGAGTGGCAGCAAAACATTCAAATATATGGAGGTAATACCATAATGCGTTTGGAAACATGTCACATAATAAAAATACCACAAGTTGGTGCATACTTAAGCAAAAGCACCAATCTGTTGAGGTTGACTTCAAACAGACTAAATCAACTAAATAGACATAGCATGATTGTTTCATACTACACAGCACCGGTAAAGCAACTTGAACCCAAACTGATTTGTAAAGCAACTACAACCCAAGTCACTTATTAAACAACCGGATTGAATTGCACTGGGATTAGTCTGCCTCTGGAATGGGATTCTGCACCGGCAAAGCAACTAAAACATCTAGAGGCTGCAACAGAAGTTCGGAAGAGAACATCCTCTCCAAGAGGCTGAAATGAGCGCACCCCTTCACTCTAAATTTCACAGGCCCATGGTGAGTCTACAGCAGTAAGAAATGAGAAGCAATCGTTTTTAAAACTAAATGGTAGTCTTGATGGATGATAATGCGTCAAGTAGATTCATAAGTATCCTACAGTGTACAATGACATTAGCGCAAAGGTAAGAGGATACCTCGAGATAGTTATCCCAACGCTCCGCAGTTGCAACGACCACGTTGGCCTCCATGTCCCAGAAGAATCCCTCCGACGTTATGAGCTCTTTGAATGTGCGATACTCGTCTTCCAATCGCTTGTAATGGCCACGGACTTCCAAAACCGTCACTTGAGTGTTGCGTCGTTGGTTTATTCCATCGGCCATATGCTGGAACCTAGCCTTTGAGATACTCTGCCTTCCAATCAGGACGTTCTTCGGAACAGCAGACGCAGCCTCCTCTGCCACGACTTCAACATATGTGGGCAGACTTCGGTGTGTAGTTCAGTTCTGTGTATGGTCCATGCTGGTACCTCCTGTAGTTGAAACTTTTGGTACTATATGTATCCGATTGACTTCTGAAGTAAATGAGCAGAATGAAAGTTGTTGATAGGTGAGATGAAATTTTAACAATCCAATAGGAAGAACGAATGTGCAACGTAAATATGCTGACATGGAACTTCCTTCGTCAGGCGTACAAGGTGGTGACGAAATCCCACAGGATGCAAATGGGTGGGAGGGGCCACCCCTTCGCTGAGAAACAGAGTAAATTCCTTTGTTTCGTACCACTCAGCTAGCATTTGACAAAAATCTTCAATTATGCCATTATATTATCAGAGATGTTATCGCATGTAATGAATTATTGTGAACACGATTGAGTGATGTGTTGTTTCTCAATTAGCCTTCTTCATTGGAAAGGGAGGAAAGACATGGGCTGACACCTTATATAAATATAAGACATAGTGCTAACTCAGCAAGAGTACAACAAATACGTATAGTAGAAATACATATATCCATGTTTATTACACAACACATTTATTTAATAGAAAGACATATATCCATGTTGTTACCTGTATGTCTATTTCTCACTCTTTTTGACGTTACTGGCTTACGCTTTCAATTTGATTCGGCTGTTGGCGAAGACCTTTATACGGCAGTAGTTGTGTTTATTGATTCCTCCGGTGCTGTCATTGCTGGTCGTACACAGTTATTGCCTTCCTTCTCCACTCATATGTATGTAGAAGCATTGGCTGCACAATTAGCGTCGACAGTAGCTGCTGAGCTGAAGCAAGCAATTGCTGTTTTGGAGGGAGACTCCTGTTTGGTTGTTGCTGCTCCGAAGAAGGAAGAACAAGATGCGGATTGGATAATCTGTAATACTATCTCCAAATCTATTTATTTATTATCGTCTATCTCTACTTCGACTGCTAGAAAAATGACCAGACTTGAAAATTCGAAGGCGCATTATGTGACGCAATGGGCTGTGACCATTGGTTTTAGTGATCACAGTCATAAGTGGGGCAGGTCCTTGTCTTATACTATATGGACCTATGGAGGCTTTGATCCTCCTTAAGCTATGTTCATTGATTCTTTCTCTTATTACTGATATAAACGTATTTTCGAGGAAAAAAATCAAATGAAAAACCGTATATGGCATCCATATTTGGGAACATGCTAGTGCGACACAGCTCATTGCCCTCCGTGTACACTCCCTGTCCACAACTATGCTTTTCGTTAAACACATGGGACACGCCATAGGATATGCTTTGCGTCAATGAGGGACCCACTAATCACTGTGGAACGTTCAGTGCATTCCCATCAAACTAACCAAGTTCAAACAGCTCACTCTGCTCACCTCTTGTGTCAAATGGCATTATTGACAGAAACAGAGTTCAAATGAAGGTTCCTTCCCTTGTAATCTCCAAAGATTATCTTTCCATTATCTTAGACAGCCACGTCATATAAAATCGGCCGAACAATCTATTTGATGAGCACGGAAATGGCAGGGTCTTCCAGCTCTGTTAGGGATCATCGAAGTGGATGGGAGTCCCCTTCTGGAGGTGGCTTCGTTGAACCTCCAGCATGCCTCTGCAGTGCACAGGCAACCCATCCAAACATCTCTAACGGAAGGGAACCCGGGATGACTCTTCTATGGTTGTCCATATTTCAAAGGAACGCCAGTAAGCACGATAGAGATGAAGGCTGCTGGTTTTGTTATTTGAGCTTATGATTAATCTGTTTCAATTAATCAAGGGTAACAGTGAATGTGTGTGTCTTGAGGCACTCCCTTTTGATGGCTTATTACCTAAACGTCACATTTTTATCTACTTTTCCCCTTCCTTTAGCCGTTTGTGAGTCTTGAGGAATTCCAACTTTAGTTTCGTTATTACGATTTGAAATCGTTTTTACCCACTTTTTAGTTATTCAATTGTATTTGTTTGTTGAGTCTTGAGGCAATTCCTTTTCGCATTGTTACGACACGATGTTGGTAACATCTGCTAGACACGAGTGTCATTTGTTAATGTGCATAGGGAAGATACACAATAGATATATTTGTGTTGTTGGATAATTTGTAGTGGGCATTTGACTTAGGTATTACCCATTTTATATTTGATGTTCAAGTGGTTGTTTAATTGCAGAGGAGAAGGTGTTGTGATTTCTTCCAATGGGTTGACACCCCATCTACTCAAATGAATGATATTGTTTTGCCATCATTAATTCGGAAGATGAAAAGAATGGAGCGCAAATACAGGGCAAAGATGAAGTCACTAATATACATGTTGGCTTTTTTGTGGATTTTTTTTTTATCGTTGTTGTTTGGTGCTTTGTGCGCTGGCGTAGGATGGCGGGAAGCCTTCCTCTTCTCCCGCGTTAGGTTGACAAAAGGTTGTTGACTTGTTCTGGGTATCAAATTACGTGAACAAATCTGTTCTGGTCTCGTACTTTGACTGTTTTGATATTCATTACTTAGATTCCTAATCTGTATTTAGAACATGGCGATACTGATCAATTTCTGTCCAAGGTCTTTTATGAAAGGTATTTTAGCAGAGTAACTAAAGTGTATAGGTAACGTTTCTTAAGCTGACACGTGAACAATATTAGATTATAAGAAGCTACGGTAGGCATTTAATGTTTCGTGTTTATTTTATGTTAGCAATGTTTCGTGTATCTTGATTATGAAGGGAGACACCGAAAATGAATTTCCCCAAGTGCACGTGTGAAATACATCCAACAATATTAGAATATTGATTGAAATATTTTGATTGCACCCAAATCAACCAAAATGGTATCTTATTGAAGTTGTTTATAAAAAAGGAAAAAGAAAAAATTTGTAACATCCATTGCACTTTATATAGCTAAAGACAAAATACACTACATAGTTCAAAATAGTTTTCCATTTGCATGATGCGATGAAATTTTGTAGTAAAATAATATTTAAATTGGGTGAGAAGAATGAGATGTCAAAATGTGACTATTTTGCGCAATGGATGTTAGAATTTCGGCTGGTTGTTTGTAAAAATTTGGGTTATCGGCCATATGAATTTCTTAGTGTCAAAAAGTGACTTTGAAAATTGTTTAACAAGTAAAAGTCAACTGCAGTCACACGGAATGGATACCTCAAATACTGTCCCCGAGAAAAGAACATAATAGCCAAATAAGGGTTACTTTCTTATTTGCAGCGTGAAGCAAAATGAGGGTTACATTCAACCTTTTATGGTGACTTCTCTTGCACTATATTTTCTCATCACAATGTATCTTCTGACAACCCTACGCAGAGATATAAGTAGATGTTGACTCATGTGATTTGAGAAAAGCGCAAAAATTAATAATGTAAAAAACAAAAGTGGACACGTGATCATGAAAATTTAGAAGGATACTCATGAAAAGTCATAATTAATAATAAAACAAAGCCTATTTCATTTATATGGCCTATTTAAGTAGAGTTACGAGCTGCAGAACACAGAGCTGAGGTCCGGGGACAGGACAGGACTGTCGAATTGGACAATGGTCCATGGTTGATAGAGGTCTTCGACCGGTGTCAGAGGTGGCTACGCAATCTTTAGAATAAACGTAGCCAGTACCAAAAGATTTATATGAAAGTTGAAAAATCGAAACATAAATGTGTGGGGTCTTCGTTTTCAACGTATTGTCGCAGTCATGAATAAGTGTACCAGATATGACAGGCACTTCTCAATTCAGACAGGGAGATTGTACAATATACGTTGTGTATTGAGGGGGGCTTTGTACGAGGGTTGGTGGACAGAATGGGTTCGGTATCATGGACTTAAAAGGCAAACCCTCGTTTGGTTCAATCTGACGATGATATTTTTTACTTCAAGTGGTAGAGTTTATCAGTGCTGTAAAGTTGGGTGACCATTTTGGCTGTGGCCAACCTCGGTTGTTCAGTGGATTGCTAGTAAACACTACTTTTGCAACTCAGTCGTGGCCAGCATCGGTCGTTCATTAGAGTGACGTCTAAACACATTGAACTCGAACTTCAGTTAGCAGGTAAGCAAGCTATACCTCATGCTTAGGAATTGTATCTGATACGCTATTTTAAATTTATTTCTACGTAAAGCAACAATTTTAAGGGGACCGGTGAGTCTATGGCTAATATCAATGTCAGGTATATGCTGGGCAAATTTCTGTGTCTATATATATATATATATTCAATTTGTGTCTTTATATTGAACTCGTCAAGTACTAATATTTTCGTGAGGATATAGGCGTGTCAGTTTTAACATATACTTTATATAAACAAACTCATGTACTTGCTATTTATATAGTCCTGACCCGTTTCGAAATAGAAAATTGTGCAGGTTGACGTGGCATTGTTGGGGACTTTATGATATGACTTGGGATAATTTTCATATGAATACCATGATTTATCAACCCTGTTATTTTTATCCGCAAGATTTAACATTCTCAAAATGCATTACCTATCTCTTCCTGTACACACATATGTATATGTTTTTATTTTCTCCACTAAAAATGCATAACTTTATCTATTTTTTAAGCGATTTCGCTGCGAATGCATAAGAATATTTTGACACAAGAATTTTTGTGTGTTTTAAACTATAGTGTCAGTAAAACTTCATTTGTAAAAGCAAGTAGTAATAATCGTCAAATAAAACCGCATCAGATCATTGACCTAATAATTAAATTATTTTTATTACAATAAAAAAGTATAAATTGATTAGTGGATAGCTGGTGGATATCGTTATCGTCCTCGATTATAAATTGACTATAAAAAAGTATAAGCATGCAATATAAATTGATTTCTTGCATTCATACCTCAATTATTAAATATATTTCACCATTGATCACCAAACGGTTATGAACTCTGTGTTGCGCCGATTAGAAATATTGTAGTTATTTCAAAATAATGGTAGATGTGTTTTATTTTCCAATTCCATGATAATGTAGGATGGATCCAATTGAAAGAGTTATAATGGATGACTCGTCGGACGTATATGGTTGGTATTCGTGGCATCCCAACGCCACAACACACATCACCGTTACGTGGGCGTGATTACATAATTTGGTGCTTGAATGAATCCCTTCGGACATGCAAGGAAAATTTTGGTTTGAAGCCACACACGTTCTGTCATTTATGTGCTGCTTTGCGTACACTTGGCCACTTGGATGAGACACATGGAGTGTTAATGGAGGAGGCGGTTGCAATGAGTTAGATGATCACGGGATATGCCACAGGATACCGCCAAATTGTAGATAGATTTCAACATTGAGTAGAAATAGTCGGACGTCACTTTAGGCTGACAGTCAGGGCTTTGTGCAGATTAGGCGTACACACCATACAACCCACACACACAACGGGAGTGCATCCACACATCAAGAGATCAAACAAATATTTTCCTTGGTTCCAGGTACATAAGTGTGCCATTGTATAGATACTGTTGTTTATTTCCTGCTTGATTTTTTCAATATCAGTTGTGAACAGATGATAGTATCACAGACATATACTGACCAACTCGTATTCATATTCTCTATCTTAATGCTAACTGGACAGCACTGCATCGACGCAATAGATGAAACCCTTATTAAGGCTTGTGTCCCTGCAGACAGACAGACGACATATAGATTTAGGAAGGGAACTATAACCCAGAACGTGATGTGCTTGGTTGACTTCAAAATGATGTTCACATTTGTGTACACTTGAGGGGAAGGATCTGCCATCGACTCAAGGGTCTTTACGGATGCGGTAACAAGAGAAGAGATGGCTTTCCCAGGACCGAGAGATGGTAAGTTCCTCTCTATTAACAAAAACTATGTTGAGCACGAAAATTGTTTGAGTCAATTGATCGTTATAAAACAAAATATGCACTTTTTAACCTTCAGTGATCTATGAGTTTGTTTTGTTTTGAAGTATTTAGGCGAAGAATTCTAACGTACCCAGATTGAATATCTTGGATTATCTTCTAATATCATTGACCATGTTTCTCATTATTTTTATGATAATTGAATTCAAACAGTAAATACAAGAAAAATATTTTATACGTACGCAGATATATTTCCAAACATATGTATATCACTTTATATATATATATATAAATGTTCTATACTAATTCTACAAATGTGCTTTATATATATACTGTTACGTCATTTTTTTAGTGAGATAAATCTATATAAGACATAAATCGTAAAAATATTGACTGATTAAGTGAAGTAGTTGGGGTTAGCAAACTATAAGTTTGTATTATGTGTAATTTAATAACAGTAGTTGTTTTGTTGAATATTCATATTATTCAAAAATCATGTGTATTTACTGTGCACTGTTGAGACTGATGTGTTCCATGCCAGGTTATTACTATGTGGTAGATTCTGGATATCCAATGGCAGGCAGATTTATGCGTCCCTACCAAAGGCACCAATACCACCTTGATGACTGGGACAACGATGAGGCCCCTACTAGGTACAAGGAGCTTTTTAACCGCAGGCACTCATCGTTGCGAAATATTGTTGAGTGAACTTTGGGTATTCTAAAGAAACAATTTAGAGTGTTGAAGTTGATGCCTGCATACAAGACTATTTGCCAACGACTTGTGATAAATGTGTGCTATGTAATGAATAATTTTTGTCGGTCATCCTATGACATACTAAGACCTGAATACAAACATTCATCTGATAGTGAGAATGATGTGAGCTTAGGGGAGAGTGACGACAGTGAAGATGGAGATGTCAGACCAATCAGCGGCGGCTATGACTTCACTAAGGCAGGAAATTGCCACAGTAATGTGGGCAGCACCACACTGAGAATGGCCACTGACAAGTTTTCGCAGGTTCGTTGACATATTGTAGGTATTCTTATTTTTCATTAAGGGTAGTTGAATGAAAATGATGTAGTTAAATGCTTTGTTTGAACTTGGTTGCATTATCCTAATAGCAATGTAATATTATGGAAATTAGCTTGCGATGAGGATTTGCAAGTATGAAAATTATTAGTCACTATAAGTATGCAAATAATTTTGCTGGGTCATTTTTGTCAATGGAATGTTTCGAAATCTATCATCACTCACAATTTCTGATTATTAATTTTTACTTTTGTGTTTTGGAACTTGTTCATAGTTTTCGTATGGATTTTTGCCGGATTATCTTCTGTCCATCATATAAAATTTTTCATAGCAAACCTCTTCATCGGTATTTGTTTTATCCTTTTGTATTCCTCGATAAATCCATAAATTTTCTGGATGAACAAAGAAGGCACAAATTGTCCTAGAGTTTTGCGTCTTTTGTAAGACCTCTCCTTAGAAATTTAATCTAATTTTGAAAAGAGGATTCGTAGCGTCTTGTTTTTAAGTAAACTAGTAATGCTATTTTCCAATGAGTCAAATATGGTATTCCGGTTTGTATTTTTTTTACAAGTATGGTATTCTTGGTTTACTTGCGTTTTAAGAGATCGACACCTCGTCTATTCAGAATATAAGTTATTGACTCTAACCAACGGTTGTGGCCTACGGAGAGGAAGTGGATCTACTCTTCCAAAAGAATTAGCCTCTTTGGATGAGTCGAACCCAAAATAAATCTAACTTGGATGGAGAATCAAAAACCTCGGTCACCTCACCAATATTGTGGATATCGCACTAAAATTAACATCATACGTTTCTGATAACTCACTATCACATCATTACTTTTCATTATAATAAATATTAAAAATCATCTTTCTTTTCACTTTTTCACTAAATCTAATACCCTAAAATTTTAATGTCACTAAAATTTTAACAATCCAACAATCCTTCAAATGATACCTTTTAAATTTTGTAAATCTGCTAAGAAATAAGGGAGTTGTTGGTGGACCTTCAAAAGACGACAAGTACGTATTACTATCACCTACTCTCTGCCTCGGGGTGAACAAAAGTTTACCCATGCCAACCCCTGTCGCTTATGTCTAATTTTGGAACCACCTCCCATGTGCCCACTTCCAGAGCTATTTTTCTCACTCTGTAAACTCTGTATGACCTAGCAATGGCCAACAAAACACAATTGGCACATACTTTAAAGTTAGGAGAAATTGCACTGGAGCTACTGTAGTATCACAAAGTTACAATTAAGTACATGTGGTAACGATTTAGACATTTGACTCCATGAGGTATTAATTTTTTAAAAAACAAGCCCATCCATCTATTTCCGTCCCAACACGTTAATGACAATCCCACGTCAAGCTTATCACGTCATGCCACATGTCCTGTCTTGCTTAATTCAGTCTGCATGGCTAGGCTGTCCTGGTCGGTCAGTCTATCTGGCCACTGGTCGGTCAGTATTCCCTGCTCCTGCTCGGTCAATATTCATGGTCGGTCGGTCGGCTTGCCTTGATGATCAGCAGCGCATTGGTCGGACAGGACATGTGACGCGACTTGTGGCATTAACGTGTTGGGACGGAAATAGACGGATGGGCTTGTTTTTTAAAAAACCAATACCTCAGGGAGTCAAATGTCTAAATCGTTACCTTAGAGACTTAATTGCAAGTTTGTGATACCACAGGGGCCCTTGTGTAATTTTGCCTTAAAGTTACCCATGTGATCGCTTATGTCCACTTTAGCATCTCCAGCTTACCAAAGAGTCACAGACTAGATTACTGCATTCACCATGTAGTGTGACCTGACAAGTGGTCAGTCGTAATGCAGATGTGTTCCATTCGAATACAATTAAAAAAAAAAACAAGAGAACTCTTTTTTTTTTTCTTAGCAAGTATGGGGAAAGGGGAAAGACTACGATGGCTAAGGAGGAACAAGAGAACTCGATTATTGGACCTATGAGGTCCACTGCTTTTGCCAACGTCCTATTAAGGGAAAAGAAAAACATAAAAAGCGTCTTTTTCTCTCCTATAAAGCAGCAATGCGAACCAAACCCAACCAGAAGAGTTCGAAGTATGCACCGTAAGAGCAGCAATGCGATCGAAGAGGTCACCGAAGAATCATGAAGCCACCGAGAGGAGAGCACAAGTCTCAACAAGAAGGTCTATGGAATCTACTTGCTCCATGTAGAGGCTACCAAGTGAGTGGGAATGGTCTCGGAAGGAAAACGCTAGAGAGGAATAGGAAGGGAGGTCTATCTCTTTTTGTATGTTGTATGCATTTTATGTTTTCTGTATCCACGTCCGTCTTGTAAATGTATGAGATTTTAGACCAGTTTTTCGAATTGATCATCCCTGTTTGGTTTATTTTATTTGGGTACTTTATTGAAACAAGTCGTATTTTCAGTTGTTGAGGAGCAATGATGGAATATAAGGACCCGATATATAGGAGAACGAGGGGGGCGGGGGGGAAATGGACATGTTTTCCAAGAAGCACCTTGAGGAGAAGAGAGTGTACAGCAAGCAGAGTAAGGTAAAAATTGCATATGGATCCATGGAAACAGTTGTTTTGATATTGTTAAGAAACATGAGGAAGACGACAGAGAGAATAAGGATGAGCGATAGAATTAAATTCATTCAGTAACTTGCAAAGAGCCAAACAAAACAGTACATATACACCACCGAGTGGTAGAGAGCTAAAATAAAATGAATACAGGATAAAAATAAAACTGTACAAGGGGCAAAAAGTTATTGGTCTGTAATGTAGGTGCGGTTCGTAGAATTAAGAGATATTTCACTTGCTTTTGCCGTTGACTGATGGTCGTTTGTTTGTTGTTCAGGTCACATTATTCATACACGGGATGAAGCAAATGCTTGCAAAAAGTGAGGTAAGCAACGGTTTGTTAATTGAAGAGCCTCCTGGAATTTCAATTTCTATATGATTGGGTTACGGGAATACATGTTATCCATGATTGAGTCGCAGTAGTAGTTTCAACTAACTTGCATTTAATTTTCTTGATCACTATACACTTAAAAAAAACAAACAAACGCATGCCACGTTTCTTGAAGCATTGAATGGTGCTTCGAATGGCAATATCATTTGATTACTTAAAGCCATTCAATCTATTATGAATGAGCCAACCACAGTGGTCAGTTTTCTCGTGTTGCTCAATAAACTCATATGCAAGTTCATTTGATTAGATAACTGTTTGTTTTTCATCAACTGCTTTTTCGTCTAATGTATGTTCATTACAGGAACGCTTCTGCAGGTGTTGCTTCTGTCATTAATTCAGGGGGGAGGGGCTTAGGGTGAATGCATACGCTCCTCACCCTCTTAATCTTCTTCTCCCAACGGTGGTTCTTGAAAAAGGTGTCCATCTTTCCCCTCGTTCTCATATGAATCGGCAAAGGGATAGTTCATCATTGCTCCTCAACAAATCAAAGTATGACCTTCTTAAGGCAATTATATAATGTATTGCCTTGTATATAATTACTTACACTTGGTGCTTGTACATACGTAGTTGACAAAGTAGGTGGACACATGTATAGCATACTGAAGTTTATTGTGGTTATCGTACATGATATTGTAAACTTACACTCAGTGAAATAAAATTACACAAGTGTTCTTGTCAAAGTCAGTGAACTCATCGAAGTTGTCTGCCTTAATTTTTTAATCTCATTTTTTACCGAAATATGAGACGAGCCAACAAAATTTTGTATCAAATAGACTTATTTGCGTGCAAGAAAAAACACCACTGAACCACTCCCTCGCTGTCCATTACAAAACCCATCTCTTCATTTTTTAATTGTCTGTATCTAAATAATAACGCATATATATAACATACTTACTAAATAAGTATGAAAAAATAATAATAATAATAATAATGCATTTCGTACTCTCCAGTCTCTTCCCTTCGATAAGACGGTTCATGAATTACTTGATCCGCCGCCAAATATAGTACACTAGTTGAAGCGATTAGATTTCATTAATAAAACAAGATATTGTAAAATAACTCCCATGGTTCAAAGATAAATACTTCTGTTATTTTCTCTATTTTTTTCAACTAATGTTTTTAATTTAAAACACTTTAGAGTGTAAAGCCTACGGAAGAATAAGAATAAGAATATTATTTATATATATATAATATATATTAATATTATGGAAACACAATATATATGCAGATGACAATTTCAGCACGTATATGCCTTCACAAATGTAATATGCCTTTTAACGATGCCCGACACGATTCTAGTTGTCCGATATGTTAGACACAACTTGATTCATTAATAAAAATTCTTTAGTGCTCGATATGCTGCTCTACAGCCGACGGACGTAATTATATTTCCGAAACATCAAAATTTCTCGGTTCATCTCCAGTGCACGGAGTGGGGCTGTTGAATGTGCGAATGAGAAGTCACACTATCATGTATATCGGGCATTTGAAGAAATGAAAGGGAGTTCAACAGGGTCCGATGATGGAGCTCGATGACGTTGCGATGTTAGTTAGAAATAAAAAGTTTGAATTCCAGTTGTAGAAAGTAACTTCAATTGTATCTCTGCTCGTGCAATGCATGTGCACACAGGCTGGTTCCACATAAAACCAGTTGGAGGAATTTCGTGAATGGTCCACCCTGCAGCTACAATTTTGTAAAAGATGAATAAAGGTAGAGATAAAACAATCCAGTAAATAGACAATGCATATTCTGTCAACAACATTTAACCATAAGAGGACGATTGGAGGGTCAAGAATGGGAGAGGAATAGCGAGATATAAAGGAATATTTGAGAAGGTGACTTATGTCACCCAACGTGCATGGCTGTAAGTATTGCCCAGCAAATCCGTTATTGTGGAATGTTATCAAACTCCCTTTCTAGTTTCAGCGTAACGAGGTTTGCAATTGGACTTTATTCCTGTGCCGGGCTTTTAGTGATTTCAAGGTCTATTGGGCTTTTGATTTTGGAGAGAAGAGTGGCTTCACGGCCCGAATCCAGTGGGAGAAACTGGCCCATAGTTGAATTCAAAACGAGACACTGTATATAGTTTGCTTGATTACCAACTGAGTCTGACGCAACGCTTTACTATCAGCGAAAACAGTAAAAGGCGCGCCCACCACGTCACCAAGGAAACAAGAAACTGTTTTTGAAAACAGCATCCAAAACACTCACTTTACTGATATAACGTTTAACGTCGTTTCCAGCAAAATAACATGCTCTGACAGTCTTTTGAAGAAAGGCGCTGACAAGAGGGCAGTTTTGACTTTTCAACAGGCAAGGAAAAGGAAAACTGTTTTCGAAAACAGCATCCAAACGCACTCTAGGTATTTAGGTTGTTAGGTACTGCTTTATTGGCAATTAGACTTCTTTGCTCTTTTTGTCACAAAGTGCAGTTAGATTCTTTTGTGTCTCTTTTGCATCCCAAAGATCATCCATATATATTTAGGTAAAATGAGCTTATTAGACTTTTTTTGCAGAGGCAAGGGGAAAAATTAATCACAGTTCATAAACAACTATAGTAAAGGGCATAGGGGAAAATAAAATTAAAACTCAGTGACTAAAAAATCAAACTTCCCTTTAAGGACCACAAACATTTAATAAGTCAACTGACAAATACTATTAGATGGGACCACAAGCACTGGGTAAACAACATCCTCTTCAATACTAAAGGTAATAAAGGCAACACAAACATATATTACATTCACTACACTACAAAACAAGCCAACACAGAAATAGAGGTAGGATCTACAAATTTTATTCGCAACCGATAAAGTGTCTGTGTTATAAAACCACAGCAAACCAACAACAATAGCATATGTAAGAAAATCTAGCATGGAACATAGCAGATCTGAACAAATTCTTTAAACAGACGAAATGACTCCAGAGAAAAAACATACAGGAGTTTGTCTTACCCACTTCACACACAGTTTTAAAAATACTTAACCCACATTTTAATGACGTTGTCTAACCTTTTTAAAATCAAAGACAAGACATTATCATTTCTATCACACACATGGGTTCAAAAAGTGTAGATTTTTATACTGGCAAACACGTGAGAAACTAAAAACACAAGGGTAACTGAAACATTACTATACAAGTGAGAAACTATATGACACTGTCTCTACCTCTTCCCATTGCCGTGTCCAAAACACTCCTAAGATGCCAACTCTATTGAACCCAAAGAAGCTGAATGGGTTAGCTCGTCTACGTCGTCTACCAAAATAGTAAAGGGGAAAAATCATAAAGAAGACAAATTGTAAAGGAGATCTGAACGAAACTTAGTTCAATTAAGTGGAGCAAGCTTAGTTTGTGGTTTCAAAACAATGCAAAGGAGACTAGGGTTTGAAAACTTTGTTTGCCTGTGGGGGAAAATTTGACACTTATGGAAGGGGCATGGATACACAGGGGGGAAGACTAAACTGATTTCTCAACATTAGCTAGTGCAAAATGCACCATTCAGTTGAGTGTGTCTTATCTAATTTTATTTTAAGCCAGGTTATCACACAGTTTATGTTGAAAAAAAAAAAAAGGGCATGCGGAAGCTGCTTACCTTTCGACACCCACTGCTTCACACAGTTTCATTAGTCTTGTGGGAGCTACTGGTTGTTTAGGGCATTCAGTTCAAATGGTGGGCTGATGTGGAAATGGGTTGCTTATGTGAAGAATGGAGGCTGACGTGGAAAATTATTCCATTAGTTAGACTAACGGAAGGTGACGGCTGGACTATTTTTTTTAAGTATGGAAAGATCAAAGACAAAAAAGTTGAAACATTAAGTTTTATAACTAAAAATGAAAAGGGGTGAGAACCAAATGACTAAAAAGCAAATTTCCCTTCTATTTAAGTCACATAAAATAAAAGAGATCAACATAGGGAGATTTTAGATTATTATTTTTAAGCTATTAGTGGTTGTAACTATCACTAATCTCCTCTATATACACATCCTATTTCTTTATGCTTCTCATAATTTTTACTCTTTTTTTTTATATAACTAATATATGTTCTCTCTTATATTCATATATTATATTATTAAACGACATTGATTGACGGATCTATGAAAGAAAACAAATATTTGATAAGTGATTTTTGCATACAAGTGATAAGAATATCTTTTAAATAAAAGGTTTAAATATTTTTATATTATTACTATAAAATTGACATGCAGCAAAAAAGCTCTTTTTAAAATGTGTAAAATTGGCCATAAACCATATAGCTACTATCAATTTTATGAGGTCATTTTTACGATTTTTGGTCTAATAATTATTTGGTTTGTGCGAGAAGAAGGACTACAGATGTCTAAAAGATTAGTTGTGGGACGAAGGACTCTATATGTCGAAAAAAAATTTGGAATCACTTCAAAAACTTTTGGCCCATTAATTATCGGGTTTGTGTAGAATGAGGACTGCACAAGTTCATAAATTAGTCAAGTTGCGAGTAAACTGACATCAACTACCAGTTATATATGAAAAAAAAAACAAAAAGAGCATAAAGATACATCATTTTTTCGGTACGTCAAAATCTAATGGGGGAATGTAATGAAGCTAACGCATTAGGCCATATCTATTCCACTATTTCGAAAATGTGATGACGGAAGGCTTGCGATTTCACAATTATATTACTTGACGAATTTTACCTAGAAAGTCTTGAGTCATTTCGGCTGCCAATTGGTGAAGAGGAGGCTTGAGTCATTTAGACTGCCA
Source organism: Morella rubra (assembly GCA_003952965.2). Lineage (NCBI taxonomy): Eukaryota > Viridiplantae > Streptophyta > Magnoliopsida > Fagales > Myricaceae > Morella > Morella rubra. Next base: position 623,982 of record CM025850.1, read on the forward strand.
ATTGTTTTGTGGAGGAATCTGAGTGGCGTAGACTTCCGAGTCAAGTGGAATAGGACTGGGTAGGTGCAATGGAAAATGTCGAGACTGCCAATTGTTTTGTGGAGGAATCTGAGTAGCGTAGACTTTCCAATGTCAACTGAAACAATGACTTAACGAAAGTAGGACTGGGTGGGTGCAGTGGAAAATGTCGAGACTGCCAATTGTTTTACAGAGGAATCTGAGTGGCGTAGACTTCCGAGTCAATGGAACATGACTTAACCAAAGTAGGACTGGGTGGGAACAGTGGAAAATGTCAAGACTGCCAATTGTTTTGTGGAGGAGTGGCGTAGACTTCTAAGTCAACTGGAACATGACTTAACCAAAGTAGGACTGGGTGGGTACGTCGAGACTGCCAAGGACTCCGTAGACTTGGAACATGACTTAAAAGTAGGACTGGGTGGGTGCAGTGGAAAATGTCGAGACTGCCAATTGTTTTGTGGAGGAATCTGAGTGGCGTAGACTTCCGAGTCAACTGGAACATGACTTAACCAAAGTAGGACTGGGTGGGAACAGTGGAAAATGTCGAGACTGCCAATTGTTTTGTGGAGGAATCTAAGTGGCGTAGACTTCTAAGTCAACTGGAACATGACTTAACCAAAGTAGGACCAATGTCGAGACTGCCAATTGTTTTGTGGAGGAGTGGCGTAGGTCAACTGGAACATGACTTCAGTGGGAAAATGTCGAGACTGCCAATTGTTTTGTGGAGGAATGTGAGTGGCGTAGACTTCCGAGTCAACTGGAACATGACTTAAAAAAGTAGGACTGGGTGGGTGCGAAAATGTCGAGACTGCCAATTGTTTTGTGGAGGAATGTGAGTGGCGTAGACTTCCGAGTCAACTGGAACATGACTTAAAAAAGTAGGACTAGGTGGGTGTATGGAAAATGTCGAGACTGCCAATTGTTTTGTGGAGGAATGTGAGTGGCGTAGACTTCCGAGTCAACTGGAACATGACTTAACCAAAGTAGGACTGGGTGGGTGCAGTGGAAAATGTCGAGACTGCCAATTGTTTTGTGGAGGAATCTGAGTGGCGTAGACTTCCGAGTCAACTGGAAGATGACTTAACCAAAGTAGGACTGGGTGGGTGCAGTGGAAAATGTCGAGACTGCCAATTTTTTGTGGAGGAATCTGAGTGGCGTAGACTTCCGAGTCAACTGGAACATGACTTAACCAAAGTAGGACTGGGTGGGTGCAGTGGAAAATGTCGAGACTGCCAATTTTTTGTGGAGGAATCTGAGTGGCGTAGACTTCCGAGTCAACTGGAACATGACTTAACCAAAGTAGGACTGGGTGGGTGCAGTGGAAAATGTCGAGACTGCCAATTGTTTTGTGGAGGAATCTGAGTGGCGTAGACTTCCGAGTCAACTGGAACATGACTTAACCAAAGTAGGACTGGGTGGGTGTAGTGGAAAATGTCGAGACTGCCAATTTTTTGTGGAGGAATCTGAGTGGCGTAGACTTCCGAGTCAACTGGAACATGACTTAACCAAAGTAGGACTGGGTGGGTGCAGTGGAAAATGTCGAGACTGCCAATTGTTTTGTGGAGGAATCTGAGTGGCGTAGACTTCCGAGTCAACTGGAACATGACTTAACCAAAGTAGGACTGGGTGGGTGCAGTGGGAAATGTCGAGACTGCCAATTGTTTTGTGGAGGAATCTGAGTGGCGTAGACTTCCGAGTCAACTGGAACATGACTTAACCAAAGTAGGACTGGGTGGGTGCAGTGGAAAATGTCGAGACTGCCAATTGTTTTGTGGAGGAATCTGAGTGGCGTAGACTTCCGAGTCAACTGGAACATGACTTAACCAAGTAGGACTGGGTGGGTGCAGTGGAAAATGTCGAGACTGCCAATTGTTTTGTGGAGGAATCTGAGTGGCGTAGACTTCCGAGTCAACTGGAACATGACTTAACCAAAGTAGGACTGGGTGGGTGTAGTGGAAAATGTCGAGACTGCCAATTGTTTTGTGGAGGAATCTGAGTGGCGTAGACTTCCGAGTCAACTGGAAGATGACTTAACCAAAGTAGGACTAGGTGGGTGCATGGAAAATGTCGAGACTGCCAATTGTTTTGTGGAGGAATCTGAGTGGCGTAGACTTCCGAGTCAACTGGAACATGACTTAACCAAAGTAGGACTGGGTGGGTGTAGTGGAAAATGTCGAGACTGCCAATTGTTTTGTGGAGGAATCTGAGTGGCGTAGACTTCCGAGTCAACTGGAACATGACTTAACCAAAGTAGGACTGGGTGGGTGCAGTGGAAAATGTCGAGACTGCCAATTGTTTTGTGGAGGAATCTGAGTGGCGTAGACTTCCGAGTCAAATGGAAGATGACTTAACCAAAGTAGGACTGGGTGGGTGCAGTGGAAAATGTCGAGACTGCCAATTTTTTTGTGGAGGAATCTGAGTGGCGTAGACTTCCGAGTCAACTGGAACATGACTTAACCAAAGTAGGACTGGGTGGGTGTAGTGGAAAATGTCGAGACTGCCAATTTGTTTTGTGGAGGAATCTGAGTGGCGTAGACTTCCGAGTCAACTGGAACATGACTTAACCAAAGTAGGACTGGGTGGGTGTAGTGGAAAATGTCGAGACTGCCAATTGTTTTGTGGAGGAATGTGAGTGGCGTAGACTTCCGAGTCAACTGGAACATGACTTAACCAAAGTAGGACTGGGTGGGTGCAGTGGAAAATGTCGAGACTGCCAATTGTTTTGTGGAGGAATCTGAGTGGCGTAGACTTCCGAGTCAACTGGAACATGACTTAACCAAAGTAGGACTGGGTGGGTGCAGTGGAAAATGTCGAGACTGCCAATTTTTTGTGGAGGGATCTGAGTGGGCGTAGACCACGAAGATAGTAGGTGACCGAGAAAGTGGTGGTGTAGTTCCGAGTGCCAATTGTTTTGTGTGATTCCGTTGCAAAGGTCTTTCCGGACCAGGGTAGTTAACCCACGGACAACTGGGGTTGTCGAGATTCTTTGGGTAATTCCGTTCAATGGTGGGAGTCCTTTCGAAAATGTGGTGGGTGCCGGTCAAAAATGTTTTTGTGGCGAGACTGCCAATTTTTGTGGAGGAAAGGCGTATGACTTAGGACCGTCGAGTGCCAAATGGACTTTGTAGGACTGGGTGGGTGTAGGGAAAATGTCGAGACTGCCAATTGTTTTGTGGAGGAAAGACTTCCGGTCAACTGGAACATGACTTAACCAAAGTAGGACTGGGTAGGTGCAGTGGGAAATGTCGAGACTGCCAATTGTTTTGTGGAGAAATCTGAGTGGCGTGGACTTCCGAGTCAACGAAGATGACTTAACCAATGTAGGACTGGTGGGTGCAGTGGAAAAGGTCGAGACTTCCAATTGTTTTGTGGAGGAATCTGAGTGGCGTAGACTTCCCAGTCAACTGGAACATGACTCAACCAAAGTAAGACTGGGTGGGTGTTATGGATAATCTCAATCGCAATAAATAGAGCTCGGAATAAAGGAAAACAAGAAACTGGGCAAATGAGCATGTTTTGTGGGGATAACTTTAGTCAAGCTCTGCTCCCTTTAAAGTCTTCTTCGTCAACACCTCACCTTCCACACAACTTGGCCACTTTTTCTACTCATCGCCTATATAAGCCGCTTACCTCCCATTATATTCTCACACCTTCTCACATAAACTCTAGCCCTTTGCTGATCTCTCTCTCTCTCTCTCGTGTACACATTCATGATGTTAATAGAAAAGCCATTCATTCTCGTGCTTTTCGGTTTTCTGTTAGTGTCATCATGCATGCTCCAGTTGGTCCACTCTTCCACCAACTTTACAGATCAATCAGCTCTCATTGCCTTCAAATCTAAACTTAGCTCTGATCCAAACGAAACTTTCTTGGCCAGTAACTGGTCCACGACAAGGAATTTCTGTAATTGGATTGGGGTCTCTTGTAGCCGACGAAGGCAAAGGGTCACCAGTTTGGACCTCTCTTACATGGGTCTCAAAGGCACCATTTCTCCTCATATTGGTAACCTCTCCTTCTTAGTCGCACTTCGTCTCAACAACAACAGCTTCTTTGGTTCCCTGCCCCATGAGATCAGTCGTCTACATCGCTTGAGAATACTCAATTTGATATACAACAATTTGGAAGGAAGCATACCTAAAGATTTGGGCATGTTATCGAAGCTTCGCATGATGAATCTTCGTGACAATGATCTTACGGGAGCAATTCCCTTGTCTCTCAGCAACATGTCATCTATAGGCGTCTTGAATTTTGGACACAATAGTCTCACGGGTGCATTTCCTTCTTTCTTCTTGAACATATCTTCTCTGACCACTCTTGCTCTTACAGAAAATCAGATCTCAGGAACGCTTCCAATGGATCTCTGCAGCCGCTGTCCTAAGCTTCAAGGACTTTTCCTTTCAAACAATGAATTGAACGGTCCGCTTCCTTCACAACTGAATTCTTGCAGAGAGGTTAGTGTTCTATCTCTGTCATACAATAAATTTGATGGAAGTGTTCCAAAAGGATTCTGGAATTTAGAAAAGCTTGAATTCTAGCTCTTGGAGGTAACAACTTGATAGGTAACATACCTCCTACAATAAGTAACCTATCGAGGTTACTTGCGTTTGGGATTGAGAGTAACAATATTGAAGGGAGAATTCCAAGTACTATAGGGCATCTTCCGAATCTGAATACATTATATTTGGGAGACAACCATCTCACAGGGCCAATACCCCATTCAATATTCAACAGTTCTTCTCTACAAGATATCTGACTTGGGAACAATTCCTTCTTTGGAAATCTTCCATCAGATAGGAGTTTTTCTGCCCTAATCTTCAAAATCTGTTGCTGGGTACCAACAAAATTGGCGGTCGTATCCCTTCGTATCTTTCAAATTGTTCGAAGCTTCTTCAAGTTGATTTTTCTTCAAATTTATTCTCTGGACCAATACCCAAAACTCTGGAAATTTAAAATACCTCCAGGGACTTTTTTGTGTGTCAATCAGCTAACAGGGAAGGCAGAAGATCAAGGGCCTAGTTTCCTTTCCTTCTTATCAAATTGTAGATATTTAGAAAGGTTATCCATCTGCAAAAATCCATTGGGCATCACGCTCCTAGACTCGATTGGAAATTTTTCAATTTCCCTTCGATACATTCAAGCATTTCAAAGTCAGATTAACGGTCCTATTCCTACTGCAATCGGTTCCCTGAAAGGTTTGGCCTTGCTTGATTTGCGCATAATGATTTGACTGGAGACATACCATCCACATTCAGTGAATTGGAAGGGTTACAGAGATTATATATTGACGGAAACAAGATCCAAGGGTTTATTCCTGAAGATCTATGTCAATTAAGAAACCTGGGAGAATTATCTCTGTCAAATAACAATATCTCAGGAGCCATACCAGATTGCATCTCAAACCTTAGACATCTGCAAGTTCTAGACTTGAGTTCTAATAGACTGAATTCGTCAATACCGTCAGAGGTATGGAGTCTTGAAAATTTGCAGTTCTTGGATCTATCGTCGAATGCCCTTGGTGGAAGTTTTTCTTCAAAGATGCAGACAAGCTCTGTTATGGAACAGTTGAATCTATCTCAAAACTATATTACCGGAAATATTCCAAGTATCATTGGTACGTTTGAGAGTCTAAGGTATCTTGACTTGTCAAAGAACTTATTTCAAGGAGAAATTCCACAATCTCTCGGAGACTTGAAAGGATTGGATGAATTGGATCTCTCTTATAATAATCTCTCCGGCACAATTCCCAAGTCTCTTGAGGCACTTCCATTCCTTAAATATTTGAATTTGTCTTTCAACAAGCTATCAGGAGAGATTCCGTCTGGTGGGCATTTTATCAACTTCACAGCTAAATCATTCTCAGGGAATCCAGCTCTTTGTGGAAATCAAACAGTTGGAATTCGTCCTTGTCCAAGTCCAAGCCCACAGAGATCAAGGGTGAAACAGATTTTGCTCAAGCATATTCTTCCTGTAATAGCGGCAATCATAATCCTCATCGCACTGGTATATATGTGGAGTCGGAGAGGACGTGGAGGAAGTTTCATGCAGGTTCCAAGTCTATTTAATGCCATGCCAACAATGGATCAGAGATTGATAACTTATCGAGAGCTTTGTCAAGGAACAAATGATTTCTGCGAAAGCAACTTGCTTGGATGTGGAGGCTTCGGTTCAGTATACAAAGGAATACTATCCGATGGAACAGTTGTGGCTGTCAAAGTTCTTAATTTGCAATTGGCAGGTGCTTTCAAAAGTTTTGATGCAGAATGCAAGGTGTTACGAACAATCCGGCATAGGAATCTTGTCAAAGTCATAAGTACTTGCTCTAACCCCGAGTTTAGAGCTCTGGTGCTGCAGTACCTGTCGAACGGAAACCTCGACAGATGGTTATACTCTCACAACTATTGCTTGAATCTTCTTCAAAGGGTAAACATTATGCTTGATGTTGCATCAGCGTTGGACTATCTCCACTGCGGTATATCAGAATCTATAGTACACTGTGATCTGAAGCCTGCTAATATCCTTCTGGATGAGGATATGGTGGCACATGTTGGTGACTTTGGCATTGCAAAGATTCTAATTCAAAAGGACGGAACACAAACTAGAACCCTCGGTACATTCGGCTACATGGCACCAGGTACCGAATATATAGTTCCATTGTTTTTTTTTTCTAGTTCCATTATTTATTTATTTCATTACCAAAAGGTAATTAACAGTCGCTAATCTCCTCAAGAACTATTGTGCTTAATTTTGGAAGTAGCGATTTTAATTACTCTTTCTTAAATTAACTGTTGAAGTTACTAACTTAAAACGCCTTGTCTTGTCGATAATTTGTGGATATTGATAGAATATGGGTTGGACGGAAAAGTATCCACCAAAGCTGACGTTTATAGTTATGGAATAATATTGTTGGAGATGATTACAAGGAAGAAACCCATTGATGACATGTTTGCGGGAGACTTAACTTTGAGACAGTGGATAAGTGCATCACTTTCGAAGTCGGAGAGGCTAATGGAAGTTGTGGATGATGGGTTATTAGGGATGGAAGGTGGAAGAGAAGTAATCTTCTTGCAAGATATTCTTTCGTCCATCTTGAAATTGGGCTTGAGGTGTTCCGAAGAGGTGCCAGATGAAAGAATCGATGCCAAAGATGTGCTTGTCAAGCTTAACAAAATCAAGTTGAGACTTTTATGAAAACAAGAAAGAGGGGTGCATGATCTCCATCAAATGTTTCATCGCAATTGCAAGCAGGGGTGAGTTAAAATTTCATATGCAAGATTTCACAGTTTTTTGTATTTAGCTTTGGGACCGTTTTCCTTTAAGCGCTTGGATTGGTGATATTTTAGAAAGCTTGCGCGTTTTTTATTTGTGTGTTTTCTGTTGGGTTAATAGAGGTGCTAATGAGGTGCACCACTTTATTCGATGGACTGAGATTATGTCTGAAGACCACCCCGATGTTTATGAGTATTTTCCTGAGCTTTTTTGATCTATTGGGACTGATCCCTAATTTGTTTTTTTTTTGTTTTTCTTGTGGTTTTCGTTCAATAAAGGTATTAGTAGTTTCTGATTAAAAAAAAACTGTTGTTCGGTTCCCCGCGGTTTTAAAGTCAATCTGGGCCAACCATTAGTGCTTGGTCGGGCGGCATAAAACACCATAATTTCGGGCCTTAGCTTTTCACAATTCACAGCCCAAACCAACGATGCCCCTTGCCGTCCCTATTACTTTGGGCCTAATTTAAGAGTCATCAATGCTATTTCCATTTTTAAATCAAAGAGAGATTTCTTGATTGATGTCAGTACAAAGGCCTTCCATTCCCTTGCTCAAGTTTTGGTTACTGCAGTTATGCATACCCCAATTGGCCCAATCTACCGAAGTTGCTAGCTAGTCTGAAAACTTGAGGAAGTTGCTGACAATCTAAAAGCTTGAAATTACTGACGACAAAATCGTTTATCCTCAAACCCAACACTCTATTTATTTATTTATTTTTCTAGCTGAATATATATAACATATATTCATTCACACACTCCTAGAGAATATACGATTTTATAATGTGTGTTTATCGTGATAAGATGTGTTCGTAACTGTCACTAATCTTCTCTCCATGCATATCCTATTTCTTTATGCTTCTCATATTTTTACTTTTTTTTAAAAAAATAAAAATATATATGTTCTCTCTTATATTCATATATATATTATTAAACGACATTGATTGACGAATCTATGAAAGAAAACAAATATTTGATAAGTAATTTTTGCATCAAAGTTAAATAAAAGACTTGTGTGGAAGACTTGAAAGAAAAGTTGGATGCTCAAATTGACTTGATTAATAATTGAAGCCAACAATGTTTAGGGATTAGAAGGCAGAAGGACGTGTTTTGACTTCCCGAGCCGCTTGCCTTAGACGCCCCCTTAAAATGCCCTACGTAATCCGTATACAGTGTCCAACTCATCACACGAAGAGCTGACAATATTTAATCCCAACTTTCCCACTTTCTGTTAATCACCAATCTCTCTTCTCTCTCTTTTCTCAATGCACAAAAGCAAGTGCAGGGACAGCACCACCTCGATCTCTGCCACTAAAATTCCCTCGCTCGCAACTCAAACACACATACACAGAGACAAACCGACCGGAATGCGGGGCTTGGTCCCGCTGATCTCGGTCGTAGCCGCCATACTCGTCTCGGTTGTCTACTGCGTCCTCCCGCCCAGCGTTCTTCCCCTGGAGAGGACTTTCCCTCTGACTCGGCGGGTCGAGCTCGACCACCTCAGAGCCCGGGACCGAGCCAGGCACGCCCGAATCTTGCAGGGCGTTGTCGACTTCTCCGTCGAAGGCTCCTCCGATCCCTACCTCGGCGGGTACGAGTGGTAAATTTATCATTGATCATTCGTGGGCACTTTTGTTTTCTTGGTTGGTTGTGATTTCGAGTTCATTAACGCGCTTGCATTGATGGGTTCGTGTCAAATTGGTAAAGTATCTGGGTCTGTGTTAATCATTGTCGTTTTTCTTTTGCGGGCAAGCTTTTGCTTTTCACTGTATGTGTCTGTTAAGTTTTTCTCTGGGTTTTTTTGTGATGCTTCCTTTGGTTTCGATAAAAGGGAAAAAACTTAAGAAGATACACGAGAAAGCATGGGAAAAGTAAAGAACTAGTGACTATTTGCGGTTTCTCGCTGGTGGTGATTCTTGAAAAACGAGTGCATTTTCTTGACAACCAGCGTGAGACTGCCTGATTGGAATTACATGAGCTGTGGAATTTCTATAGTTAACAATATTTTTCTCTACTTTTTACCTGATACTGATTGGTTGATAATATTGATTGGGCATGGATCTTTGGTTCTGTTTTTTTTTTTTCGGTTTACATGTCGTTTTGGTTCTTAGTTTAGTTTTTTGTCCTGTCGCTTGCTTTTTTCATGATTGAACTTTAATGGGTATCTTGGGAACAAGTTCCTTCTCTTTTTTCTTTCAAAAAACTTTTTTTGGGCTGGGCATTGTCTATAATGTTGAATACTTGGGTTCTTGATTTTGTGTAGGCTCTATTTCACAAAAGTTAAATTGGGCTCGCCTCCAAGGGAATTCAGTGTACAGATCGATACTGGAAGTGATATCTTGTGGGTTACCTGCAGTTCCTGCAGTGATTGCCCCCAATCCAGTGGACTTGGGGTAAGATTTTGGCTCCTTATCTTGTTCTCGTGCCTTTATAATTGAATAATAAGGCAATTTCAACCTTATTTTGTTTATGTTTTTTTCCAGGTTCAGCTCAATTCCTTTGATGCTGCTAGTTCGTCTACTGCTGGGCTGGTCTCCTGCTCGGACCCAATGTGCTCTTCGGCTTTTCAAACTGCCGCAACTGAATGTTCTAGTCAGAATAATCAGTGTGGTTACTCTTTTCAATATGGAGACGGAAGTGGGACATCGGGCTATTATGTGTCTGATGCACTGAATTTTGACATGGTTCTTGGGCAGTCTTACATTGCCAATTCTTCAGCAACCGTTGTTTTTGGGTAAGCTTCTATGACTAATCTGAAATTGGTGTGTGGGTGTGGTCTACATAAGATGGGCTGAAGATAGTCGTGGGAAGAATTCCAATAGGATAAACATATCACTCAATGTACCTTATGAAGTACTACATGTATTGCCATAGGAAGTATTATAAAATATGTGCTTTCTTGTTGCAGCAATGAATCTTCAAAGAATATTCAGATCATGAGTTGGTCACTGATGCATTGTGGTCATATTGGTTTTGTTGTTCAAAGCTTACGGACTTAAGTGGTTCTGCTTGATACAGGTGTAGCACTTATCAGTCTGGGGACTTGACTAAGACAGATAAAGCAGTTGATGGGATTTTTGGTTTTGGACAAGGTGCTCTTTCCATTATTTCACAGTTGTCATCTCGAGGAATAACGCCCAAAGTATTCTCCCATTGCTTGAAAGGAGATGGCAATGGTGGTGGTATATTGGTTCTGGGTGAGATTTTGGAGCCAAGCATTGTTTACAGTCCGCTTGTCCCAGCACAGTATGTCCTCACTTCAAGGAAACTTTTCATTTTGTTACCAGACCTCTTTACTCCTACATTTAATTCATAGACATACGAAGAGGGAAATGTGGTATTTAGGTTGTTAGATACTGCTTTATTGGCAGTTAGACTTCTTTGTCTTTTTGTCACAAAGTGCAGTTACATTGTTTTTGTGTCTCTTTTGCATCCAAAGGATCATCCAGATATATTTAGGTAAAATGAGCTTATTAGACTCTTGTCGTAGGTAATATTTAAAGTAGCATTGCTGAGAAATAAGTTCATTTGCTGGTGTCTCATTGGCTTTTAAGGAGAATGCATTTGCATTTGTTCCTGCACCCCTTGTGCCATGGTTCTATTTCTGCTTGTAGAAATAGAATGTCAATGACCACGGCAGATACTCCGCTATTGACCTTCAGTTGGGAGCTTAGCAGATACAACTTTTGCATCCATTTTATGAGGAATTTGCTGCAACTTGCTGATCATCCTACGATGATGATATACATATTAGTATAACATCATATCTCCGTATGAGCTCTGGTACATCTGTGATGGAGTAGATCTTCTGTCTAAGTGAAGAAAACACTTGTACTGCAAATTTCTTCATCCACTGCATCTTAAAATTACATGGCAGTATCTTCATTCTGTTGAATGTAGTTGGTTGATCGAAATGTTATTTTGCTGCTTGAACTCCATTTATTGCTTTGATCTAGTGCTTGTTTGGCACTTACAAATATATGCTGTCAGATAGTTTCTTCAGTTTTAATTGAGAAGTATTGTGCTATGTATTGCTAAGTTTTTACTTGGAATTTTTCAGGCCTCATTATAATTTATATCTGCAAAGCATTGCTGTTAATGGGCAACTGTTGCAAATTGATCCTACAGCATTTGCCACATCAAGCAACAGGGGAACCATTGTGGATTCAGGAACAACTTTGACATACCTTGTAGACGAAGCTTATGATCCTTTTGTTAGTTCTGTAAGTTCACTTGTTCTCTGTCTGAAAACTTTCGGGGTGTACAAAGGTGTACTGATAGGAAGGGTTAATAATATTGAATCATGACTGGTCTCCTCTTCTCTGGATAATGCCATTTCAATTGCAAAATGGTTGAACATGTGATAATTAGTATGCAAAAAGACTCGGGATAAAGAGAAGGGGCTTTCATAGGGTACTTAATAAAATAGAGCTGCTATAAACAGTTTATCATTTAAAAATGTTTTCAAAACATTTTCCATATGGAGGGCTCAATACTAGGCTATAAGGCTAATGCTTCCATTCTCTTGAACCTAAATGAATAGACCATATGGGCTCACGCTACTTATTAAGTCATAAAACTTATGTAACATCATCTCCTCCTCTCCCCCAAGAAAAAAAAAAAAAAAACTCCAATCAACCAACTTGCCTTGCCAGTGACATTAATGACCAGACAGCTCACCCGTTTGTTTCATCTACACCTTCCTTTTCATTTTTGCGACTGTCAAATTTAGTATTTAGATTACCTCTTTGAAAGTCTACTAATTTCCCTGTACGAGTTGATGTTAAAGCACTGACTCAAAGCTTCTTTGCCTTGAATAAATTTTGTTAAAAATTTTACCATTTCAGTCTGGAAACTGATTTCATATTGCATGTGCAGATAACTGCGATCGTACAACAATCAGCGTCTCCCATCATTTCAAAAGGAAACCAGTGTTATCTAGTTTCCACTAGGTTTGACCCATAGTTTTCTTTACAGACAGTGAACTTTATAGTTCTTTCATGCCTTCCAAAAAAGGTTCTTCAGTCTTTTAAGCTTTTTATCTGATTAAGATCTAAATAAGATCCATGTTTTGTTTCATGTTCAGTGTTTCCGAGATATTTCCGCCAGTTAGTTTAAACTTTGCGGGTGGTGCATCCATGGTATTAAAACCAGAAGAGTACCTTGTACACCTTGGTTTTGCTGTAAGTTATTCCACCTTCCTTAAATTTTTCGAATCTTGCAGGGTCCTGTCAAATTGTTTTTTTACTTCTAATGGGTTGCTTTCTTGCTATAGGGTGGAGCTGCAATGTGGTGCATTGGTTTTCAGAGAGTTCAGGAAGGGGTAACAATTTTAGGAGGTTAGTCCCTGAACCTAGTGAGAAGCGGGCTGCTTTGGCTGCCCTTTTTTTTTACATTGCGAGCGTTGCAGTTATTACCTGTGAGCATGCTGCTTTTGAGGACTTCATTAGTGGTATTTCGTATTTCCATGAGACTTTTAGCATTCTTGAGAACATCCAAGGCAGAGAATGCATTTGATAGCATTTTCAACAGAGTTATCACAGATGACAATTAGATTAAAACAATCTTTGTTATTTCCTTGATTTACAGATCTTGTTCTAAAGGATAAGATTTTTGTGTATGATCTGTCTCGTCAACGGCTTGGATGGGCTAACTATGATTGTAAGCTCGGTTGATCATCCTCATTTCCTCTCTTTTTTCCACATTCTGCCCTAGAAATTACTGTGGCCAATATATATACCTTTTTCCTTAACAGGTTCCTTGTCTGTAAATGTCTCGGTAGTTTCTGGTAAGGAGTTTCTCAATGCAGGACAGCTGAGTGTGAGCAGTTCATCGAGAGATATGCTCTTTGAACTGCTACCTGTGGGGATCGTCAGTCTCCTATTGCACGTGTCGGTGTTGAAGCAGTTCCAAATTTTGTAATCTAAACGTTATTTACAGTTCTCATTCTTTGTTCAAAGGGTATTTGCTCAGCCGATCCTTATTTATGTTGATTCGGCGGGGCTTGGTGCTATTATTGGGACTGGAAAAAGGTTAGCTGCTTCTGTAACTATGCAAGTCTGCTCGAGTTGTGAATGCCGGCAAATGTGGCGGGTTCAATTCTTCCTTCTCTCTGCATCAGCAGAATTGTAAATCATCCGTTTATAGTATTATTGTTCAGAGGTTGTACCACTTAATGTAAGATTGAAAATGTTAGGAAACCCAGTCTGTAGCTACGAAGTTTTGATTTAACAATAATAGAAAAGCTGCTTATTCTTCAGGATGATTCTTTAGCTCACCTGGAAATTGTATTCCAATCCACGCTATTTGTATTTAAGATGTTTATTGTTGTTTAATTTATCCAAACGTTGGTGAAAAGTGTTTAATATCAAATTACTTTAAATGATTCTTATTTGTAATTTTTTTCTTTACTGAAGTCAAAGAGATGGACGTATACATTAAGAATATAAAATAATCAAAACTTTGAAAAATCCGACCATACAAAATTCTGGTTATTTGTTTTAATTAATTGGGTGGAACAGCGGTCGCCCATAGAACAAAATGGGTGGTTTCCGTGGAACGGGGCGACCCTTGCGGTGGAAGTTCTGGCTCTGAGAGCTGCCGATAATCCCTGTGAATACAAAGAGAGTTGAAGACCGAGGCGTTTTCCTGCAACTTTGAAGCAGTCTTTTCTTTTATAAGTTGGGTAATGGGCTCGCACTTTGATTACGCGTGTCAGTTACTCCCACGCGCACGAAACTGGTTCAGTTAGAGCAACAGTAAACACATTGTGTCAACTGTTTTACCGGTTTACACAGGTTCACCTTATGTAGTTGCCAGCACAGTTCTCGTTTTCAATTTCAAAAGTTGCACCTGCTTAGAAAAAAAAATAAAAAAGTTGCACCTGAAAATTATAGGAATTTCCGATAATCCCAAGATGGCAACTTCTTGAGCAATAAGTGGAATGTGCTCTTCACGCGTTAGTCATACGCGTGAAACTCGACCCAGCCTGAGGCTTCCTAATAGGGAACGGCTCAACCTCCTCGCGTCCATGCAAAATCCTCACACACCACCTCTCTTTCTCTCTGTCTCTCTCTCGCTCTCTGGGATCACACTCTTCTCTATATCTCTATCTTTCTATCTCCGTCCCAAAGAATTTTCGTTTTCTTCTTCGTTTCTTTCCCCACTCATTAATCACTCGCATAGCTGCATTTACTCGTTTATAATCAAAGAGCCCCAACCGTAACCGCCAATTCATCTTTCTCTCTCTCATAATAGTAATTGACGGACAAACTAACGAAACGGTAGCCTTTGGGGTGGTGGTTGATTGATCACGTTAACAATGGCGGTGTCTCCGAAGGTGAGCGTGGCGCCGGCGCCGGCGTCTCTGTACGTGGGGGACCTCCACCCTGACGTCACTGACGGCCAGCTCTTCGACGTCTTCGCCGAGTTCAAGTCCATCGCGTCCGTCCGGGTCTGCAGGGATTCTTCCTCGGGGAGGTCGCTCTGCTACGGCTACGTCAACTACATCGCTCCCCAAGACGGTATCACAATCCGAATCCACAGACTACAATGTTGTTGTTCCTTTTGTTTTTTGTTCCCTTTCCGATTCTGGTTTGTTTGTTCCGGGGAATGTGCGGAGAAAGAACGGAATTTGGTCTGTTTGGTTCGATGTTATGTACCCAAATTCTTAAGTATGTTATTTAGCTAGGCTGGCTCCCCAATCTGCCGCGCAATACCGCAGCTTGGCCATCTGTGACATATGACATTCGATGCTATCATCCGTGCCTGAAACTTGTGTTTGGGAAAATGCTGGGAGTTTTCGTGTTCCAAGAACCCGATTTGCATTGAAATAAGAGCCGGACGTTAAATTCTATACTGGTCTATGTATAAATGACGAAAATTTCTCTAGTACTCTGTCTGCCTGCCACGGAATTGTAGGAAAGGAACAGAAAACAAAGTGTTCTTATCGTTCAATTTGCATTGTTTCTAGCAAATAACAAAACTTGATTGGATTTCGGACAATTTTAAGGATTCAGAGTTGCAAAGATTCGAAGTATGTAGCATTGTTCGGGCTCTTCTTGGTTTCTGAGGAAATGTAGGAGAAGAAAAGTTGGGTATGGTTAATCCTTCATCCCATCTTTGGAAACATGCGGATTTAAGGTTTTCTTGGCTGATTTATGTGATTTTATCTTCTTTAGTAAGTTTTTGTGTGTGTTGTCTCGCCTAAGATTCTAGACTAGAAACAAAATTGATGTTTGGGATATTCTTGTGGGTTTGTAAACCTATTTTGAAGGGTGAGAAACTTCTCTATCTTTATATTAGATTACATTACATACATTGTTTAATGTCTAATTGGAGTCCTTTCGTTGGTTTTCTGTCTCTTCTGATTCGACTAGCTATGAGTGCCATTGAAGCTAAGAATCACAGTGTCTTAAATGGAAAAGTGATAAGGGTCATGTGGTCACTTCGTGATCCTGATGCAAGAAGAAGTGGAAAAGGAAATGTGTTTGTTAAGGTATCTGCCTTGTATTGAGAGAGATCATGATAGTTTGTTCATTCTTTAGCTGACTTCGATTCTTTCTGAAAGAGTTTTTTGTTTCTTGCAGAACTTGAGCGAATCAATTACTAATCCAGGGCTTCAAGATATGTTTCGGAAATTTGGAAATATATTGTCTTGCAAAGTTGCTATGTCTGAGGATGGGAAGAGTAAAGGGTATGGCTTTGTGCAGTTTGAGTCTGAGGAATCTGCAAATGCTGCTATTGAGAAGCTAAATGACACAACTGTCAGAGACAAGCAGATGTATGTGCATTTCTTTCTTGCTTGTTACCTTGTTGAAAGATGTGATTATTCATATGTGCATGAATGTGTTTGCATGTGTGCATGTGCCTGAGTGCCTGTAAGAATGTATTATATGTGCTTTTTAATTGTTTGGTCTCCTGGGTATCTAATATTTTACACTTGGCTCAGATATGTTGCAAGGTTTGTAAAAAAGAGTGACAGGATTTTGCCCAGTCCTGATGCTAAATATACAAATTTGTACGTGAAGAATTTGGATCCGGATGTCACTGAAGAGGTTCTTCAGCAGAAGTTCTCCAAGTTTGGGAAAATTGCTAGCTTGGTTATTGCAAAGGAAGAAAATGGGACATCCCGAGGTTTTGGCTTTGTAAACTTCGATAACCCAGACGATGCAAGGCAGGCAATGGAAGGAATGAATGGATCGCACCTCGGTAGGCCATGTTCTCCTTTTTAACTTATGATTACAATGGTGAGGCTTGCCTGATTTTTAACTTTCTCTGCTGTTGTTTGTGTTTACTAGGCTCAAAAGTTCTATATGTAGCAAGGGCACAGAAGAAAGCAGAACGTGAGCAAATTTTACGCCATCTCTTTGAGGAGAAACGTAAAGTGGAGATCACGAAGTATAAGGTAGTTTTATGCTCATTCCTCTCCTAGATTGTTCTGCTTTTGCCTTGTTTATTCAGTGTACGTCTTTATGTATTGTTGTTTAATATGTAGGGCTTAAATGTCTATGTGAAGAACATTGGTGATGATGTCAATGAGGAAGAGCTGCAAGAGCACTTTAGTCAGTGTGGCACAATTACTTCTGCAAAACTGATGCGGGATGAGAAGGGAATAAGTAAGGGGTTTGGATTTGTCTGCTTTTCCACCCATGAGGAGGCCAATAAAGCCGTTAACAATTTTCATGGTAGGTTGATAACTTGATAGGCTTTTATGTGGTTTGCAGGCTAACTTCAATGTGCGAACATCTATCAGTTTCAGCATCAAAATCAGTTTTATGTACGGTGGTCCATGAGAAACCAGTGTGCAAATATTTGCTAATGCACCGTGATGATCTTCAAAATTACCAGTTCCATTATACTGTGCCTAGCTAAGAAATTGTATTCTAGTACAGCCTCATCTGGATGAAGTTGCCCAGGCTGTTTTCCTGGTGTGGCTCAAGCAAACTTAACACATGCAGGATGAAACTAGTCCGGTAGCTGATAATTTTGTCCTTCTGTATCTCACAGGATACTTGTTTCATGGGAAGCCATTATATGTGGCTATTGCTCAAAGGAAAGAGGATAGACAAGCACAATTGCAGCTGCAGTATGCACAACGTATGCCAGAACTGGGGGGGCATTCAACTACTGTTGTCCCTGGTGGATATCCTCCTTACTACTACACAACTCCTCCTGGCGTTGTATCACAACTGCCTCCTCAGCCGGCCATGATGTATCAACCTTTGGGATTGAGCCCAGGATGGAGGGGTAATGGCTTTGCATCTCCAATCAGACCAGCCTTTCAACAGTCCCCACTTCCAGTTGTAAGCACCTATCTGCTTAACAGCTTAATAAAGCTGTCTCCCGATGTTTGTCGTTTTGTTGTGGCATTTCCTTGGAGAATAATACCTACGTGTGAGAGAAAAGAAATACACAAGTATCATAGCTAGGTAATGGTGATTAGTATTCCACACATGCGTTGCTTGCTTATGCAAATTCTATTTTCTTTTCCAGATTCCAAAAACTCACAGGCAAAATAGGCAAAACCGTGGCAGGATGAATGGGCATATGCTTCCGCAGGGTGGTGCTCACTCTGTTTCTTATATGCCACAATCAGTAGCTTCTTCAAAAGATTCAGCTAATCAGCAGGTTTCTCACTCAATTAGTCTGTCAAACTTTTACTTTAAGTTTTGTCATATAACTCCCATAAAGCCATTCCAGTAATAAAGTGAAAAAGAATTCTTGGAGCACAATGTCATGCTACAGCTGGTAGTGACAATTGTTCCACCTACTTCTCCTTCGATAGGTTTCTCTCGCACGTCGAGATGTTCAAGAGAAGCCCGTAAAGTTAAGATTGAAATGGGAGGCTCTGTGGAAGGCAGTTTGAGGCTCTACTCTGCTGTAGTTGACTTCCTAATTTTATACACAGATACATATTTTTTTTTGGGGTGGGGGGATAGACAGACAGATAGAGAGAAGGGGTATACTATAACGAGTTTGTGATCTAAGGAGCTGAGACAAGGAAATTTCTGTTCCCCTCATTTCCCACTTCCTTTTACCTTTTCATCTTGAAGCTATCTATTTATCCCAGTCATGGAATTTCAGCTTGCCAATGAACTGGGTCCAGTTACCTTTTTAGACTAATTTCTTTGGTTATTCATGAAAGAAGTATCATAAATGTTCTGATCTTCGTAAGGATGCACTGCAGCGGACCGGGCAGGCTAAATATATGCCAAATGGCCGTCAACGTGAGATGAACAAAGGACCTGGAATCACATCTACTGCTTCTAATTCTGTTGGAGTAGGGCCACAGGGATCAGAGACGCTGAGCATGCTTGCTGCTGCTTCTCCCGAGCAGCAGAAGCAGATACTCGGCGAGCGTCTCTACCCACTTGTCCAGAAACACAAGGTACTACAAAAACCTAATTCAGCATATTTGAAGACAATTACCCGAGTCGTTCCCGGTAGTAAATATGAGGACTAGCATCGATTTAAAATTTTAGAGAAGAGGAAAGTTACTGCAAACTTCCACAAGAAAAATGGTCCTTAGAAATTTAATCTCTTTATTTTTATCGTTAGGACCATTTTTCTGTTATTATTTGATATTGGTGTCAGATGCTCCAGTAGAGATACAATTGTCAAATGACCTTAGTTGCTCAACGCTAACAGAACTTCATCCATATTTTCATGTGCAGTCTGACCTTGCTGCAAAGATCACGGGGATGCTTTTGGAGATGGATAACTCAGAACTGCTTCTTTTGTTGGAGTCGCCAGAATCGCTGTCAGCGAAAGTGGAAGAAGCTGTTCAGGTTCTCAAGTACTCCAAGACCAAAGTATCTGGCCAAGATGCCCTCCATCCCAGTTACCTATCTGCTGAGGTCGCAGTCAATTGATCAAAACCAATGGCGTTTGGAGATAATACTTTTTTGGAGGTTCTAGGAAATGCAGTGGCTCAAGCTCTGGGAGAGCAAAAATTTTGGTACTCAAAACTGCAGCGGATCTTGTATATCTCTGACCTACAGAGTACTCGGTTTTTTCCCTTTTGAAGAACATTCGTGTTCCCTTGCAAATTGCAATCGGAGAGAAACTCTCATACTGTCGTAGTAGCACTTTGATTTGTAATAGAAAGGAACCAAATACATTAGAATGTTTTTTGAGGTGCTTAACTGTACCGACGCCACCTTTTTTTTTTTCCCCGTTAGTTAAAATTCAGTTTCTTCTTCTTCTTCTGCTTCTTTTCCCCGTCTCCATTTGGAGGCCCAATGGGTTAGGAATCTTTTGTACCACATCCAAAACCTTTTTTACGTTAACCAAGATCGCCAATCGGAGATCTGGCCCTTTAAACTGTGAAGATACTTATATCGTTGTCATTGGGCGGTACTCTTGTCCGTAATCAAAACTAGCCCAACCCGGAATACAACTGATTAACCGAAACCAGACTCGGAAAAAACTCGCTGCAAGCCTGCTACACCCGACGCAGAAACAAATGGGATCTCACGGGCGAAGCAGTAAGAGCAACAGGGAAAAAACGTCGTCCACCTCAAAGCGACGCAGAAGCAGACGATCCGACGACTTGGAGTCAGCGTCCGACTCTGAAGGCTCTTCGCCGGAGGCACGGGGCTCCGGAAAGCGCGGGGACCGAGGCAGCGGCCGCTGGAGCTCGTCTCGTAATCGGCACTCCGACGAAGACGTCGATTCCTATGATAGCGACTATGACCGTGACCGAAGCAAGAATAAGAGGTCCTCGAGGAACATCACAGAAGAAGAAATCGCTGAGTACTTGGCTAAGAAGGCAAAGAAGAAGGTTCGGGATATTCCCTTTCGTTTATGTTCCTGCCTTCCTTGTTTTGGTTTTGGTTGATGTCTAGGGTTAAGCTGGTCCTGCCTTCTGTTGGTCAGGCAATGCGAGCTGCGAAGAAGTTGAAGGGGCAGACGGTCTCTGGTTATTCGAACGATTCGAATCCCTTTGGTGATTCCAACCTCAATGAGAAGTATGTTTCCTTTATATTTCTTGGCTCCAGACTATGAAATGTGAAATTAACTAGCGGAAGCTCAATGATAATTAATAGGTTGCAAATGCAACGAACTCGATGGTAGCGAGCTACTGCCAAGAATGTTATTATCTTTTCTTCTTTTCATTCTATTGTTTGTTTGTTTCTTTTTTTCTGAGGGGGCGTGTTCAAGCAAAGCTACCTGCTTTAGGTGCTAAACATCATGAAGATTTACTCGCCCCATAGAGTTACTCGTATAACTTGTCATCCGAAAGATACTGTGATCTGTAAGTCTATCACTTTTTTTCATTGATGATTTTTTTTTTGGGTAAGTTGGAGATGAGTTTCCAAACTGTTTTTTTTTTTAATCTGTGATTTTGCTATTAGAGAATACTTCAAGAATTTGATATCTCTCTCTCTCTCTCTCTTCTTCTTCTTCTTTTTTTTTTTTTTTTTTTTTTTTTCCCGGTTGGTTGAAACTGCTTCTGATACAACGTTAGTATTATTCATATGTTACATGCATGCCTCAGCGGCTGAAACTAGCGATTTCATACACGATAGCTTGACTCGATCCTAAAATAGGGCAAGGATTTTGTGACCTTGTAATCTATGTTTGCAATGAGTGATCTGCAGATTTGTCTGGGGTAAGAAGATTGAGCGTGATGTTGCCCAAGGTGTGCCTCTTGAGACGTTTTCAGTCAAAGCTGAGAAAAAGAGACAGAGAGAAAGGATGGTATAGATTCTACTCCGAGATCACTTCGTGGCATGTTAGCTATATTTCGTTTCCATTTCTCTGCCTTTAGCTCAATGAACTCACATAAATTTTAGCATACTAGTGCTTAAAAATCGCCAACCCCCATCACCATTTGTACTGCTAGTATATTACTTAAAGTTGAATGAACTAAGACACTCCCTCTATTTTTTTTTGTTTTTAAATTCGAATCATTTTGATAATTGATGTGATCTGTACATTGGTGCTGCATAATTTATATTTCCATTTACTTGTTCTTTGCAATTTTAGGTTTTACATTGTTTACTCAAATTCTTAATGTAGGCAGAGATTGAAAAGGTGAAAAAGAGAAGGGAGGAAAGGGCTATTGAAAAAGCACAACATGAAGAAGAAATGGTATACTGGATTGCATGGCATGTCAATAATTTTCTTCTCACATCTATATGCAGAGAGAAGTGGAGTGTCTTATTTCTTGCATTGATAACTTGGTTGACCTTCAGGTCTGGGTCTGATATGGCTTGTTGACTTTATTTGTTTTCGCAGGCAATGTTAGCTAGAGAACGTGCCCGTGCTGAGTTCCAGGACTGGGAGAAGAAGGAAGAAGAGGTATTGGGCTGAGCTGTCTTTATTTTTCTATTGTATTCTTTTATCTTGTTCTTCCTGTCCAGTTTGAGTTTTTAGTCTTTTATGCTGTGATTCTGTTATTTGTCTTATGTTGGCCACATAATGAGGGAAACATCTGCACCTACAGTTTCATTTTGATCAAAGCAAAGTCCGGTCAGAGATTAGATTGCGGGAGGGGCGTGTCAAGCCTATTGATATTCTCTACAAGCAACTGAATGGCTCTGATGATTTCAATATAGAAATAAATGAACCTTATATGGTTCTCAAGGTACCTATCCTTTATTGTTCTGAAGTTCTGGTTTGGTTTCAAATTCCCCCTCCACCCCCCCTCCCCCCCAGTCCCAAGCAAAAAACCCCAGGGGAACATTCTTCTGCCCCCATTTCCCATCATTAATTACAGGCAATGCCTCTCAATTGTTGAATATAACCTTTAATCTTCTTTCATTTATTGCTATTTGTTGTTTGACATGTGCGATGGTGCAGGGCTTAACAGTAAAAGAAATGGAAGAGCTTCATGATGACATTAAAATGCATCTGGACTTAGACAGGGCAACACCAACACATGTAGAGTACTGGGAGGTATCATCCTGTTCATTTTTAAATGTCTAGTCCTCGACCGGTTTGCAATAACTTATCCAGTATATCTTTTTCATCTTTCCTTAGACTTTAATATTATTGTTATTGCTCAAAATGTGAAGTCAAGCCGATTCTAGTAACTCAAAATCTGTGCCCATATGCATGTGAATAGATAACTTGTCCAAAATATGTAGTTTCTGCATTTGCTGATTGCATGTCTCTCTCTCTCCCTCCTCTCTTGTGCCAATGCTATGTTTTCTCTTTTTACAATGCTTATGCTCTGAGTGTCTCATTTGAAGACATTATCATGCGTGCTTAGCCTGTTGTCCAGTCATGTGTGTTTATGTTGTTGTTTCAGTGACTTCGTTGCTTGGCCATGGCAGAAAGACTATGAGTCACATAAGTCAGGGCCTTGTAATAGGATTCTACTTCAGTAGGCTGGTAGTTGATTTGACATTGTTATTCTGGGTTTTGACATTGGAATTATGGAGTCACCACAATAAATATAAGTAACATGTGAAAAACCTATTTGTACCAATTTAGGGTAATAAATGGAGTTTCAATTTCTTTCCATTTAGGTGTGAAAACTGAAAAGATTGTTGTGAAAACTAAGAAGTTTGTGTTATGTAGCTTGAAAATATGTGTTAATTGCATCTATATGGTGTTGATTGACAGGAAAAAAAAACCCTGTGAAAAGTATTGTGCCGGTGGAATAATCTGGTTTACACTTTGTTTGGTGGAAGGGATGGAAAAATGAATGATGGATAGGGGAGGGAAGAAGGGGGAAGTTAGAGAAAAAATAAGTATGATTATGTTGCTAATGCTTTGTAGAGTCATCACATAGCCCATAATGGAGCATATCTAGTTCTGTCATATGAACTGCCATACATGATTGACTTGATTATGGGCTTTGTTGAGACAGACATTATCCATGAGGCCGTTGGCTGAACATTTCATGAGTTATGTGAGGATTTGCATATCTGGTTGGTCAACTGGGCTATGTCTGATAAGTGCAATTGAACAGGCACTTTTAGTCGTCTGTGACTGGGAGCTAGCTGAAGCTCAGAAAAAGGACGCACTGGATCGTGCTAGGGTGCGTGGGGAAGAACCTCCTGCTGAGTTGCTTGCTGAAGAAAGGGGTCTGCATTCCAGTATTGAAGCAGATGTCAAGAATCTCTTGCAAGGAAAGACCTATGGGGAATTAGAGGCATTGCAGTCCCAGATTGAGTCACAGATGCGTTCTGGCACGGCAAAGGTGGTTGAGTACTGGGAGGCTGTTCTTAAACGTCTTCATATATACAAGGCCATGGTATCTATCTTTAGATCTTCTTCAATGTCTTTGTATCTTGTCACACCTTATAGTTTTGACCTTACTGGTTGTTTTGCTGCACATACAGGCTTGTTTGAGGGAAATTCATGCAAAAATGTTGCGCAAGCATCTGGAACGCCTAGAGGAACCATTGGAGGAAGAAGATAAGGTGGAGTCTGATCATGATTCAGGACTGAAAGAGGATGTCAGTGAGCATGATATTAATGGTATGTACTTGTCATCTCGCTCCATTAACACATGTTATTGCTACTATTATAGGGGGCTCATAATTTTTCCTGTGTAGATCCTCAAGCATTCTCTCCAGAACCAATGAAGGAAGAGACTTATGACGATGAACAAGTGGCTGCCTCATTTTCTCCGGAATTGTTGCATGGTGATGAAAATGAAGAAGCACTTGATCCGGAAGAGGACAGGGCTATGCTTGTAAGTTTTATTATACTATGTGATTCCATTTAAGTCTTCAGCTTGTGACTAAAAATCAGCTCCTACTAAATGTGAGTGACCAATTAAGCAAAGATTTTCACCTTTAGCATAGGTGGTCTATTTGAACAGTTTACTTTTAAAGACCATGTGAGTGGGTATTCTCTTTTGAGTTAACCATACATATGCTCTGTAAATTTGCAGGAACGGAAACGTCTGGCTGTAGTAAAAGAACAACAAAAAAGGATTCAAGAAGCCTTGGCTTCAAAACCTGCTCCATCAGAAGATAATTTCGAGTTGAAGGCCATGAAAGCAATGGGTGCCATGGAGGAAGGGGATGCAGTATTTGGCTCTGGCGCTGAAGTGAACTTGGACTCTCAGGTAGCTTTTCATGGTCATTCTTCCCGTCTCAACCTTTATGTTGTAAACCTTGGAAAAAATGACATGGGACTTGGGCACAGTCCCTGTACTTCTCCTCTTAAGTCTTATAATTTTCATATAAAACGGATGCAGGTGTATTGGTGGCACGACAAGTATCGACCAAGGAAGCCAAAATATTTCAATCGTGTCCACACAGGTTATGAGTGGAATAAATACAACCAGACCCACTATGATCATGACAACCCACCTCCAAAGATCGTGCAAGGATATAAGTTCAATATCTTCTATCCAGACCTTGTTGACAAGACAAAGGCTCCAACTTACACCCTTGAGAAGGATGGGAGCAGCGGTGAGACATGTATTATAAGGTTCCATGCGGGGCCACCTTATGAGGACATTGTAAGTTGTTTTGCTCTGTGGTTCGCTTTTTTCTTTTTCTTTTTCTCAAATCAATGTTTGGTCCATATAAATAATTTCACGGAGTCAATCATATTACAGGCTTTTCGGATCGTAAACAAGGAATGGGAATACTCTCATAAGAAGGGATTTAAGTGTACATTTGAGCGTGGGATTTTGCATGTATACTTCAACTTCAAACGCTACCGCTATCGGAGGTGACATTTGGCTATTTTTGCGACTTTCTCTGAAGCTTCAAAATGCCTGGTGAGACCTGTCAGGATTTGTCAGATGTACCTTAAGTTTGAGTTTGTACAAAAACAGTTCTATCAGTTGTATATATCATTCATTTCATCGAGTAGTGTCACATGTGGCTATTATTTGCAGAGCTGATTGGCCGATTCTTGAATGAAAATTTTATGTTTGAACGGTTTTTGATAGGCAATATATGATTAGATAACAAGGCCATTTGAGTACAACTAAAATTCCAAAATATAGCGCCGGCAGCCACAAGCGGTTGGAAGTGTAGTGTCATTTCTGAAACATGATGCTAGCTACGATTTCATCCTATTTTACTTGGACACTGTTCGTGGATGTGACCATTTCAGGAAGTCCCATATATCTAACTAGCTGTTTCGAGTTACCGTGACTGTGTGGAATCCAAAACACGTCCTAATTCACTGCAAGTCTTCTGCCATTTGAACTGTCTATGCAGCCTGCAGCAGAGCATACAGATTACCGCAGGAATCAAGTAGCCCATAGCTTTCGAGTTTCTTATACTTTCGTTACCTACTGATCAAAGAGGCTGAACACAATGACTTCATGGGCACTCGGTGTTAGGGGAGGATTGAGTTCAGAAAATTCATAGCATCTGACAACATGAGCTCAAAGTGAAACCAGCATATATCCCTGGCTTCACTATAAAGGAGATTCTCATCCCTTGTCTTCACATTCTTTTCATCCTGTCCTAGTAGTCTCGAGCAAAAAACCCATGCTTGACGTAGCGAACTTCTTGAAATAAAACCCTGCGGGCTGCATCAGACAAATACCACCTCTCTTTTTTTTCTCCCCCTCTCTAACCGGTGTCCGGACCAGTTTTCCCTTTAAATTGCGAAGATGTTGTCATAGGCCGTACTCTTGTGCGTAATCAAAACTAGCCCAATGAATATGTAACCGGACAGCACCTCTTATAATTGTTCCCCAATGGAATGAAATCCGCTGTTGCCAAGAAAAAAAAAGATTAAACGAAACCAGACTCGGAAAAACCTCGCTGCTACACCCGACCCAGAAACAAATGGGATCTCGCGGGCGAACCAGAAAGAGCAACTTGGAGCCAGCGTCCGACTCTGAAGGCTTATCGCCGGAGGCACGGGGCTCCGGAAAGCGCGGGGACCGAGGCAGCCGCCGCCGGAGATCGTCGCGTAATCGGCACTCCGACGAAGACGTCGATTCCTTTGATAGCGACGATGACCGTGACCGAAGCAAGAATAAGAGGTCCTCGAGGAATATCACAGAAGAAGAAATCGCGGAGTACTTGGCTAAGAAGGCAAAGAAGAAGGTTCGGGATATTCTCTTCCGTTTATGTTCCTGCCTTCCTTGTTTTGGTTTGTGTTGATGTCTAGGGTTAAGGTGGTCCTGCCTTCTGTTGGTCAGGCGATGCGAACTGCGAAGAAGTTGAAGGCGCAGACGGTCTCTGGTTATTCGAACGATTCGAATCCCTTCGGTGATTCCAACCTCAATGAGAAGTAAGTTTCCTTTATATTTCTAGGCTCCAGAGTATGAAATGTGAGATTAAGTAACTAATGGAAGCTCAATGCTAATTAGAAGGTTGCAAATGCAACGAACTCAATGGTAGCGAGCTACTGCCAAGAGTGCTATTCACTTATTCTCTTTTTCTTTTTTGAGGGTGCGTGTTCAAGCAAAGCTACCTGCTTTAGGTGCTAAACATCTTGAAAATTTACTCGCCCTATAGCGTGACTCGTATAACTTGTCATCCGAAAGATACTGTGATCTGAAAGTCTATCACTTTTTTTCATTGATGATTTTTTTTTTGGGTAAGTTGGATATGAGTTTCCAAGTTGTTGTTATTGTTGAATTTGTTTCTGTTTTTTGTTTTTTTTTCTGGTTGGTTGAAACTGCTTCTGATACAACGTTTTACCAGTAAAAATATCATTCATATGTTACATGCATGCCTTAGCGGCTGAAACTATCGATTTCATACACGATAGCTTGACTCGTTTGTTAAATAGGGCAAGGATTTTGTTATCTTGTAATCTATGTGACTGACTTTCCAATGAGTGATCTGCAGATTTGTCTGGGGTAAGAAGATTGAGCGTGATGTTTCCCAAGGTGTGCCTCTTGACACGTTTTCAGTCAAATCTGAGAAAAAGAGACAGAGAGAAAGGATGGTACAGATTCTACTCCGAGACACTTGGTGGCATGTTAGCTATATTTCGTTTCCATTTCTCTGCCTTTAGCTCAATGAACCCACGCGTTTTAATAAATTTTAGCATACTGCTGCTTACAAATCGCTAACCCCCATCACCATTTGTACTACTAGTGTATTACTTAAAGTTGAATGGATACTCCCTCTATTTATTTATTTTTCTCAAATTTGAATCATTTTGATAATTGATGTGATCTGTACATTGGTGCTGCATAATTTATATTTCCATTTACTTGTTCTTTGCAATTTTAGGTTTTACATTGTTTACTCAAATTCTTAATGTAGGCAGAGATTGAAAAGGTGAAAAAGAGAAGGGAGGAAAGGGCTATTGAAAAAGCACAACATGAAGAAGAAATGGTATACTGGATTGCATCGCATATCAATAATTCTCTTCTCACATCTATATGCAGAGAGAAGTGGAGTGTCTTTTTTCTTTCATTGATAACATGGTTGACCTTCAGGTCTTGGTACGATATGGCTTATTGACTTTATTTGTTTTCGCAGGCACTGTTAGCTAGAGAACGTGCCCGGGCTGAGTTCCAGGACTGGGAGAAGAAGGAAGAAGAGGTGTTGAGCTGAGCTGTCTTTATTCTTCTATTGTATCGTTTTACCTTGTTCTTCCTGTCCAGTTTGAGTTTTTAGTTTTGTATGCTGTGATTCTGTTATTTGTCTTATGTTGGCCACATAATGAGGGAAACATCTGCACCTACAGTTTCATTTTGATCAAAGCAAAGTCCGGTCAGAGATTAGATTACGGGAGGGGCGTGTCAAGCCTATTGATATTCTCTACAAGCAACTGAATGGCTCTGATGATTTCGATATAGAAATAAATGAACCGTATATGGTTCTCAAGGTAACTATCCTTTATTGTTCTGAAGTTCTGGTTTTGGTTTCAAATTCCCCCCTCCCCCCCGGTCCCAAGCAAAAAACCCCAGGGGAACATTCTTCTGCCCCAATCTCTCATCTTTAAGGCAATGCCTCTCAATTGTTGAATATAACCTTTAATCTTCTTTCATTTATTGCTATTTGTTGTTTGACATGTGCGATGGTGCAGGGATTGACCGTAAAAGAAATGGAAGAGCTTCATGATGACATTAAAATGCATCTGGACTTAGACAGGGCAACACCAACACATGTAGAGTACTGGGAGGTATCATCCTGTTCATTTTTAAATGTCTAGTCCTCGACCGGTTTGTAATAACTTATCCAGTATATCTTTTTCATCTTTCCTTGGACCTTAATTGTATTGTTATTGCTCAAAATGTGAATTCAAGCCAATTCTAGTAAGTCAAAATCTTTGCGCATATGCATATAATTAGATAACTTGTCCAAAATATGTAGTTTCTGCATTTGCTGATTGCATGTCTCTCTCTCTCCCTCCTCTCTTGTGTCAATTAGCTTGTTTTCTCTTTTTATGATGCTTATACTCTGAGTGTCTCATTTGAAGATAATATCATGCTTGCTTAGCCTGTTTGTGTCCAGTCATGTGTGTTTCTGTTGTTTTCGTTGCTTGGCCTTGCAGAAAGACTATGATAGTCACATAAGTCAGGGCCTTGAAGTAGGATTCTACTTCAGTAGGCTGGTAGTCGATTTAACATTGTTATTCTGGGTTTTTGGCATTGAAGTTATGGAGTCACTGCAATAAATATAAGTAACATGTGAAAAACTTATTCGTATCAAGGTAGGGTAATAAATGGAGTTTCAATTTCTTTCTATTTAGGTGTGAAAACTGCAAAGCTTGTTGTGAAAACTAAGAAGTTTGTATTATGTAGCTTGAAAATATGAGTTAATTGCATCGATATGGTGTTTATTGACAGGAAAAAAAAAAAACCCTGTGAAAAGTATTGTACCGCTGGAATAATCTGGTTTACACTTTGTTTGGTAGAAGGATGGAAAAATGAATGATGGATGGGGGAGGGAAGAAGGGGGAAGTTAGAGAAAAATAAGTATGATTATGTTGCTAATGCTTTGTAGAGTCAGCACATTGCCCATACTGGAGCACATCTGGTTCTGTTGTATGAACTGCCATACATGATTGACTTGATTATGGGCTTTGTTGAGACAGACATTATCCATGAGGCCATTGGCTAAACATTTCATGAGTTATGTGAGGATTTGCATATCTGGTTGGTCAACTGGGCTATGTCTGATAAGTGCAATTGAACAGGCACTTTTGGTCGTCTGTGACTGGGAGCTAGCTGAAGCTCAGAAAAAGGACGCACTGGATCGTGCTAGGGTGCGTGGGGAAGAACCTCCTGCTGAGTTGCTTGCTGAAGAAAGGGGTCTGCATTCCAGTATTGAAGCAGATGTCAAGAATCTCTTGCAAGGAAAGACCTATGGGGAATTAGAGGCATTGCAGTCCCAGATCGAGTCACAGATGCGTTCTGGCACGGCAAAGGTGGTTGAGTACTGGGAGGCTGTTCTTAACCGCCTTCATATATACAAGGCCAAGGTATCTATCTTTAGATCTTCTTCAATGTCTTTGTATCTTGTCACACCTTATAGTTTTGACCTTACTGGTTGTTTTGCTGCACATACAGGCTTGTTTGAGGGAAATTCATGCAAAAATGTTGCGCAAACATCTGGAACGCCTAGAGGAACCTTTGGAGGAAGAAGATAAGGTGGAGTCTGATCATGATTCAGGACTGAAAGAGGACATCAGTGAGCATGATATTAATGGTATGTATTTGTCATCTCGCTCCATTAACATATGCTATTGCTCCTATTATAGGGGGCTCATAATTTGCCCTGTGTAGATGCTCAAACATTCTCTCCAGAACCAATGAAGGAAGAGACTTATGAGGATGAACAAGAGGCTGGCTCATTTTCTCCGGAACTGTTGCATGGTGATGAAAATGAAGAAGCACTTGATCCGGAAGAGGACAGGGCTATGCTTGTAAGTTTTCTTATGATATGTGATACCCTTTAAGTCTTCAGCTTGTGACTAAAAATCAGCTCCTACGAAATGTGAGTGACCAATTAAGCAAAGATTTTTACCTTTAGCATAGGTGGTCTAGTTGAACAGTTTACTTTTAAAGACCATGTGAGTGGGTATTTTCTTTTGAGTTAACCAAACGTATGCTCTGTAAATTTGCAGGAACGGAAACGTCTGGCTGTTGTAAAAGAACAACAAAAACGGATTCAAGAAGCCATGGCTTCAAAACCTGCTCCATCAGAAGATAATTTCGAGCTGAAGGCCATGAAAGCAATGGGTGCCATGGAGGAAGGGGATGCAGTGTTTGGCTCTGGTGCCGAAGTGAACTTGGACTCTCAGGTAGCTTTTCATGGTCATTCTTCCACTCTCTACCCTTATGTTGTAAGACCTTGGAGAAAATGACATGGGACTTGGGCAGAGTCCCTGAACTTCTCTGTAGTCTTATAATTTTCATATAAAACGGATGCAGGTGTATTGGTGGCACGACAAGTACCGACCAAGGAAGCCAAAATATTTCAATCGTGTCCACACAGGTTATGAGTGGAATAAATACAACCAGACCCACTATGATCATGACAACCCACCGCCAAAGACTGTGCAAGGATATAAGTTCAATATCTTCTATCCAGACCTTGTTGACAAGACAAAGTCTCCAACTTACACCCTTGAGAAGGATGGGAGCAGCGGTGAGACATGTATTATAAGGTTCCATGCGGGGCCACCTTATGAGGACATTGTAAGTTCTTTTTTGCTCTTTTTTTTTTTTTTTTTTATCAAATCCATGTTTGGTCCATATAAATGATTTCACGGAGTCAATCATATTACAGGCTTTTAAGATGGTAAACAAGGAATGGGAATACTCTCATAAGAAGGGCTTTAAGTGTACATTTGAGCGTGGGATTTTGCATGTATACTTGAACTTTAAGCGCTACCGCTACCGGAGGTGACATGTGGCTATTTTCGCAGCTTACTCTGAGCTTCAAAATGCCTGTGGTGAGACCTGTCAGGATTTGTCAGATTTACGTTAAGTTTGAGTTTATACAAAAGCTCTTATATCAGTTGTATAGATCATTTCATCAAGTATACCTTTCCATCACCTTTTCGTTACATGCTCGTCATACTTAGGTAAAAATGCGATATGTCCATTAATTAGTGTCTTGCGGAATAACTAGATAATGATATGGTTGCTGGGTTTTTCACCTGAGTAAAAACTTTACCAAGACATATTACCCAAAAACGCACAAACTTTCTGAACAAGTGTAGCTTTTATGTATTAAAGTGATTTTAAAGTTCTCTTCTTTCTCAAGCACTTTTTACGTGGATTGATGCCCCAAGGCAGGTGGGTTGGTTGCGCAACTTCTTTCGGAGATCTTGCTCATCGGTTATTGCTTTGGTTTGTCGATGGCCTGTATTGTATCCTGCATGTTTGCGGGGGTTTCTTTCTCCTGGCTCGTTTTGACGAGGCTCTGGGTAGCTCAACAGTCTACATTTTGACCCATACTCTGAGAACCTACATAAAAAAAAACAGGGGGGAGAAGTAGTATCCTCCATGCACAGAGCACCTACATGCAAAAAACAGTGCTCAAAAGATAGCACCATCACAATGTTCTTTATTCAAGACATGTTCTTTCTATGGTGCCCATAATTACTAATTACTACACCTAAGAGCATAAAAAACTATGATGATTACGGTTAGCACCATCACAAGTAATCACATTGCTTTTGACTAATTGCTTTGCCGTCTTTATTTGCCCTGCCCTGTGTGTCGCTCCTGTGGCCATTGAAATGCATTGTAACCTTTTCCTAAAACCATTGCACTCTTTCCCCCTCCCCCTCCCCCTTTTGGTCTACCTTATTAAATTTGCATATTTTTATCTCTTCTAGTGGGCTGTTGACCCAAGGACGGGATACATTTGGTCCTTGGCAGATGAAATTTCACCATGTCAAAGTTTTATGATAGTCGCTTGCCTGGAAAATTCTTGATCCGATTGATTCTTTACATTATATGGTTTTGAGCATTCTTTGAAGGTTACCCAAGTAAAAAATTACCAAATTATCAGTGATATATTCTTTGTGATCCGCTCTTTTCTGGAAAAAGATAAGTGCAACAATAGACTTACAAAGTAGCACTCCACTTGAGTTTGTGGGGGCAAGAATATGGTGCAATAACATTACAAAAATTGATGTTGATTTGCATTATGATTCACACACACAAAAGCACCCATTACTAAATGGGAAAACCATAAACTTATGACTAATGCTTTCCATTTTTTGACACTTCTAATCTTCTATGACCTTCCAATTCAACCACATACATAATTGCTTTCTCCATTCCCAAAAGTTGGTTTTCTTTTTCCCCAGAGTATCAATCATGGTTTGCCCCATTTGATTCCTCTAACCCCATAACAACTTCAAGTCCATGTCTTGTGGAACATATTCTTGCTTTCTGTGGAAAGGTAAGCATCTGATCCCCTATCACTTCTTTATATCTTTGCTGTCGCTCAAATCCATCCTTGGAATCACTTCAATCAGCGTCCTCTTGGGTTTATTTCCACCGCCTTTAACTTTGCAACATGAATATTCAAAGATTATATGCATACGCGTAATAAACATGCATATTTGAAAGTATACTACTCTCCAAAAAGAAGAAGAAGAAAAAAAAAAAAAAAAAAAAAAGATAACCCACAGAAGGTGGTAAGTTCATGCAGTCTCGACACTAACCTCATCAGTAACCTGTTCCTGATCAACAATTTGGATTATGCACTGCAGTCCCTGGACAACATCCTTCATTCCAGGCCTATCCCCCTTCTTCTCTCTCAGACAGGAAAGTGCAAGCTCTATGAAGAGCTTTATGCTTGTCACTGTAGTAGAGGGCTCCTTGACAAGTAGCCGCTGATCCAAAACTTCCATACCTGCACCATTGTTCACCCTTTGGCTCACGTAAGTAGCTAGGTTGACATCATCTTGATCACGCGAGAAGTCGATAGCCTTCTGGGAGGTCAGAAGCTCAAGCAACACAACCCCGTAACTGTAAACATCGCTTTTATCAGTTAACTGGTAGTTGCGATAGTACTCGGGATCTAAATACCCCAATGTTCCTTGAGCACAGGTTGATACATGGCTCAGTCCAGGGTGAGCCAATCTGGAGAGCCCAAAATCTGCAACTTTTGAGTTGAACTCATCATCTAGTAGTATATTTGTGGACTTGACATCTCGGTGGTAGATGGGAGTGTATGCCGCAGTATGTAAATAAGCCAATGCTTCAGCAGTTTGCAGAGCGATTCTTAGCCTCGTTTTCCAGCCCAGGAAAGTAGAAAACCTACCATGCAAATGGTCATGAAGGGTCCCATTTGAGATGTACTCGTAGATCATCAAAGGCTGCTTGCCTTCCACGCAACAACCCAAGAGTCTAACTAGGTTCTTGTGATTGACCTGAGAAAGGATCCCAACTTCATTGAGAACTTGCTCAGTGCTTTTAATGTTACCAACTCTAGCTGACTTAACGGCCACAATGGTCCCGTCCTGAATCTGGCCTTTGTAGACTTCCCCAAATCCTCCGCTACCCAAAAGCCGGTCTTTGGAGAAATTATTTGTTGCTTTCTTCATCTCTTTCAATTGAAACATCCTTGCAGATTTTCCGCCATTACTTGATTTCAGCATCTCTTCCCTTGCCCTGGCCACCTTTGCCTGGTGGGAGAGTCTGCAGGATCTTCTTACAGTGATTGCAGTCATTGCTACTGCCAGAGAGAGAAAGGAGATGACTCCAATGGAGACCTTTAAGCTTAGGCCTGCTTTAGTGGTTATCTTCTTTCTCAAGCAAGATCCAATGCTATGGTCCCAGAGGTATCCCTTATTGCAAAGGCACCGCAGGGGGCCATTTGTATCAGGAGCCGAACACTTGGAAGCCCCAGAGCAATCAAGTTGTGTTTTACAAACTGGTTCCGGTGGTGGAGCCCATTGAATTTCCAACCCCGGTTCCCATTGATCAGCAGGCTTCTCAGGATCCAAATGAACGATGCTTCTGAAAGCTTTACAACCTGAACTGTGAAGCCTTATCTTGTATGCTGAAGGCATCCCTCCAGCAACGAAGGTGCAACATGGGTCAATATCACCACTGGCACATTGAAGTGCTCGCTTCCTGTCAACTTGTCCAGAGCTATCCAAGAAACGGTGACAGAGACTAGAAAGAGTGCAATTGAGGGGAGACACCAAAAGACGGGGTGAGCAGTTGAAGAGGAAGATGGTGTTGGATGAAGATACGTTGAAAGGGAGAGACTGGTTCAACCAAAGGCCCTCACTCACTTGCATGTCCTGAGTAACACATCTGTCAGGCAGCCATGCTGATGGTTGCACCACCAGCCGCTGAGATGTGGCCATGATGCTGAGTACAAGATAAGAACTTCCATTAAGGGCGTCAAAGAAAATTCTCTGAGAATGTTGATCGCAACGGAGAGAGTAGCGGGGGTCACCGCAGTTGGGGTTTGTGCTCAGAGGATACGGGATTTCAGTGGAGCCACAATTGGGGCAGGTCTTTTGAGAACAGCATTGAAGACTGAGGAAAAGGAGGAGGATTTGCATACAAAGGAAGATTGAGATTGTGTTTGGCTTATTGCTCATCTTGTATGTGCAAGTGAAAAGATTTTCGTAGATAGCACGAAGGAGGTGGGGGTAAAATATAAGGCTATAGCAAAGGAATAAAGTGGGTGCAAGAATCTATGAGAACAACCATGAAACCTTTGGCGTTTATTGGACTGATGGATTCCTCCAATATGAGGTCCAGATGGACGCATTTCTAGTTTTAGCAGTCAAGGAAGGCTTTTACCAGAAAAGGCCTCAGTGCTAACTTCGGGTTTTCCTATTTCTTTCTTCTTTCATGTAGCCGATCTAACAAAAATAATCCAAAATGGTAAACTGTTTGATTATAAAAATGGAAGGGGAATTAATTCCACAGCGTAATGGCCCTCAAAACACTACTAGTTTCAATGTTTTGCACCTGAATGGATATTAAGTCTCTATACATTTTCTCAAACTTTTGGCTCTCCTTGATGAGAAAACAAATGAAAGCATCTATCTGCTTGGAAACATATGAAAACCCAACCTCACAAGCAAATGAGTTTCGAGTTTGGACAAGAAAATATAGATCTCTTGCACGAGAGAGTTAGTCCTCATGCTGTTAGAGTCCATTTTTTCCTTTCTATTAGTTGGATTTTTAACAATTTCCCACCACTTTTGCATTTTCTTCCCTCTGGTATCCTTATTTTTCTTGTCTTCCATTTATGGAAGTGTTTGAAATTAGAAACTTTTCTAGGGATGAATTCTGAGAAAATAAAAATACAAAAATATGTTGCAAGGGTCTTAAAGACATCTTAAAACAACTTCACCTTCATTATTGTTCAATGCAGACATTTTCTTCTCCATGAACAAATGTTATTGAAGGTTGAAGGGTACACCGTAAAGGGCAGTACAAGGAAGAACCCTTTTCTGTCACAATTTGTCAGTCTTCAGTCATCAATCTCAACAAACCAACATGACAGCATCGGGAGGACATAATTGCTTTAACCTTCAACAATTTTTACAGGAGACCTGCACAGCAAAGTAATAACTGAATGTAACCACCAAGGTATTGGAATATGGAACACTTGAAGGCCAACTTTTCTGCATCTAATAAGCATTACTTACCCAAATGGGCTTTGTTTGATGGCCAGAAGTTCAAGATCCAACTGCAGTCCACAAGATGGAAACGGTACTAAAGATCCATGTAGAAAGAGGCCACGATAGAAAGGTGAAGAAAAAGATGGAAGGACAAAAATAAGCATCCAAGGTCATTGCTTGAAGGTCAGGAAACCATATCCCGTCCCTTAAATCCCAGTAATCCATTAGTCGTTGCACAAAAATATCAAAACATTGTATTCTGTACCCAAAATTCAAACCGATAAATAGAAGACTTTCAACACCCACTATCAACTCCACAGCTTGGTGCAATTAAAAAGCAGTAACCTATGGACTTAGATATTCTTAGCCTAGATACCCCTTGGCTCTCTACGACTAAGGTCTCTAGCTAGGCAATAGAGAAAGGTATTGTTGCATGTTGAGAAGCAAAGAAGTGACCTCTTGACCAATGATTCAACCGCATCAAAGTGAATCACACACTCTGTTAGGATGGCCAGTCAAAATCCCATACATACTCAAACTACAGAAGATCGTGCGAGTCCAAGCTAACACTTCACTTTGCCGTTAATCTTCTCATAAGAGACCTTGAAAAAGAGATATAAAATGCATTACCTCTATTGTTGCATTAGGAGGGATTTCCTGGACTCCTTTGCTTCCATAAGCTAGCTCAGGAGGAACAAGAAGTAGTCGCTGCATAAAATTAATTAATCAAAAACCTGAGAAAGGCTGTAACTGGGACACAATTGAAGTACGCTAGCTGCCTAGCTCAGGTGCAGCAGTTCATAATCACTGCATGAAATAAGCGATCAAACACATAATAAATATAACTGGGATCCGGCAGGATGGAAACTATCATCAACCACCTGAATAAATTACCCTGAAGTAAGCTTAATTTAAAAGAATGCAAGCATGAAGCTTCCACCTGCTTCCCCTTACCATAAAGAACTTTGAACAAACTCCACGAACTGGTAAGGAATTGAAATCTTAACCATGTAACTCTTATAACATGATATCCTGGGATTTGGAGGAGAAAATATATTGAGACTAATAAATGTCTATATCCTCTTTCTAGTCCATCGCTTTAACAGCATAGTGACCCTCAAAATCAACTGGTAACATGAAATCACATATATCCTTGGGAACATTGGAAAATTATGTCACAAAAAAATTTGCAGACATAACAGGAATTTAAAGCCAGAAAACTGATCTAACCTGGCCTCCAACCCGCATGCCCTGCACACCTAGATCTAATCCTTTGAGTACTGTTCCCCTCTCAGATTGGCCTACGTCAAATCCATATGGCTGCAGAATACAAATGTATTGACATTAAAAAAGAAGCAATATTTTTCATGATCAGGAAGTCTGAAACAGGGAACACAGGGGAGTCTAGAAAAACGAACTTGTGTTGGAAACCACTTGGCAAGAAATCAATCCTCATAATACACGTGCAAAACACATGCACAAACAGGCAAACAAAAGACATTAAAACACTTCAAGATGGAAGTTTTGCAGATTCGGGTGTAGATTGCATAGATTGAGTACCAGACAACCTTTTCCTGTACATTTCTAGATATCAAGTAGAATCAAAAGAATCAGTGATAAAAGTTCTCCAGTTCCTAATGTAACATGTTAGGGGTCCACCACGGGAGAATGTAGTCGCATGATTGCTTGTTAAAACCATCAAGATCTTCATGACAGTTTAAAGGAATTTCTTTTTCAATTTATTGGAAAAAAGATTAAATGGGGCCCAGTAGATGAACAGTCGTAGCACTGTGCAAGGAGAAAATTAGCTTATTGGCACTTCAACTGAATTCCCAGACTTGTTCCTACAGCAGAGTACGTAAGAGGGTGAACGAAGTTTTACTTTTGGGTCCAAAATAAGTTTTTAAGATTTTCCACAATATATAAGCACAGCAAAATAGAGTGCTGGTTCGATAATAGATGTTCTTTAAGTGCCATGAGTGCTCATTAGCAGCATTGATATATTGTAGAGCTAAAGAAAGATGTTTATTATCTCTTGAACAGCGTAATTATATTCAGTACAGAAGATGGGCACTACATAACTCTTTTGAGTAAGAACTACTTTGCCCAAAGCAGTTACTGGGAGCATGAGACATAATTTTGGGATTCCAATAAGACATAATTTTGGGCTGCCATTATTGGAATTTGTTGGTTTGGGTTATTCTGATGCCAATGCATGTAGACATATGGCCGCTTCTTTCATAACATTAGGACAGCTACTAATAACATAGCACTTAGTAAATTTGTGAAATGTGGTTCCATTGTTATCTTACCGTTCCTCCTCCAACACCAAGTCCTTGTCTACTGGTCATAAAAGTGATGCCCTTCCATTTAGCAACATAGTGAACCTAAACATGAATGAACATCTGTAAATTGACAACAAAATTTTGCTAGCCATCAAAATAAGTATTACACCCCCATTATATTTGAACTACAAATGTACATGTGCACACGTGTGAAGCTTGAGCAGCTTCCTAGATATACACAAAGACTTAACCCATTGCTTGGGTTGGTTTTGTTAGGCAGTTTTACTTCAACAGCTTCACAACCCAAAGCGATAAAATTGGCCCATTTATTTTAGATATATAGCTTTTTAACCTCTTGAAAAAGCTCTAATTAGTTTTTGTCAACAAAGAATAGGTATCCTAGGAATCAGGGGAACCCATATAAGTTGAATATTGAAATTTAAGCAGGCACAACCGTACTGCAACCCGGGATCCCTTCACAGCCTCAGGTCCGCCCCCAACCTTCAAATCATAGTACCTGAGGATATTACCACAAGAAATTCAAACCAAATTTCATCTGAGAACCAAAATAGGACTACTAGGAATGAAGAAGTTAACCAACCAAACAGTAATAAACTCCGGGGTTATGAGCCAATGCTTAAAACTATTCTATCACCAGAGACATGACAGAGAAATAGAACAAAAGAAGCGGACAGTTATAAGTATCGGATGACTGAGTTACTGACTTCAGACCGTTGGGGAGGGTTGTGAATTCACTTTCAGGTACTTTTGCTCCTCTTAGCTGCAGCAGCGGAAAAACTACATGATTTACAACCGTAAAGACTCTTTTTTATTTTTCCTTCTTTTTTATCCTTGAATCCATAAGTAGCGACAATTACGCAGAATGACTCTGCAAAAACAGGCATAGAAAAAGAAACTCACAGCTCTTCTACTCGTACTAACAGCATCAGCAACAACATCACATAGACTCCCGCGGCTGCATCAGTAAAAATTAATCAGCCAAATAAATACAGAAAATGGCATATTGGAAAAAATCATATATATAATGCGTCCATGGGAAGATTAGCAAGAAACAAAATCCCACATGAGCCAAATTTTCAATCGGACCGCTTAGAAAAGCATATATGAACTACGAGCAGTAGCAACCCCCAGGTGTGATAATCGAGATTTCCAAAGACCAGTTATATAGAAAAATCCAAAGTCTTTTTTTTTTTTTTTTTGGGGGGGGGGGGTGTGGGTGTTTGAATTAGTTCACCAATAAGCCGAACAAGCTAAGAACAAACCAGTTGTGAGGAGAGCACCGAACAAAACTCTTCTTCCCTCAGACTGCAAAGATAGCAAGGCTGGTTCTGCAGCATCATTGGAGGAAGAGTATGAGCAGCTGCAGCGACATGCAAACATATTTGTGCTCCTGTTCGAGGGTGTCTTCACTGTCCCTGTGGAAGTCCCAACACTCGGTTGAGCATATTCCGAAAAAAAAAACCCGACAATGAGATTGTCCGTGAGTGTGTAAGAGAGAAAGAGTACCTATATTTGGAAAGAAGGTGAGAGGGCTACGGAGAAGAGCCGAAGTGTGGTGATGACAAGGAAAGAGAGAGATTGCCATTGATGTCGTAACTTGTTTTTGAGAGACCGTTGGAGGAAAGAGAGACAAAACCAGCCAGCTTACAAAAAAAAGAAACACAGACGAAATCAAATGGTCTGGTTTTTGTTGGAGAGAGGATAACATCATCGATTTCGTCCACAGGAGGGAACGACTGTCGTTTTGCCTCACCAATAATAAGAATTCTAAAATGGCGAGCGCGTGCGTTACTGAACTTAATTAAGGTGTTTGTTCGGTTTGTTTGCATTCTCATAAATTTTTTGAATTCTGAAAATATACCAACATGTATTTTAATATTATTTAAAAATAATTATAATATACATACTAATAAAATTAATATTATTTAAAAAATTTTTAAAATATAAAAAATTTTCAAAATACACACTAACCGAATAACACCTTAAGTATCCAAACTCAAAACCATTTTCGTTTGAGATGATTTTTTTTTTCTTTTCTTTTATGGGACAAATCTGGGATCGAAAACATCAACTGTCAATCTGTTTTGTCCCTCTTAAGTTCATTGTCTTTTACTTAGAAAAAAAAAGAAAGTTCATTGTCTTTTGAATTTACGTGACTTTTTTTTTTTCATACGAACGTACAAGGTCAAGTCTGAGAATAAGTCATATTTATGCAGATTTTCCTTTTCCTAAGATTGTTTTATGGAGTTAGATAAAGTGAGAATCTAGATCAACCAAAAGGCATCACAGACTAAGAATATTGTTGAAGTATGGCAATTCTTTTTTTTGCAAAGTTTGAAGTAGAGCAATTCACTATGTGAAAAGAAACGTAGAATTCGTCTTTTATATATGAACATATCATTCACTTCCCAGATAAACCAAAGCAGTCCGTGCTTCTTCTTCGCCTTGCTGAATAATCCACGATTATGCGCTAGAGCAAGACCTTCTAGCATGAAAATGTTCCCGCGCCCCATCTGAAGCACTACGCCTAATTTCATGCCTTCTTT
Organism: Morella rubra; assembly: GCA_003952965.2. Taxonomy (NCBI): domain Eukaryota; kingdom Viridiplantae; phylum Streptophyta; class Magnoliopsida; order Fagales; family Myricaceae; genus Morella; species Morella rubra. The sequence goes on from CM025850.1 coordinate 664,573, forward strand.
TCTCATCTAGTTTCCTTTTGACCTTTTCACCGCCTTCCACCCACCTTCGAAGCCTTTGAAGTAACTTTCCCCTTTTCGAATAAGCCTGTTCACTACTCTCTGCAACAAAGCAAGGTTCCTTGTGCTCCAAAAGAGGACCATCTGATTCAGTTTCATGCTCCAAGCTGCTATAGTTTCGAATTTCTTGAAAACGTTCAGAAAGTGATTCGGAGTGGTTCTTCTTGTATAGCTCATGCCTTAAACATGCATTGCTCCATCTTAAGAAAATCAGCTCCTTAACCTCATCTGCTCTATCCTTCTGGAGTTGTTCCAGTTCATTTACCAGCTGATTATAAGCGTCCCTTGTTATGGGTTCTCCTTCAATCTGCAGAACGAGAACCGCAAAATGGTTTAGTCCATGAAAACGGATCAGAATGAACTTTGGACACTCGCTACTTTTGAGTCTTTGTTGCCACAATTTGAACCCCACCTAGAAAAATCACAACTAAATGGTTTGCATCACAGGTTTATATTTATATAAAAATTCACACACACCCACACACATATCCATACATATAAATGAGTGTGCGCGCGTTGGATTTCTTAATCTTAGAACGACTTTTAGCGAAGTGGTTATCAAATTGTAATTGGGCAAACCTTGGAGATTTCAGAAGCTGATGTTTCTGCCAACTCAAGCTTCTTCGAAAGTTCATTCTTTTCCTCCTGCATTTGGCTCAATATTTCACGTAGCTCTCTAACTTCGCCCTCCAATTTCTTTATGGCATCGATCCTTGTTTCTAGCGCATCATAGCTTCTCGCAATTGCCGCCTCTCCAGCTTCAATTTTTATCTTTTGCTCTCCTACAACACGTGATTGTTTCTTTGTTCTTCTCAAAAGTTTCTTTACCTTCCTTTGAAGCAGCAGATTTTCTGATTTCCACCGTTGTAACTGCTCAAGAGCTCCCGCATAATGCACTGCCAAATCTGCAAGGGTATCTTTCTCCATCTCCAGGGACGAAATTTCCCTATCCAAGAACTCAACACGCGCCATCTCCAACAACAGCATGTTCTTAAGCTCCATAAGCAACGACTCTTTCTCTTTTAAATCACAGTAAAGAACAAACTGCTTCTCCAGCTTCCATTCTCTCTTCTCGAGATCTTCTATCTGGCATCTCAGGCTTAACACTTCTCCAAATTTGCCCTTGTCCCCAGGTTCTGAGTTTTTAACTATATCCGTGATTCTAGTTTCCCTGATCGTTGTTTCTTCATCTTCCGTAGAAGGTCTAAATGTGGACGGAAGGCTATGAAAGCTAACTTCATCTTCAAATCCATCCGAAGAATAGTCTTTGATATAACTAATTACCTGAGTTTGCGCCAAACAATCTTTAGGAAGATTTCTTCTTGCAATGATCCTAGCGTAGATGAAACCAGCCAGAGACACAACAGCTAAAGGAATACCAACTTTGAGGAGTCCTAGCTCCAAGACTTCCGCCCTTGAACCTCTGTCCATCTCAGAGAATAGCCAAAAAACTCACAGCAAAACCAAACCCGATGAACTTTAGAAGATTTTTACTTGTTTGGTTGGTTATCCATGGAGGATCATAAGGTCGTTGTGTCATTCCTAAGCTGACATTATATTCCAAACACCTTTGTGTTTCCTTGGTTTTCCTTAGTTTAGAGGGATAGTGGTCCGTTGCTTTTTGACTATTCTAATTCCCTCTTTCCCAACTTCTTTTTGCTTGCTAATAACTCTTAAGAATCTAAATTCTTTTCCATGGGAAACACGTGATCCTTAAGTCTCCACCGTCCAATTGGTAGACCCTATATACCACTACTCATCGGCCACTTGGGTTTGCGTACGGCATACCAATGTGCTACAAGGCTTTTTTTGGCCCGTTTCATTTAAAAACAGGTTACGTGCGGCTTGGGCTCAGGTCAAGATACTTTCTTTTTCCTGATGGGTCATAAAGTCAAAGCTATTTCTAACATCAAGTAGAAAAAAGCGAAAAAGAAAAGAAAAGAAAAAAAGACTAGGGAGAGATTTATATAATTTCGGCAACTAAAAACCATTTTTTTAACAGCAATTGGGACCATAAATGTGAGAAACTAGGATATGGTTTTTGGGGGCCAAGATATTATATGGTAATTTTAGGGGGTCAAGGTAAAAAATTATAAAAAAAATGGTTAAATAAAAAAAAGTTCTATAATTTTTGGGGTTTTGGGGGGCCACCCACAGACTCTGGCTTCGCCGCTGCATGTGCCGAAAAGGTATGCATATAGTTTGTTAATTTTTTTTAACATTAAATAATAATATAAGTTTAATGTTTACCAGGAGATAAGGTATTAAGAGTTGAATAATAATCGACTCTTTTGGTTGCTTTCGATTTATTGATTTATTCATATTATAATATTATTGAGCGCCCTCTTTCTGAAAAGACAAAAAAAACAAAAATTGTAACGCATGGGAACGTACAATATAAAATATTATTGTGGTGTATGACTAAAGACCACAATTTTTTCTATTGTGGCATATCCAAAGCACAGTGGATGGTGTGTTGACATACTTCTTCGTAAATTTGGCTTTGTTTTGGTGACAAATTTTTAAAATATTTGTTATAAAAATTATAATATTTTTTTTCAAATTTCAACCATTTTAACAGAATCTAGTTTAATAAAAAAAAATTGAATCCAAACAAGGTACACAAGCCCACTGATGAAATTTGTGTGGGCTTCAAGCCCAAGAATGAGTGTTCAGAGAATCAAAAGCGTCAGACCCTAAACACACTCACGGGCCCACTTTTTCCGACTTACGAATTTTCTTTATCGCTACAGAAAACAGAAATACAGGAGCAGACAAATATGACTGACCAATAGCATCGGGCTCCGCTCACGAGACAGAACCGCATTCAACACCTCGTCGATTTGAAAGACGTGTCATTAAATGATTGGCTGTTCCGCTACCACTCGTACGCACGTTATTTTGATGCCATTTGGGCCGTGAAAACGCCACGGCGGCTCCACTGACTCTTTTTATAAAGCAAAACTTGAACGCCCGTCTCTCAAACCACAGGAAGCTTTCGACTCCTCCGTCGAGAGAGACCCGTAGCAGACGCCACGTCACCTTAAGTCAAACGTGCCGTTCTTTGACCGGCCTTACGCAAGCACGCTGTCCGCGCCAAGAAAAACCCACAGCTCCCTCCTCTTCCCTTCCTACAGAGCAAAATTAAACTGAAACGCCTCTCTCTGAGAATATGGAGGCGCTCCTACTCTCACCCTACAAGTTACCGCTTCTCCGCCCAAAACGTTTGGAATTGACCACACCTACATTCGGTAGTGCCCTAAACATCAATAGCGACAAAAATGGACGGGATCTTGCTATCAGGCCGCACATTTCCGCCACGCTGTACAAACCGACGTCGGAGATCTCCTCAACGGCCGTTACCTCCCTCGAGAACCCGTTCCCGGTCTACACGCAAACCTCGCCGCCTCCTCGGATGAAAGTCTCGCCCGATTCCTTGCAGTACCCGCCCGGGTTCCTCGGAGCCGCCTTGCCTGACCGTACGTCTCCCAACGACGCCGACGGTGAGAACATTACGGATGCCATGGAGTACTTGACGAATATTCTCTCTTCCAAAGTCTACGACGTGGCCATCGAATCGCCGTTGCAGCACGCGTCCAAGCTTTCGGAGCGGCTCGGAGTCACGGTTTGGCTCAAGAGGGAGGATTTACAGCCTGTAAGTTTCAATTTTTATAATTTCTTTGCGATATTTGCAATTGCTCTGTGCGTTTCATTTTGGTGAATCTTCGAACTGGTTCGGAAATGATGCCGCAGAATTGGATGTTTTGTTGGTAAAATAACGGCTATGAAGAAGTATGAATGTTTACTATGGCCTCGATTTTATAATGCGGGATATATTTATGCATATTGGGCTGTAATGTCGGGCTCTTTGTGGTTGTGAGGAGCTCTTTCTTTTTATTTTTCCGAGCAAATTACATGATTGTGAGGAACTCTATTTTTTATGTTTTTGTTCCCTGTTTTCTATGGGGTTTTTTTTTAAAAAAAAAACAATATTTTTTCTATATGGTTTAGCTTAAATGTTTTTACTTTTATTTTATATGTCAAAAATAAAAGGCGTTTGCTCTAGAAACGTGTTCAGTATGTAGCTCTATTGAAGTATTTAGAAGCTTTTTGTTAGAAATATTAAAGGAGGCGTTTTTTATTTGCCGATTAAAACTATAATTCACTGAAGTAGTTTTAGTAACTCCTATTCTGAAACCGTTTCATATGTCACATCTTGTTTTTTGACCAAAGTTGCACTGTCCACATGGTTGACCGTGGTTGCGAACTTGGAATCTGAGTTTAACACAGATTTCTTTTGTTTAGAATGCCACAAAGAATATGAATGCTTTTCAATTTGAACAAGCAGAATGCTGTTGCTTCTGGGTTCTAATTATTGTTTTAATAGCAGCTGTTTGTGTTTGCAACAAATCTGCAGATATAAGACAATACTCATGGGTTTCCTTGTTCTTGGCTTGTAGGTTTTCTCTTTCAAGCTACGTGGAGCTTATAATATGATGGCAAAGCTTCCTAAAGAACAGTTGGATAAAGGGGTTATCTGCTCATCTGCTGGAAATCATGCTCAAGGGGTGGCATTAGCTGCCAAGAGACTTGGTTGCAGTGCAGTGATTGCAATGCCTGTTACAACACCTGAAATCAAGGTACATATTGCACAATTTAGCTTTTAGTGTTATTAGCAGAAAAGAGTTGTATATCTGGCTCTAGCTCAAATGCTGCTCCCCGCCTTTGTAAGAACAAGATAGAGGATGAAGTCGTGGGTTCTAACTCATTGGTTGCGTTTATGTAACTTTACAGTAAAAAAATGCTGCTTGATTGAATTGTGGAATTTTTACAGTGGCAATCCGTTGAGAGGCTGGGTGCAACAGTTGTTCTGGTGGGAGATTCTTATGATGAGGCACAAACATATGCCAAAAAGCGGGCAAAAGAGGAGGGTCGTACATTCGTTCCGCCTTTTGATCATCCAGATGTCATCATGGGGCAGGGAACTGTTGGGATGGAAATTGTGCGTCAAATGAAAGGTCCATTGCATGCAATTTTTGTGCCAGTTGGGGGTGGTGGTCTAATAGCTGGTATTGCCGCTTATGTGAAGAGGGTTTGTCCAGAGGTATGTTGATGGTTGGTTAAGATTGATGTGCAGCCCTAGTTTTGAGCTAGTAATGTGTTCTTGGGAACATTTTTTGGAGCTTGTAAGCTCCCAATTGAATAACGCTTCATGCTTTAGTTATCACTTGGAGTCTCATCTTCTCTTTCTTCTTCTTGTTCTCATTTTGGTGTAGTACTACTATTGGAGTTGTAAAGGAGTGCTAGGTAATGTACTTTTTCTCCAATTTCCCTTTCTGGGTTTGGGGGTAGGGGGCTTATTTGTGGGGGGGGGGGGGGGGGGGGAATTTACATAAGTGAAACTCTTTTAGGCCGTATGATATTTTCAAAGCAAAAGATGCCTTTAAAGACTCTCTAGAATCACACGTTTCAGGCAAGACACTACTGTTAGTGCCTCACGCAATTAGGAACAGATGGGGTTTTATATCAAGACCTCTGAGGCTCTGCTTTTTGCTAGTTTCTGTGCAGGATATGAACTTGTTCATGTTTGTACCTTATGTCCAACCTGATTTGCTATTTCCTTGACAAATATGACCAACTTGACCTAGCATGACATATAATAATCTGAAGAACTGATAGGGCTCAGGTTTACCTCTTGATTCTAATATCCAAGTAAACTTAGATGATTATAACTTTTTTAAAGCATCTATAATGAATGAGCACTCTGTCCAAGGTGGAGTCAGCCGCAACAGACCATTCCTATAATGCAATATCAAACTTTCTTCATACAATGGTTTCCTTCTTCAGCTCTTACCTCCCATTTCATTGGTATTAGACCAGTAAAGAGGCCGACCCTCTTGTAGTCATTGATCATGATGTTACAAATCATGTCTTTCTTTCCTCATGATCTTCTGCCGCTTCCAAATTCTGCCAGATGAACTCAATTGCTACTTAAATATTTTGAGTCACTCCCAAACGCACCTGTTTTCTGCTTTTGCTTAGATCATATCAGTACTGATTTATTTTCTACTTCAAATGGTTTTACCCAAATGCATTTGCTCTAGGGCTTCAAACAGTCTAGCAATTCTATATTCTTTGCTCTTCCCTTCTTTTTGTTTGACGGCGTTTGCCTAACTTGTTTCTTGCACAACATAATCCATTGATTATATTTTTGGAAGATACTTTATCCAGGTAAGAATTATTGGGGTGGAGCCTTCAGATGCAAATGCAATGGCACTCTCATTAATTCATGGTCAGAGAGTTATGTTGGATAAGGTTGGAGGCTTTGCAGATGGTGTAGCTGTCAAAGAAGTTGGTGAAGAAACTTTCCGCATATGCAAGGATTTGGTAGATGGTGTGGTCCTTGTAAGCCGTGACGCCATTTGTGCCTCAATAAAGGTGATGCTACTTTCTTGAAGATTGTGTACTACATTCTTTGTTTCTAAGTTATGACCAGGCATCAAGGGTTGTAGCTTGTAAGACTGTAGTAAATGTAACCCTCTGTGATTCACAGGACATGTTTGAGGAGAAAAGGAGCATTTTAGAACCAGCAGGTGCTCTTGCTCTTGCTGGAGCTGAAGCATACTGCAAGTATTATGGCCTCAAGGGGGAAAATGTTGTAGCAATAACTAGTGGAGCAAACATGAATTTCGATAAACTGAGGGTGGTGACTGAACTAGCAAATGTTGGTCGGCAACAAGAGGCTGTATTTGCAACTGTCATGCCTGAAGAGCCTGGAAGCTTCAAACAATTTTGTGAACTGGTATGTAAATGTAGCTTTAAACAACTCTCCTTGCAGAATTGTTTTCTTGGCAATTGCATGTGACGAGTGTATGAGTTGGCAGGTGGGACCAATGAATATCACTGAATTCAAATATAGGTGCAACTCCAACAAAGAGGCTACTGTTCTGTACAGGTAACATTCATGTCAGTTGTACTTTAGAAAAAAAACAAATGCTAAATCACATTTATTCTCCTTTTTACTGGAACCCATATTCTGGAAGTTGGGGGCATTTTCTTCTATATGGTTTGGATGCCATGACTGATGGAAATATTTACCTCTAGGATATCTGTGAAAGATGATATATCATCATTAGTAACTTGCGACCCAGAAAACTGACTGTTCTTTCGATTTTGTGGGCAGTGTTGGCATTCACATGGTTTCTGAACTTGAAGCAATGCTGGAGCGGATGAAATCTGCTCAACTTAAAACTGACAATCTCACAGAAAGTGATTTGGTTAAAGATCACTTGCGGTATTTGGTAATTGGATTTTCCAAATGAATTTGATGCATAGTACTTTTGACATGTTTCTTAGGGGGCGTTCGGGAGTAAAAATTTTGGGGGTTTTGGGGTTTGTGTAGAAGTAAAGATATGTTATGGGATTTGATGAAAATGTGATGAGAGAGAAAATTTAAATGAATATTATAATAAAAAAGAATAAATTGATAAGGAGAGAGAGATTATTTTATAATTTTTTAATGAGGGTAGAAATTTTTTCCACCCCCAAACACCACCTTAATGTGACGGACAAACTTTACTGTAGAACCAAAGGGAGTGATCTTTACTGCAGGCTTATAAAATGTTTTCCAGCATCTGGGGTTCTTATTATGATGGTACAATCTGGCGAAGCCTGTTCTCTTTTAAACTCTCTTTCTCTCCTCTCTTGAAAAATAAAGTACCCTTTTTAATCTCCTCATCACATATTCCTTCTACTACAGCAAAACCAATACAGGGGGAAGTTGGGTCATTCCCTCTTATATTATATGTGCTTGTTGGGATGCATTATGGAACTAATTATATGTGCTTGTTGGGGTGCATTATGGAACTAATTATACCTCATTTTGGATTTCTTTCAGATGGGAGGCAGATCAAACGTTCAAAATGAGGTTCTTTGTCGGTTTGTCTTCCCTGAGAGGCCTGGTACTCTGATGAAGTTCTTGGATGCTTTTAGTCCCCGTTGGAATATAAGTCTGTTCCATTACCGTGGAGAGGTTGGCCTGTTATTTAATATTTTTAATTTGTTAACGTTCTGTAGGGTAGATCCTACACGGGTTCTTTTGTACTTTTTCTAACTAATATCAAATCCCATATAATGGTATCACCTTTTTTCAAGACTTCTTTTTTCCCTGCCACAGGGTGAAACTGGTGCAAATGTGTTGGTGGGGATGCAGATTGCAAGGAGTGAGATGGATGAATTTCGTGATCGTGCCAACAATCTTGGATTTGATTATGTAGTCGTAACCAATGACAAGTACTTCCAGCTTTTGATGCACTAGAGCCCACCCCGTGATTGTAGCTTGCTTTTGAGCAGTGGGAACTGCACCTGGATTCTAAAGATGGCAAAGGAGGCAAAGTAGCGAACCCTCCAAAGGCCAGACCTCGTTGCAGTGATAGAGAAGCGAGAGCCCTGTTTTTCTATGTTTTGCTTTGCCAATATCCCCCTCCCCCGGCGTACTCTTTGTAGCGTATTAGCAATGAAAGATATGAGGACTAGCACAAATAACTTGGGGAATGTGGAAAAGGAGGCCTTTGCATTTTTTTCTAAGTGATACGGTGAAAAGTGGGCCTTTGCATTTCTTTGATAATACTTTTTAGCCTTACAAGCGGGCCTTTGCATCTCATCTAGAATCCTTTGCTCCGACAAAAAAGGAGCAAGCAAAATTCCAAATCATACCCTTTGGATCCCTAACAAATCCGAGTCGAGTTGGGGCGGAATAAGTTGTGGTCCTCGATGCAAGGTGAGAAAGGGTGAGAAAGGGCATCATCTACGTTCCACGAGATGGCCTATTTACTCCACTTGCGGACTGTCGTGGCCCTTCTTAAAGGTTGTTGGTTGCTACCAGGCAGTAGTGCAGAACATGTCTGATAGAGAGGTTGGCTCGTCATAAATAAAGTTTCCTCGCTACACAGTAAATTAAATGTCGTGGCAGATTGACAGCATTGCAACCATCCTATGTCGGCCAAGCGGTACGTTTAACAATCAGACAGTTCACGTAGATTCCTCATTGCCACTTTGTGCATTTCATAGAAAGATTGACACTAATGTACAGATGTGTTTGGTTGAGAAAGGAAAGACTGTTTCGAGAACGGGTTGTTCCTCAAGGAAGGCCAAAATGTTATGCATAATGTGAGTTGCTATGCTACTCGAGAGCACTGATCTTTTCCTTGAGATATCTTAAAACTGTTTAAATCCTTCGTCACCTCCTAACAAACTTGGGAATCATAGCAAAACGATGACACTTTAGATATAAAACACTAGTAGAGAGGACAAATATCAGAAGCTCTGCGGGGTCGGTGCCAAACGTACTCCCTTAAATAGAAAGATTCAGCTTTATTGGAACCATAATCTCCCTCAGTTATGTCACTTTGACTTTTTTTTTAAACCCCTCCACAAAATAGGCGTATTCCTCCATTTGCTGCGAGCACAAGGTATTCTATAGTAAAACGCGAAAGAATAGTTCACCGCGTGCTCACAATAGTTTCCCTTCTTAAATTCTCCTCCACCTGCCTCCTCTTCCCTTCCATGCATTCACTCTTCCTTCTCTCTTTCTCCTTCCGCCTCTTCAGCTGTTCTCATTGCTGAAAAAAGAGAAAGAAATGGGGTTTTCAAGTTCTCTCTCGTGTTTACTTATTCTTGTACTCGGTTTCTCTGTGGTTCACGGGGATCCTGTTGTTCCTGCACTCTGCATATTTGGGGACTCTGTGGTTGATGTAGGAAACAACAACAACCTTTACACAGTGGTCAAGGCAAATTTTCCTCCTTATGGCAGAGACTTTGTTACTCACCAACCCACCGGGAGGTTCTGCAATGGAAAGCTAGCCACAGATTTCACTGGTAACATTTCAGACGAGCTTGTTTATTTCTTCTCATCTACTTCTTTACTAATGACCTTAGGTGTTGCTTGACTTCTTACATACCAGCTGAGTCCCTTGGGTTCACGTCATACCCACCAGCTTACCTGAGCCAAGAAGCCAGAGGAAAGAACCTGTTGACTGGAGCCAACTTTGCTTCCGGTGCTTCTGGTTATGATGAGAGGACAGCCCAGTTATATGTAAACATTGAAAATACAACACTCTCTCTGTCTCTCTCTGCGTGTGTGCATTACAACACACTTGTGACTTCTTTTTGTCCTTACTGTTTTGTAGGATGCAATTCCATTGACACAGCAGTTGAATAATTACAAAAACTACCAGACAAAAGTCGTGCAGATGGTAGGAAGAGCCAAAGCCAATGCCATATTCTCAGGCGCAATCCACCTGCTGAGTGCAGGAAGCAGTGATTTCATTCAGAACTACTACATAAATCCCCTCCTCAACATTGCCTATTCGCCTGATCAATTCTCAGACATCCTGATGAGATCATACACTGCTTTCATTCAGGTCCCCACATTCTGTATACGTCACATGATAAATTCATTGACGTAAACTTGTATATGTAGGATGTTTTTGCTTATGCTAGAAAAATACTGCGTGCATAATGGTGTCCCAGACTCCTAGCATAATAGGTAAGGAAAAGAAAAGCTGGGGTTGGATATATGATTGCTATGAAGCCCCCACCATCCACCCCAATCAAAGGTAGACAGAGATAGACAGAGATAGACAGAGAGATTCATGTTTCTACTTCACGAACAAAAAAATAGCTAAACTATTCAATACAAAACATCAGCATCAAAGTGAAATATTGAATTAGTTTTCATATGACATATCTCCAATTCGCATAGAAGCTTAAGTTTGATATGGAAGAGAAAACATTAGATGTTGTCACGTAGGTCTTATCTTCTATGATTTATATGCTTGTTGTAAACATGAGCAGTATCATGACAGAACCTCTATGGACTGGGAGCAAGGAGGATTGGTGTGACAAGCCTACCGCCAACTGGGTGTTTGCCTGCGGCCATCACGTTGTTTGGCGCTGGAAGCAATCAGTGCGTTGCAAGACTAAACCAAGACGCCATTGCATTCAACAAAAAGCTCAACAGTATATCTCAAAGTTTGCAGAATAAACTTCCCGGTCTCATACTCGTGGTCTTCGATATCTACCAACCTCTGTTAGATATGGTCACAAAGCCAGCTGAAAAAGGTACTTTACCAACTCTGAAAAATGTAGCTAGATGATGTGTCACATAAAATATCTATATCCACTCATATGGACGAGGCAGAAGTTTCTCCCATTTCCATAAAATTCTACTGTGCAGATTATCAGTGATTTAAAATCTAAAGCATCCCTTTCTTGAATTGCCTTGCTTGGTTACCACTAAATTATCCACCATTCGTTAAAACCACAGTATGAAGTTTACAAGGAAAATCTCTCTCTCTCTCTCTCCCCTCTTAAACTAGAACTGATTTTTCCACACTGGTCACAGGGTTTTTTGAGTCAAGAAGAGCTTGCTGCGGAACAGGTACACTAGAAACCTCCCTGCTTTGCAATGCCGGGTCTCCAGGGACATGCTCCAATGCTACAGGGTATGTGTTTTGGGATGGGTTCCATCCATCTGAAGCTGCTAATGAGGTCTTGGCTGGTGATCTGCTTTCCCAGGGCATCCCCCTCATCTCTTAAAGAGCAGCTTAAAAAGTGCAATACCACTTTGCCCGCGTGATCTAATATACATTATATGTAGATGTTATTAGAAACATGCGGGTTTTCTGTCCGTTCTAGTTTGGGAGCATGGTTCTAGAGGGGTGAGGAATGTAAAACTCCTTGGCTATACATGCAGCAAGGTTCGCTTGATGCTTTGCACTTGAGTCGAGTATTTTACAGGTTAATCCTCCCAAAATAAGATGGTTACGACTGGAGTCCGTGGAGGGAAAGGAATGGGAGATGTTTTGGGGACAGGGCCTTGTCTTTGGCTAGCTTGGGGGGTTCTATGTTGCATTCTCTTTTTATGTGGATAATTCGGTATTAGGATGTCCTTTCGAGGGTGTTCCGGATTTTCTGAGGTTTTTTAGCTTGTATGCTCTAGTTGTTGTCAGTATAATTAATCTCTTGTACTGTCAACTCTCTTTTTCTTTAATAAAGTTTGACTTACTTATCAAAAACAAAGTCTGTCATATCCATTCAGTCAAGCGAAGTTGTCAAAAAGGACAGGGCATGAAAGTCGCCGAATCTATTGAATGCAAGGCAAGCATTTTTCTTTTGAAAATCAAAACAAAAAGATCATGAGGTGTTTTGATTTATGCACAAAATTACATCGAAATTCTATATCTGGCATTTATCCTCTAATGCCTCCATATTACACAGTTCTGTCAATAAAGATCGTTGGCAATCAAATGCAGTTTAGTTTCATCATTACTAGAGGCAAGTAGAGATCACCTAAAGCAGATCCTTAAGAAAGTTCAAATCCTGCATTCGAACTGATTGCATAGAGAAGTTTTGCTCTTAAAGTGCTTGAACGCTTGTATGTTGGGAGCTGCAAGCATCAACCAGAAAAAGGAATCATGAACGTATGTAGTGGTTGGACAACAGAATAAAGTCAATCAAAAAATGTAGTCATTGGGTAACAGATTAAAGTCAACCAAAAAATTTTAAGTTGTCTGTGCAGTGCTTAACAATGTAAGCTAATACATCAAAATGGGTCTCTATGCCTTGCTACTATTACCTTGAGAGTATTGTAGCAGGTTGAAGCTGACGGGAGCCTCTCCACATCCTGGCCTCCAATTGTCGCCCAAAGAGGGAGATCGCATACAACCTTTATAAGATCATACACCAGTCTCAGTTTTCTATCGCAATGGTTTTCCTTTCTCATTCTTTCTTAGTCTTTTCCTAGGCGTATATTTCATTGTATTCATTCATTTTTGGGAGAGGGATTGAAACAAGTCAACCAACCAAACAAAACTTCAGACTATAAGTTTGAAAGGAAAAGAACTGACAAAGAGTTGCAGAAACTAGTCAGATCATCTTTTGTACCTTGAACTGGGACCTACAAACTTTTGACAAGAGTGTAAAACCAACAATGTTGCTATACCCATTCTATTTTCCTTCCAGGCAGGCTATGAGTGGGGTTTACCTCAAAAAACAATTCGACTACACTTCCTTGCTTTCATATGAAGCTCGTATAAGTGCCTCTCCGTGATTGAGCAAGATTAATCACGAAAATCTATTTTCAAACAAAACAGTAAAACCCACAAAAAAATTCTGTGAAGGCAGCCAATGTGATCTCAGGCACTTGAAAAATTGAGGAGGCTACAGGATGGATGCCCACTGATATTTATGACAGAGAATGGCGTGAAAGAATTGTCTAGAAAAATAAATCATGAATTACATGAAGAATATGTGAGATTAATGGCATACCTTATGGATGGTAAAGGTTGGCTGCAAGTGTTTGAACCCAAGTAATGGAGCTCGAGAACAACTGGTCACGAATTTAAGAAGCATACAACGTTCCTTTGGTTCAAAGTCTCTCAAAACCTGTGCCAAAGCACTCAGAGAACATGAGAATCAGGATGGAGATGTTGCATAAGCTAGACGTTTAGAGAGAACACGTGGGAAAGCAAATCTGGATTTCAAAACGAAAGATATGTGGAACCCTATAATTGGATCAGAACAAACATACAAGCAAGCACTAAACATTCATAAGTTATAAGTTATACAGAAAAGAATACTCAGGATTTGCTATAATTGAGCATATATTCGGTATGTGCAAACGATTTGACACTTGACAGTATCAACACAAAAAGGTGCATATAGATGCTAGTTGGTGTGCATAAAGTTAAATCAGATATAAGGCCACAGCATTCTTTTTGATAGAGAAACACAAATTCTTTCCTCAGTGATGTTAGTTGAAAAAAAAAATGCAGCTAATGAAAGCTCCTTTGCGATTGCCATGCAAAGTTGGATGAATGAAAGATCATATGAGATCTGCGATACTAATCCATACTAATACAGGTAGCATGGAAGCATAAGAAAATTTGAGCATGAAAACCCAAATATTAGAAAACCAGCAGACAACTTCCATTCTGCATCCAATACCTCCCAAAAGATTTTAATCGCCCTGCTCCCCTCAGAGAAACCACCAGTGTATCTTGTGTTTTTCTTTAAATCATCAATGTCAATGTCATGGTTTCCACCTGAAAGCAACTGCACAGGGTAATTATGCAGGATCACCATTTGAACAAAAAGTTCTAAAGCAATTGGTCCGACATGATTCATACAAAACTGTATCCAGCAGCCAAATAACTTCTGATAAAACAATATCCAATGCACCCGCCAAGAGAAAATACCTGATTGAATTCACTTGCATTAAATAACTTCAACCAAGATGGTGATATGAGATCAGTTAACCCCCTATAGAAGGCATTTGAAAAGGGTAATATCTGCAGATCGACATTAAAAAAAGTAAACAACATAGATGAGATTATATGCTTCCATCTAATTGTCCACTAGCTATTACAGACCTGTCGGTTAAGTTTATAATCCGCAATTGCATGAACATACTGCATTTTGTTTTCATTTGTCACAGAGACATCCTTGCCACCAGGTTTAAGCTCAATAACGTGCCTTTTGCCCCATGATTCTTCAGTAACTGTGAAATCTAGGGAGAGTTCCTTGACATCACCATCATAATGCTGCAGTAATAAAGCACATAAAACATCTAAATCTGAAATTACCCAACTATGCATATGCTAGCCACACCAAGTTAACATCATGAATCCTAAGAAAGAAAAATGTGACAGAATAATTCTTGTTTTACTAATTAGAATCACAAAAAGCTGCATTACAGTCAAGGATAAAGTTTTTACTAATCTTCACTTTTCCTCCATCCCTTCAGGTCCAGCTGAGATATAAGAACATGGATACCCTGATCCATGCCATCCCTGGTCATATAGCCATAACCAGACGTTATCGTGTTCTCCTGAAACTTTATAACTTTGGATATCATCTCCCTAGCCACTTCATTCATCCACCAAAACATCTTCCTACTTGCCACATCTAGTCAAAATTTTGTTGCCAAGCAATTAGCAACATAGAGCACAACAGCCTTGTTATGCAAATACATTAACCTGTACCTTTGCGCAATGCAAATTAAGTACCAGGCTCAGAGTATATATCCTATAGCAAATGAGCATAATCATTTAGGTAACATGCTTATCAAAACTATCTATCAATGCTTCTGCAAGGATTTGAGGAAGGCAACAGAACAGCTACATGAATCTGCTCATACTTTCCAAAAGAAAAGTGACAAAAATTGAAGAGTTTTTACCTTCAAATACATGAGACTCCTGTAGAGCTCCGGATCAAGCGTTGATAATTCATCAATAAAGCTATATCGGCCCAACAGCTTTTGCACAAAAACATGAGAAAAAGAGTAATCTAATAATATTCCTTCATATAGAGCTTTACCAACAACTCTTCCAAGGAACTCAATCATCTGAATACCGTTCTCTATATATCTTGCAGATGAATTAGGAATTAGAAGTCTGTCCGAAGTAGAGGTTTGGGAGAAAAGCCCATACCTAAGACAAAGGAAAAGGCAACGCTAGAGATATAACTTCTGGAAATCAGATAACTATGAGAGAAAGCGAAATATAATATATACATTGTGTCAAACTTACTCAGGGGCAAAGGCTGCTTTTGATATATCAGTCAAAAACTCCTTAGATAATCCACCATAGTCCAGACCGGCCTCTGGAAGGCCACATTCACTAACAAATGATACGTGGATGATGACTTCAACCTTGAACCAAGGGACTTCAAACCTTGAACCAAGGGAACTCAACTGCTCAAATCCGATCTTCAACAATATGACCCCTACGAACTACTATCTCAATCGATCGTGAACCAGGCCCAGCAACTTCACCAGCCATTTTTCGGGAGGCTTTGTCCATCTTGATGAACTCTCGAAACATCTCAACTCTGCCAAGATGGAAACAATGTCGATTACCACCCGTTGTATGGATAAGATAATAGAAAAAGAAAAATTAGTAATACTTTTTGGTTGTGCGCTTGAAAATATAAGTTGCCTGTAAAAAAAAAAAAAAAATCCTGATTTTACTTCGAACTTTCTGCAAGGGAAAAGATAATTTACTCTAGGTATTGTTAATAGGAAAGGAACGTGAAAATCTCAAAAGTTAAAATGTTAACAAATAATATTGATGAAACAACTAGCTAATCCCAAAACACAAGCATAGGCCAAAACATTTATATGTTCTTCAGGAATGAAGGGAAGGGGTGCAAAACTTCAAGTTAAGACTTGACAAATAGGTAAAAAAGTGGCAAGCCACCAGATGTGGGTACATATACCCATAGAGACATACATCCATACTACACACATTCACATGCACCTGCATGCTTGCACTCTCAGGCACACCCTTAAACTCAACCAACATGCTCATGCAACCACCAAGCAAGTCTCAGATCAATATTCACGTGTTTGCAGCCTTGCATTTGCAAACTCGCCCATAAGCTGACTGATGCTCATGGACCCTCCACAATGACACTCATATCAACATGTCATCCATGGTCACACCCTCACATCATGAAAATAAAAGACGATGGTTCCTTCCCAGAAACAGCAACATGCACATGCTCACACAAGCAGAAAATTCATTATTGCAAACTGCATCACTATCATTGGGATTAAATCATGTTGAAAAGCTGGATTATCCTCAGGATTAAATAGTGTCAAAAAGCTGGATTTCCAGTTTATACATGGAACTGTTGGAGAAAGAACACAGCAAATTAAAACTCTGCAGAAGTCGTATTTCGAGTTTATATGAAGTACTGTTGGAGGGATGGAAAGAGAAACCTGGTTTGTCAAAGCCATTGAACCATTACAATGATCCAATGTCTCATAAATGGTAAAACCAGATGCTAAGAGATGGAGTTAAACTCGGACAATGCCTTAAAATGGTCCTCAAAGACATATTACAACATACTAGAAATGATGGAGTGAGATTGTAGTCATCCTTTGTGCGTGCATCAGGGACTCCATGGCCAGCAACACAATTGCTGATTCCATGGGATTCAGCATAACGAAGAGAAATTGATTGCAACAGAAATAGAATAGATAATCAACCACTTTTTCTGTATGCAGTTCTATTGCTTTGAACTCAAAGGATGGCCCATAAACATACAGAACTAAAACTGTCAATTAAGCCTGCAGACCTATGAAATTTATTCTATTCAATATGTTCCTACCTTTCTTCAAAAGGAAACACATGTGGGGTGGTAGTGATAACAGAATCCACGCTTGGCATGGTTGAAGTATCATCTGTTCTTGTTCGTAGATTAGCTGACAAAACTTCATGAGTTCGGGCAGCTACCGAAATCGGGAGCCTGCTTTTTCTAGCCGGTGAAAGCCACAAAATTGTGGGGCAGAACATGTGCCTGCAATCCCTTTCATACATTAAGTGCAAGCATCTGATTGCAGAATCCATAAGGGGTCTATCCGGAGGACCAGTACTATGAGAGAGGCCATTATACACTAGTGTATTGACCACTGATGCAATTCTTCGTTGCTGCTCCAGAGTGAATGGAACCTACTCACGTCATGAAATGCTAAAATAAATATCCTACACAAAGGCCAAGCAGTCCCAGAGCAAAGAAAAGAAATTTACCTCTTTTTCATAGAACTCGATGTCATCCAGAATTAGCAGCAGGTGAGAATAGGAGGCACAGAAGAGGTGAAGCAAACATGCCAGATCCTTTGAAATACCTTGTGGACCACACCTTAAAGGTTCTACATTCCATAAATCCCAAGAGTCCTCCTCAACCTGACTAGCCCTAGGATGACTATCATTCAAGTCAATGCCTGCTTGTGACTTACCAGTAACTTTGTTTAGTACATTGACCCACTTATTAACACCATCCTTATTATCCTTAGTTTCTCCTTTTTGCTTTTTCACAAAACCCTCATCTTTTGCTTTCCCTGAATTTTTACTAATGCAAGGACGATGAATTTTTGCAGTAACATTGCCGTTTCCAGAAAAAAGGATACTCTCCAATGCTTCCCATACACTAACAAGAAACCCAGGAGTAAAAGATAGCATGTTAAGAACAGGCAACGAACCATGCATTGGATTCAATACCGAAAATATTCTAAGCATGTAAGAGTAAAAATATACAACATCAAGCAGTTCAAACTTCCCCAAGCATTCTACATCATTTGGTGGCATGGTATCAGCACTGTCAGAATAGGCACCAATTTTGATGATTTCCAGAAGATTTGTAAGATGCCACTGTTGATAAACAGGCCTAAGCAGATCAATAAATGACATCTTTGAGGGAACATGCTCTGTCTCAATCTCATGCATGGGATCTACAGAGACATCATTTTGGACATCTTGCTTCCCCTTCATCATCCATCCCACATTCTGAACCCAACCCAGTAAGTTTTCTGCTAGAGTAATAACAACATGGATGTATGATGCATAGTCAAAACCCTCATTAAAACGGCCAGGATTCACAGAACCATTATCACTCCCTGCTGCCAGGCATACAGTGTTTCCAAGAGCCCAACCAACTGGTGGAATGAACTTGAAAGAAAAATCAATATCTGACTGATCCATCTCTGACATCTCTGTCAATATTTTTTCTTTCAAAATCTGCCATCACCTGCCATAGTTTGATCAGTCCCCACATGTTTAAATCATTCTATGTTCTAAGAAGATACATCGAAGAGATAGGGACTTAACTCGCCTGAGGAGAACAAAAGAATAATGCTCCTATAACTTAAATTGCAAAATCGCAATAAATGTCTTGACTGAAGAAACCGAATGCATAACACATACTTCTGAATGCACATTTAAGAATTCAATGTACAACACGGCCAAGTGAGGCGTTGAGGCACTTGGACGTAGCATACTACCAACTTTCCACAAAATCAACGAACTGCATAAAGCAGTAAGGAAAAACCCTTGCGCAATTCAAAAGGTAACCTTGTATCCAACTATAATGCAAACAACTAAAAGACCTAGTTTGATTGGGCCTCTTTCATGACAGATTTTAAGTATTTGACTAGTGAATAGTAGCTCATCTTATATAGAACCACCTTCTTGTAGATGAAAAAAATAATCACAGCTTGTTTAAGGAACTAAAAGTGCCATTGTAAAATAGTTTTGACTTTGATAGGCATGTTAGAGACTAGTTCAAATCCTACATGTACCACAATGACGCATCCATGACCATTGAGTCAGACTAAAGCAACTATCAGAAAATAATCCAGAACATACATCAGAAAATAATCATCATAGAGTTCTTTTCAAATGTTGTAAGCCTTACCAGTACAGTCCTGAAGCATGGCGACAAAATACATCTGTGCTTCAGAGCAGGTATAATAATGGTTGGCAGACGTTGAGCAAGCCAAGGAATTGTAAGCAGAGCCACATAGTACTGCACAGCAGCATTATGCACATTTGACATGCCTGGGCTACTTACTTCAAAGTTAGTCAGGTGAAAAGGGCGTAGAGCCATAGTTATTGCACTTGCAGTAATAAAAAATTTGTCATCTGTCTGAACCATACCGCCCATTTGTGAAGAAATCAAAACATCTAAGGTATTAACATATCTTCTAATAGATATGTAAATACCACTTTTGGCACACCCCATAAAATTAACTAAATCCCTCACTGCTATATCTGCATCCTGTCGATTATCACCAGTAATGATTTGCCACCCTTTTGTATCAGTAAGCAAAACAACCAGACGCATGGCTAAGGACGTAAGAACAACCATCTCATGACACCCTGAATGGGATTTATTAAACTGTGAAAGAATGAAAACCGATAGAGAAATAAGCTTTTGTGCTTGAAAAAACCATATTCTTCTCTCTTCAAGGGTACCAGTTGCCAGGGAGCAAAAGTTCTTCTTTGAATCTGGACCATGGAAACAAAAACTTGTACCTCAATTATACATTAGATGGAAATACAAAAAGAAACAAAGAAATAAATGTCAAGGACTCTGTAAATTCAACAGAAGAAGAAATTCTTGCTTCAGTTATTGAGGAAAAACAAAGGTCAACATCAAAAAGTGGGTTTATTCCATGAAAACTGAACCCTTGGGCGATGCGTAGAGATCTTTCAAGTGTAACAACCTCCAGTAGACTGAAGTCAAGGATGCAGTCATGACAATTATGAGGGAACCTTTTGATGAAAATTACAATAGACAGTCCAGTTAATGACAGATCTACATTCCAAGATTTTTTACTCTACAGGAAAATACCAAGACTGCAATAGGTACCAGAAGATCTGTACTCAACAATGACACTCCAAAGAGTGGCAAACCCTGAAAGGATTTACTTTTACAATTACCAGTATCCAAATTGGTAGCTCGTGATTACTTTTACAATTATCAGTATACAAATTGGTAGCTCATCATAGAAGCATCCACCATACATTTATTTGACCATTCAAATATTTGATACTTTATAACAAGATCACAGAGAGAGAACCCAGCACCATTTAACAGCTTTTCATGAGATACCTGTAATTTTCAAGTCAACAACCGGTATGGAGGACACTACTAGAAATGAAATAATAAACCATCTGAAACATAAACTACAAATCCCATACATGAAGATTTAGCAAATTGGCATACCACATGAGTTCAAGCTTTGCAATAACACTGTAAAGCATTTTTGCATACAGTCTATTTCTTTGGTTTGGATCTTCTGATGCCGGACTGTCAGACATTCAGTAAAGAAGAGAAAAGGTCTCAACAGGACATTTGAAATCCATGTAGCTGAAATCCTCCCACCACTATCATTCACCATGGTCTCCCATTCTTCTTGAAGCTGCAAAGCAACCATCCTTGTAACCTTGTAGCGTCTCCAGACTCTCTACAAAGATAAAGGAACGAGGTCATTTTCTCACTTTCAACTATATATCTGCTTGGTATCCAAGAAGAGACACATGTAGGAAAGATCTCAGAATTTTATATTTTAGATTTGCCAGAAAAATTGGGACCTCAAGAGCAAATCCTGCATCTGTTTGCTTACCCCAACTAGTCTTTTTGACGGTTCAGTTTGCATTAGGCATAGTTTCGAATGAACAAACCGTTCATTGGCTATACAAGAATCACAACCACAAACATAAAAGAATTAGAAGAGAGGGACTTGTCATGACTTCGTAGGACTGAGCTATCTAATCCATTTCTGTGCAGGCTCTACTTTTTTTCCGACCCCTTCAAGATGATAGATTCAAGATGACTAATATGGCCAATCTAATTGACCTAACAGCAGCAGCATAACCAACTTTCTGCAGACTTCACTTGCATGCAGTTTAAGAGGTACAGTTGCTCGTGGGATACCGATCTACATAAACTTTTTGTCTGGTAATATAACAAAGCCATGTATTCATTCATCCGACCGGCATGATAATATTATGTCTGCCCCAAAGCCTAAAGTAGAAAGAGAAGCAAAGGGACCAAATTCAACGATCAAAACCTAAATACAAAAGCTGCTCAAAAATAACTACATAAATACAGACGCACCTGAACAAAGAGAGCAGCTGCTGTAGCTCGTCTCGCATAGTTGCGAACCTCTCTTTCCTGAGATACCTTCTGAAGAAGAGCATCCCTCGTAATCTCCTTCGCACTCGCTCCCCTTAACGATACCTGATCACACCCGTTGATTAATTAGTACGAAGAAAAATACACCGCGATTTAAAACCCAACAACAAAAAGAATCATAAATAACAATTACTTACTAAAATTATAAAACGAAATTAAAAGATAATTAGCAATAAAATTATGAGAACTACGTTTTTGTTCATATTGTTGGGCGAGAGGGGGAGGGGACAGTGTTATATCCCGATTAATCTTACACGCAAATCAATTCTTCTACAGTTTCCAAACAAGGAAACCGACTAGCCATTAAATCAGCATGAATTTGGACTAAATGATCATTATTCTACACCCGAGAGAGAGAGAGAGAGGGGGGTACCTGATGCTTGCGAAGTTTTTCCATGGGATTCACACGATTATCCGTACAAAGGCTTCGATCCCATTGGGCTTTCTCGCAAGGCAATGAGTTCTTCCTCTATGTTCTATTGGCTCTGCAATCCAAAACGATACGATGATATTTATCTGTAATTTTCTACTGAAATAAGTTTGTTTACCGAAATTTTGAATTTAAAAATATTTTGAACGGTGAAATTTATTACATTCCATAAAAAATTGTATATTTATATATTATAAAAGTGTGAATTTTGCCTCTAAAAAATTCGTTATGTTAATACCGTGTTTGTCCAAATTTTAAATAAAATTCGTCAATAAATGTCTTATAGGATTATTAGTACGTTTGTTTTCTTAAAATTTTTAATTTTTACACATATATATTTTTTTCACAAATTTTAATAAATCTTAATAAAGTAAAATTTTTAAAATTTTGAAAATATTTCTTAAAATTTTAACAAACAAATATTTTATATTGTAATATTTTTTCTGAGCTACACGCGTCGATACAGCGAGTTCAACCCGACACTTAATAGTTTAACAATGACATCCTTGAAAAGAAATATTTTCTTAAAATTGTTGTTGATAACGACAAATTAAAGAAAGAAATTCCATCGTGATTCTGAAATACGATTTCCAGGGTCGCTATTGGCATCCTGTAAAGGCTCTACAGGCGTAAATCGTTTTCAGGGTCGAATTTTCTCCTTCAAAGCATATGTTTGAAAAAGAAGAAACTTTTTGGTTAAAGATCATATAAAAATAGAAATTCAGAATAGTCTCAGAAATTCAGAATAGAAAAAGCGCGTGGCGTACAAACATCCAAGCGAAGTACATCGTACATTCTTCTGCGGACATAGTACTTGGCCTCTATCGCAGTTTCAGATTCTTCTGGTGAAGGAAGCAATGGCCACCGCTATCCAACCCGCCGCAGCCGCTCCTTATTACTCTTTTCCTCACTCCCTTTTCTCTTTCTCTCCGCCCCATAACCCCTTTTTCCACTTCACCTTAATACTTGGAACTCCAAGACGACCACCACAAAGGCAACCAGACTTCCCTTCTTTTTCTTTCTTCAAACGCAGACCCTACCAGCAGCTCCACTTCTCCAGTTACGCTATGCAATCCCTGTCATCCCCCAAGTCCCGTTTGACCTTAGAGTCTTTCACTGAACCTTCCTCTTTCCCAGGCAACGGAGAAGCTACTTCTTTTATCGACGGCTTGTTCTATTTGCTTCGACTCTCGACTTGCTTTGGCCACGTCCAGCTCGCCAGGGCTGTGCACGCGTGTATTCTTAAGCTTGAAGAGCACACCCGTCTGGGAAATGCTCTGATTGCCGCTTACCTGAAGCTGGGTCTTGTCTCTGACGCTTACAGTGTGTTCGTCGGCCTTCCGTGCCCCAATGTAGTGTCTTATACCGCGTTGATATCGGGTTTTTCGAAATCAAACAGAGTAGACGAGTCGGTGGAGCTTTTCTTTCGGATGAGGGAGTCGGGTATTGAGCCTAATGAGTATAGCTTTGTCGCAATTTTGACTGTTTGTATTCGGATTTTGGAGTTGCAACTGGGTTTCCAAGTTCATGCTACGGTGATCAAACTTGGATATGTAGATTCTGCTTTTGTTTCGAATGCGCTAATGGGGTTGTACAGTAAGTGTGGCTGTTTGGATCTTGTTCTTAAATTGTTTGGTGAAATGCCGAATAGGGATACTACGTCGTGGAATACTGTAATATCGAGTGTGGTGAAGGCCTATATGTATGATGAGGCATTCCAATTGTTTGATGATATGAGGAGAAATGATCGTCTTAGAGATGACGATTTCACCCTTTCGATCCTCTTGACCGCTTGTGCTGGCAGTGCTGCTGTCACGAAAGGCCAAGAAGTTCATGCCCATGCAATCAAGGTTGGGTTGGAAGCTGATTTGAGTGTTAGCAATTCGCTGATTGGGTTCTATACCGAGTGCGGGAGTGTAAAAGAGGTGACAGCTTTGTTTGAGAAGATGCCCGTGAGAGATATTATTACTTGGACAGCAATGATTACGGCTTATATGGATTTTGGTTTGGTAGATTTGGCTGTGGAGATGTTTGATAAGATGCCAGAGAGGAATTCTTTTTCTTATAATGCTTTGATGGCAGGATTATGTCAAAATGGCGAAGGCTCCAGGGCACTGGAACTATTTGTAAACATGGTTAAGGAGAGCGCAGAGTTGACAGAATTCACTTTGACTAGTGTTCTTAATGCTTGTGGATTGCTCATGGATTCTAAAATTAGTGGGCAGATTCATGGGTTCATTCTCAAGATTGGATATGGTTCAAATGCTTTTATTGAAGCAGCACTGCTTGATATGTGCACTAGGTGTGACAGGCTAGCAGATGCTACAAAGATGTTCACTCGGTGGCCATTGGACAAGGAAAGCTCTATGATTCGAACATCATTGATATGTGGTTATGCTAGAAAAGGGTGGCCGGATGAGGCACTTTCTCTGTTCAATATTAGTCAGTCAGAAGGAACAATGGTCGTGGATGAAGTTGCATCAACTTCAGTTCTTGGCCTTTGTGGAACTCTAGGATGTCATCACATGGGGAAGCAAATACACTGCCATGCTCTCAAATCCGGCTTTTTATCTGATTTAAGGGTAGGAAATGCCATAGTTAGCATGTACTCTAAGTGCTGGAACATGGATGATGCAATTAAGATATTCAATCATATTCCTACACACGATACAGTTTCCTGGAACGGTTTGCTTGCAGGCCATATTCTCCACAGACAGGGTGATGAGGCATTGGTTGTCTGGTCAAAGATGAAGAAGATAGGCATGAAACCGGATGAAGTTACTTTTGTTTTGATCATTTCAGCTTACAGAACCACTAATTCCAATTTAGTCCATGAATGTCGTAGTTTATTTCTATCGCTGAAAAATATTTACGGAATCGAACCCACTGCAGAGCATTATGCATCCTTTGTTGGTGTTTTGGGCTATTGGGGTCTACTGGAAGAAGCAGAGGAAGTGATCAACAAAATGCCTTTTGAGCCTGGTGCCTCCGTTTGGCGAGCTTTGCTTGATAGTTGTAGAATTCGTTTGAATACAACCATTGGAAAACGGGTTGTGAAGCGTATACTTGCTGTGGAGCCCAAAGATCCATCTACATACATACTTGTGTCAAATCTGTATTCTGCATCTGGGAGATGGCATTGCTCTGATATGATTAGGACAGATATGAGAGAAAGGGGGTTCCGGAAACGCCCAGGTCGAAGTTGGATAATTTATAAGAACAAGATACATTCTTTCTACGCGAGAGACAAATCCCATCCCCAATCCAAAGACATCTACAGTGGATTAGAAATACTAATCGTAGAATGTCTAAAATCTGGGTACGTGCCAGACACAAGCTTTGTTCTTCATGAAGCGGAGGAACATCAGAAGAAGGATTTCTTGTTCTATCACAGTGCAAAACTAGCAGCAACTTATGGGCTTCTGATGACCAGGCCTGGAAAACCCATTCGGATTGTGAAGAACATTCTTCTTTGTGGGGACTGCCACACATTCTTGAAGCATGTTTCCGTCGTTACAAAGAGAGAGATATTTCTAAGAGATTCCTCAGGATTTCATTGCTTTTCTGGCGGCCACTGCTCATGCAAAGATTACTGGTGAACACCCCCCCTCTCCCCGCGGCGGCGCGGGGTCCTAATATATATATAATTGTAAAATAATTGTAAATGGATAAGTAGTGTTCGATACTGGAAATTCATTTCCGATATTTGTAGAAAATTGAATTTCTGATAGATACTAGGTGATAATTTTAGGTCAAACTCAAAGGAAAATTTTTGTTAGCAATTATTGGAAATGGATTTCTATGAAGTCAATTATGATATAACTATTTAATATTTCACACATAAAACGTGTAAAAAAGTTTGTTCAAATGTAGAAGAAATGTCGTAGAATTTGGAAGATCATCAATGGACGTGTTACTAAGAAGCCAACGATTATGCTCATGACTTATGACTGTTGCCAAAGAATGAAATGGCAGATGGTCCTTATTCCTAATCGGCCGTCCCCTCCCAAGTGCCAATTCTAGATTAAAATAACGAGTGGCCACTAGCAAAATCTAAGCTTGTCGTTAAGCAAAAAAGAAGACAGAAAAATTGAAGAACGCGACTGACTTCTATGTTCATGTACGATATCTGCACCGACAATCAACTTCTATTCCTCTACGCTACGGAGGATACAAATTCCTATATACCATGCGCCTCGATTAGTTGCCCGGAAGCCAATAGCATTCGTGTCAATAACTCTCATTTGCTTTAGGACGGTGGGCTCAAAATGTTGTCCTTGTACGCTAATTCCACCAGATGCAGATATGGAGGAGGTTTTGTGGACCAACTTGCATGCATGGTTTGGCGCAAGGCCTAGCTCGGTTCTTGATAAGACGTCGGCAGCTAGCCATGAATGAACGAATTAACCAGATCAGCAAGTCTCTGGTGCCGGGCCCGTGACCCACCTCAACTGAGATTGTGAAATACTTTAGTACCTGAAGGCTTGAATTAATTCGTCCACAATCATTCAAAGTTTCGATTGATCGACATTAGTCATATCCGGTTATGTCTGGGAGCTGTTTAAATTTACGTCAAAACCTATTAATCACAGTTTAACAAATAATTGAGTTTTTGCCTTTTGATTGAGCTGGTGGAAACAGGTCGAAGAAGATCATTTAGAGATATCGTGAACGCCGCTACCGAAGCTTTTTTTTTCTTTCTTTTTCTTTTTCTTTTCCTTTTCTCGATGGGTATTGGGAATGAAAATTTGGTTTTGAGGTATCAATGCCACCCTCCGGTGCCGGTGCCGGTGCGTTAAAGGCCTTAATGAAGACAGCCATGCATGATGCACCCGTCTGGCTGCGATTTTTAAATTATTCTCCGCGCGTTGACTAGGAAATTATAATTTTAATTTATTTTCGAAACTCACAACTTTTTGATCAATTGCGACGCCGAGAGTCGTGCCCTCTTCTTATGAGTCGTCGTAACATGTCGTGCATATGGAGTCATGGACACAAATAAAACATACAAATGTGTATTTTTCTTTTTCTTTTTTAGTAATATGGGAAATAAAACATACAATAAACACATAAAATAGATTCACTTTAAGTCACAGATAAATCTAACCTGATACCTTAGAGAATCGGATTGGGGTCCATTACAGTATCCAATCCAATCCAATGATCCATCCAGGAGATCATATGCTTTACTCTGAAACAAACGGTAGATGAGAAAAATATATTCTTATAAATACAGAATTCCTTATTTTCACAGATATATCTCAGAAACTCGTATAACAACAATATATAATTATTACGGGGGAAAGAAAAAAGACAAACTCCACTGAGATCATGTCAAAAAGAAGAAGAAAATACGGGGAGGCCGACTTGACTTCTGTCGTCGCTCGTTGCTGAAGTAAGTAATAAGAGGTGGCACGCACGAGAGGCCAAGTGGCCACACTGCCATAAGGTTAAAAAAGCATGGAAAATAAAGACTTTTTTTTTTTTTTTTTCTTCTCCCTTATCTTAGAGGGAAGGAAGCAGATGGTGTCCCATTTTTTTACTGTAAGCATAAGTTTCACGCAGCTGGCCGGCTATTGATAAGATAGACTAAGTAAATTTGTGAAATGAATTATTGAGGAAGCGCGAGTAGTGACATCGTGGGGTTAAAACCGTATTCTACACAGCCAGCTGTCAAAGTACATTCTCTTCTATTAAAAAATTATCATCTTCTGCGACCAAAAAAAAAAGTAGAGAGAGAAGTAAAAGGTGCATTAATAGGATATCGGCGAGAAGGCTAGAATAGGAATATGAAAGATTGCATGAGGAACTCAGAAATAGAGGGCAAAACAAGAGGACGCTTGGCGTGAGGGTGCAACCATTTATTACCAATGTTCGCCTTCCCAAACCCCAACTCGGATCTCCTACTTTGATAAAGAGGAAATGTTGTAAATTATGGAGGAAGATTGTCAGTGCTAAAGTAGATTGGAACTCTTGAGGAAGCTCCCCAGAGCTCTCAAGAGAAGGAAGTAGATATGGGAGGTGGTATCAAAAGGTGGTGCGGTTTTTGTCGTTCATATTCTTCTTCTGTTAAACTTGTGTTGTTTATGGTGGTTCCCTTGATAGTGGTATCTGGGTTTATTTCTGTGTTGGGTCCTTCAACCTCCAATTGGGTTTTCTTATCCAAACTATGGAGCTCCAGTCTCCCTGCTTCTCCCCCTGTTTCACCGGTAAAAGAGAGAGAGAAGCGTTTGGATTTGCGGTCGCAGGTGGTAGTGGTAGAAGTTCATAACACGGAAGAAGCTATCTCCGATGAATCTTTGCTAAATCGGTCGTTTACTCCTCCACATGCCATAGAAGCTATACAAGTACAACCTGTGAGTACTCCTCCTTTTCTGCTTTTTATTTGCCTCTTTTTCCGGTTGCCGTTCTTACTGCATGCAATTTTGTTTAGCACTAAGAAAGTTACTTCGATGATTATACTGATCAGTGAAGCTCGATTTCGTATTCAAAAAACAATGAAAATTTTCTTTTTAATAATCTAAAGTCAGCCAGAGCATAGTTCTTCTTCTTTTTCTCTTTTTCCCCTGTTCTGGCTGGAAAGTTTCACCAACAAAGGTAGTGCTTGAAGGTACAAGAATGAAATCAAAGTATCGTCGTCCTGAACTGGCATGCGTACTTATTCCTGGAGTTATACTCTACTGATATATATTCCCTCCCTGGAATAATTATCTGCCGGGAAGACAGTTGATTTTAATCTTCTATTTCCAATTTAAGACTCTGCTTTTCTACCCTGTTTTTATTCTGAAGTGATGGAACGAATCCCATTTCTCGCATGCGCTTATGCCTAATTTGATCCGCTACCGATGAATGATGCAATCAAGAAGTAATAGTTATACTCCTGTATGATGCGACATGCTGCTTTTAGGTTGCAAAGTAATAAACGGAGATTTTAGGTATATCACTCGCGTTTTCACGATCTCTATCCCTTTATCTTAGTGGTTCGTACCTTTTTGGAATCTTGTAAAGATTGTTAATTATTTTGGAAAGTTTCTGTTTAATTTTCTTTCACGGGAGTTTAACAGTTAAATAGTTCAGCAGAATGTTACTAAGGAAGACCTCAAGGATTCCATAAGCGGACCTGCCAACAATGCTTCCATGAGAGGACCCAGTTTCGCTCCTCTCTTGAATGAATCACATCCCCCACGCGTGAAAGCAGGACCGGGTTACACCAATTTAGAAAGGCTTGAAGCCGGTCTTAGGAGAGCTCGAGCTGCGATTAAAGAAGCTAAACATGCCAATGAAACTCAAAATAATGACTATGTCCCCATCGGTCCGATGTATAGGAATGCCAATGCCTTTTACAGGTACCCGGCCCCTCCACTTTACCTAAATTTCTGTTGAGTTTGGTCTCCAATTTGATATATTCTACTTATATTAGTTAAACGGTCGAGTAAATATATAGCTTTACCTTTCGGACCACTTAAATTAAGATGCTACTAGTGCTTCAACCAGTATCTAATTTGGTTGGTTGGTTGGTTATCCAAAAACAAGTATTAGCTTCGATTGATTAACAAATTTTCTGTTGCTTTTCATGTTGCTAATTGTTGGTGAGTTCTATGGGAGGTTATGCGAAGCTGCGTATGCCCAATCGAATTTTTATTGTCTTCTAGCTGGCAGAATTTTAATGCCGCATTACGAACCATAATGTAAGAGCATTAATCTAGTTCTGCTCACTAACCCTGCAACTCTGCTCTGCAATCCCACAGAAGCTACTTGGAAATGGAAAAGCAATTCAAGATCTTTGTCTACGAAGAAGGGGAACCCCCCTTGTTTCATAATGGTCCTTGCAGGAGCATTTACTCGACAGAAGGGAATTTCATCCACGGGATTGAGATGAATAGCCAGTTCAGAACCAGAGATCCTGAGAAAGCACATATGTTCTTCCTCCCCTTCAGTGTGACGATGCTGGTCCGATTTGTCTATGTGCGCGACTCCCACGATTTTGGTCCCATTAAAAGGACTGTTACAGATTATATCAACGTCATTGCTGGAAAGTACCCCTATTGGAATAGAAGCCTCGCAGCTGATCATTTTATGCTTTCTTGCCATGATTGGGTAAATGCACGGCGTGCTCCATGTTTATAACTCTTCTGAATCTGTTACGAAATTGTTCTTGCGTTCTGGGTAAGTAAAAGGTGCAAATACTAGAAGTTAAATAGTCCTAATTCAGGCTGTTTGTTCCCCCGATTTCAGGGTCCAGAAGCTTCCCGGTCCACTCCTTACCTCCACAAAAATTCCATTAGAGTTCTTTGCAATGCTAATACATCAGAGGGATTCAAGCCCGGTAAGGACGTTTCCTTCCCGGAGATCAATCTCCAAACCGGTACAATACATGGATTTATCGGCGGGCCATCCCCATCTCGTCGGCCAGTCTTGGCTTTCTTTGCTGGAGGTCTCCATGGCCCTATTAGACCAGTTCTTCTTGAGCATTGGGAAAACAAAGACGAAGATATAAGGGTGCACAGGTACCTACCAAAAGGCATATCCTACTATGGCATGATGAAGAAGAGTAAGTATTGTATTTGTCCAAGTGGTTATGAAGTCGCCAGCCCACGGGTTGTTGAGGCCATCTATGCCGGGTGTGTGCCGGTGCTGATATCAGACCATTACGTTCCGCCATTTAGTGATGTCTTGAATTGGAAGTCGTTCTCTGTTGAGGTTCCAGTTAAGGATGTGCCCAACTTGAAGAAAATCCTAATGGACATTTCTCCAAGGCAGTACATAAGAATGCAGAGGAGGGTGGTACAGGTGAGGAGGCATTTTGAGGTTCAATATCCACCGAAGCGATTTGATGCCTTTCACATGATCCTCCATTCTGTCTGGCTCAGGAGATTGAATGTTCAAGTCCATAACGACATCAAGATGTCCTGACTTCTATATGGACGATCAACTGCAACAGTTTCCTAATGGCATAATTAACCACGAGGGGCTAGTAGGTAGGCCATCGTCGACGCTGCTCTTGCCTTCGCGGGTAAACAGCAATAATAAGTACTGTAAATTCTCAATTCATTTCTATGTACTCTTAAGAAATTCAACGTTTCAGGCTGTTTATTCTCAAGTGCTCTCTAATTATATTCACAGCATGTGTCCCAGTGCTATTTCACCCACGGCATGGAGAGGGAGAGAGAGAGTTTAATCTGGGCCAAATAAACCCGAATCAAACACTTTCCAAACTTTTGGACCTGACTGCAAGTCGGCCTGAAATCTTATATCGAATTGGACCACCTTTCCGAGCCTGAAAGAAGCACCACAAAATTGGATGTAGCATCGTTGTCAACTGTCCTAGGGCATCCTCGTCCTACCAAAGTTGTATAAACTATAACTTTAACGTGTTTTTTTTTTGTTTATTTATAATTTCCAATATCTCAAAACGTAAGAATCTCAAACTTCTTAAAATTCTTGGTTGCGTAACGTAGTTTCAGTTTCTTCAATTCAGCCAAAAATTCTACAACTACTATGAAATAAAACCACAGTTCTATCCTTAAGTCTTAATATGTTGGTTGAATTGGTGATATTGCTAAGAATCCCGCGATTACGCTCATGACATGCGACTATTGCTAAAGAAAATGACGTCGCCGATGCTCTTCAGTCCTGACCCTTCCCCAACAGGCAACACTTACAATTTTCCTTTTCAAATTACATTCTCGCCCTTCTCCAAAACTTCAAATTTTTCCTTACAAATTACATTCTCGCACCTCCAAACTTAAAAAATTTTCACACAAATTCCGAGACTCACAATTCGGCCCAATTGATACCTGATTAATTGTAGCCCGAAAGTTGTGACCTATACTTGTAGGTCGACGTAACATGCACGTGCATGTGGACGTAATTTAACCAGTCATTGAATTTCAATTAAAGAAGAATTTCAACAATCAACACAAATCAATACGAAACTTTCTGAATTATTTTTCAGGGACAACATATTGAAATTCCATCAAAATCAGACCATGGGTGACTCTTCAATAATAGATTTAAGTAGCTGAAAAATTTCATTCTTTGCCCCACTCTTCTCTGGCCAGCCTCCTCTTGCACGTACGTCTCCCTCCTGTGTTGAAATAGATGAAAACCTAATATGTACGAACAAAAGGCTTTGCCCTTTTAATTCTTTTAATTACAACTCACGTCATGAGTTGTATCTGATCTCCACATGGACGTACGAGACCCCACCCCCAACAAGTTCTACATCCTAAAAGGTTAAAGATCAAAACCACAATTTAGAAACATATTAATATGGACCCAAATGAGTACCCAATGAGGTTAAACAAGTCCAAAAAGATATGAATTAATGTGCATTTTGGATGTGTATACTAGAAATTTAGGGCGTTTAATTATCATGCCCTGATTTCCCTTCTTTTGTCGAGTTTGTTTCGGACCTCTCTTTAGTAGCATATTTTATGAGGACCACTGACTTCATACTCAAGAATTCGAAGTATGTTCCTACAGATACAAACAGTAGTACCATATATATTGGACTCTTGCGGCTTTTCTTTGAAAGGAATAGGACATTTCGTGCAAGTGGCGAGGTTCCAAATTTGAAATCCTTCCAAGGCTGGACCCAGACAGAAAGAGATTAGAGATGGGAAGTTATCTCAGACAGATATAGCTATGCACAGGTGATAAAACTCGGAGCGGAAATAGAAATACAATGGCAGACGTACTTTCTTAATTGGTTTCCTACGAGCTCTTCGCTTGATATTTTTTGGCCCAAATATCATATATCACGAGAGGTTAAATTTTAATTAGATTATGCATACCGTCTCTTAAGCTCTCCTAATTCTCTTACTTAGAGCAGGAGAGACAGAGTACCCAAATACCTCCACCGTTAAATGGGTTAAAACTTCAGTCTTCAGAGAGCAATTTATATGGCTCTTGCACCAAATTTCCATAAATCTGCTTCCAAAATTATGTATTGAATTTGGGGACCACCAACCCAGAGTCACATCAATCCAATGTATATATTATAAATGACCCTCGTGTAGTTTACTGGACTACTTCCTTAGACTCAAACATAACCGAAGATTACAAATATCTGTCCTCCCATGTAATAAGTGACAATTAAGATAAATATAGCGACGAGAAAAATTTCACTTACAGACATGCAAATTTCATTATTTCAGAGAGAAGACAGGAACTCATCACGACTCTCATGTCCCCACTTAAATTAACTACGATCTGACTTGTGTGAAGAATCTAACCTTGTACCTATGCTCTTAATTAGTCTTATAAGGATCGTTCTTACTAGCGAGGGTAACCTAATAATAAGTGATAAAAAAAAAAAAAAGAAGATATTTTTATAAATACAGAATTCCTTATTTTCATGATATACATCAGAACTCGTACTCCGCAATATATAATTTTATTCCGGGGAACGAAATACGCAAACGTCATAGATATGTTATAGACAAGAAGTCCGGGACCGGGAGAGCTCGACAGCTTCTGTTGACGTCGTCGCTAGCTCGTTTCTAAATTAAATAGCATTAGAGGTGGCATGCACGAGAGGCAAACAGACACCACCATAAGCCGAAGGGAGTGATATTCTTCAAAAAAAGACTTGCTTATCTAATTATCTAGAGGAAGGCACAGTCTCTCCCATCATCGTCGATCCCTCATGTTTCACATGGCCCGCTATGGATAGAAATTAACCTCATCAATTTTGTTAGTACGTGAAGAGACTTCTGTAGCAAGAAAAGGACCAGTTGCTGCAGAAAACGCGAGCGCGTTATAGGAATTTGCGACTCCTATAAATAGCAGCGAAAAAAAAAAAAAAAAAAAAAAAAAAAAAAAGAGGAGGCTTAGTAGACTTAAATGCTGAATTAAAGAGGTTAAAGAAAAATGTGTGTTACCAGAGCATTAAAGTTACATACGTTGCTTGAGCACTGAGATGAATGTTAATATATATACCTACAATAGACAGACACGGTCAATATTTATTACCAGCGATAAATGGTGAAGTATTATATATATTAAGTGACTTTTGAGAGTGAATTAATGGTCTTAACGTTATGATTAAATGAGCAGATTTACTGTCTACATATTTAATTGGAGAATATTAATATAACAAACTAAACAAGAAATAGAGGGGTTAAAACCGTGATTCCGCTAGCTAGCAGTCAAAGGTACATTAATTGATAGGTATCGGTGAGAAGGGTAGACTAGGGAATAAAAAAGATTGCATGAGGAACTCAGAAATAGAGAGCAAAACAAGAGGACGCTTGGTGTGAGGGTCAGGGTGCAACCATTTATTACCAAATGTTCACCTTCCCAAGCGCCAACTTGGATCTTCTAGTAATTTCATAAAGAGGAAAATTACGGGTGTAGATTAGTATGGAGGAAGATTTTCCGTGCTAAACACAGCTTAGCAGATAGAAATTCTTCAGGAAAGCTGCCCAGAGCTCTCAAGATCAGAAGGAAGTAGATATGGGAGGTGGTGTCAAAAGGTGGTGTGGTTTTGTCGTGTGATATTCATTTCCTGTTAAACTTGTGTTGCTTATGGTGGTTCCCTTGATATTGGCATCTGGTTTTATTTATGTGTTGGGTCCTTCAACCTCCAATTGGGTTTTCTTATCCAACCTATGGAGCTCCAGTGTCCCTGCTTCTTCATCGTCATCTGCTTCTCCTCCTGTTTCACCGGTAAAAGGGAGCGAGAAGCGTTTGGATTTGCGGTCACCGGTGGTGGTGGTAGAAGTTCACAATATGAAAGAAGCTATCTCCGATGAATCTTTGCTAAATCGGTCGTCTATCCCCTCCACACGCTATAGAAGCTATACACGTACAACCTGTGAGAACTCTTTCTCTTCTGCCTTTTTATTTGCCTCTTTTTCCCCTTACCATTAATCTTACTGCATGCGCGCAATTCTTTTGGCACTAAGAAAATTAATAATTACTTCGATTACTGTAGTGAGCGAAGCTTGATTTTCTATTGAAAAAACTGTGAAAGATATATAACATCAACGAAAGTCAGTCAGCCAGCTGAGCATAGTTATTTTCTTTTCCCGGCTGAAATTTTCACCGAGGAAGGTAGTGCCTGAAGGTGCAAGAGTGAAATCAAAGGCCGGCCGTCGTCCTCAACTGGCATGTCTTATAAAGTCTATTTCCTTGAGTAATACTTACTGATATTTTCTCCTCTGAATTATTATCTCCTGGGAAGAAGACTGCTTATTTTTGTTTTCTCTATTTCCAATGTAAGCTACAACTCTGCGTTTCATTTTTTTTTTTTTTTTTAAAAAGAAGTAAAGTACAAGTACAGTTCTCATGCTGCTATGCCTAATTTGATCCGCTATTGGTGCAATTATGAAGTAATATAGGTATACTTCTGTAGGATGTGACATATTGCTTTTACGTTGCAAAGTAGTAAATTAGGTATATATTATAGGGGTTTTCACCGATCTTTCTCTTACCTTTTTGGATTTGTACAAATTAATAAGATTTATTATTTTTGGAAAGTTATTATATATATTTTTTTAGGGAGTTTAACAATTAAGTAGTTCAGCAGAATGTTACTGAGGAAGATGTCTCCTATGTTTCCACAAGTGGACCCGTCTACAATGCTTCCACGAGCGGACCCAGTTTCCTTCCTCCCTTGAATGAATCTCATGCCCCACGCATGAAAGCGGGACCGGGTTACAGCAATTTAGGCAGGCTTGAAGCTGGTCTTAGGAGAGCTCGAGCTGCAATTAAAGAAGCTAAACATGCCAATCAAACTCAAGATCCTGACTATTATCCAGTCGGTCCGATGTATAGGAATGCCAATGCCGTTTCACAGGTACCCAGCCCTTCCAGGTTTACCTAAATTTGAAGGAATTTCGTCTCCAGTTGGATCTATTCGAACTAAATAAGCAAATTTAGCTAAACCGTCCGTGGTAAATATTAACTAATAAGCTAAACGGTCCAGTAAATATGTGTTTTCTTTTAGGCATGTTAATGACCATTATTTGATCTGCTGAAGCTCCTGGACCTAAAGGTTGAGAGGCGTTTACAATTGCTAACTTAAAAACCATGGAATTCCATAAGAAGGAAAGTGAGCTTCTATTATTTCAACCTAAGTGATTATTAGCTAAATAAAGAGCACCTTCTGGGATCAGACCTCGTTGAAAAATGAAACGAATTAGCAAATTAGCTCCAGCAGCTAACTGTTAAGCATCCAAGGCCTGTGCTTTTTTTAAAAAAATCCAAATTTGGTGGGTAACAGTTGAGCATCCAAAAACTCGTGTTAGCTTCGATTGATTAACAAATTTTCTATTGCTTCTCATGTTACTAATTTTTGGTGAGTTCCCTTCGAAGCTGCATTGCCCAATCGAACCTCATGTCTTGTACATGGCAGAATTTTAATGCCGCATTACGAACCTTGTAAGAACATTAATCTGGTTCTGCTCACTAACCCTGCAACTCTGCTCTGCAATCGCCACAGAAGCTACTTGGAAATGGAAAAGAAATTCAAGATCTTTGTCTACGAAGAAGGGGAACCCCCCTTGTTTCATAATGGTCCTTGCAGGAGCATTTACTCGACAGAAGGGAATTTCATCCATGGGATTGAGATGAATAGCCAGTTCAGAACCAGAGATCCTGAGAAAGCACATATGTTCTTCCTCCCCTTCAGTGTGACGATGCTGGTCCGATTTGTCTATGTGCGCGACTCCCACGATTTTGGTCCCATTAAAAGGACTGTTACAGATTATGTCAACGTCATTGCTGGAAAGTACCCCTATTGGAATAGAAGCCTCGCAGCTGATCATTTTATGCTTTCTTGCCATGATTGGGTAAGTGCACGGCGTGCTCCAGGTTTATAACTCTTAGAAACTTGTTACGAAATTGTTCTTGCGTTCTGGGTAAGTAAAAGGTGCAAATACTAGAAGTTAAATAGTCCTAATTCAGGCTGTTTGTTCCCCGATTTCAGGGTCCAGAAAGCTTCCCGGTCCACTCCTTACCTCCACAAAAATTCCATTAGAGTTCTTTGCAATGCTAATACATCAGAGGGATTCAAGCCCGCTAAGGACGTTTCCTTCCCGGAGATCAATCTCCAAACCGGTACAATACATGGATTTATCGGCGGGCCATCCCCATCTCGTCGGCCAGTCTTGGCTTTCTTTGCTGGAGGTCTCCATGGCCCTATTAGACCAGTTCTTCTCGAGCATTGGGAAAACAAAGATGAAGATATAAGGGTGCACAGGTACCTTCCAAAAGGCATATCCTACTATGGCATGATGAAGAAGAGTAAGTACTGCATTTGCCCAAGTGGCTATGAAGTCGCCAGCCCACGGGTTGTTGAGGCCATCTACGTAGGGTGTGTCCCGGTGCTGATTTCAGAGCATTACGTTCCGCCATTTAGTGATGTCTTGAATTGGAAGTCGTTCTGTGTTGAGGTTCCAGTTGAGGATGTGCCCAACTTGAAGAAAATCTTAATGGACATTTCGCCAAGGCAGTACATAAGAATGCAAAAGAGGGTGGTACAGGTGAGGAGGCATTTTGAGGTTCAATCTCCACCGAAGCGATTTGATGCCTTTCACATGATCCTCCATTCTATCTGGCTCAGAAGATTGAATGTTCAAGTCCATAACGACATCAATTTGTCCTGACTTCTATATGGAAGTTCAACTGCAACAGTTTCCTAATGGCATAATCGAATAAAAACTGCCCTACGAAACTCCCATCATAAACACAAGGGGCTTGTAAGTAGGCCATTGTCGACACTGCTCTCGCCTTCGCGGGTAAACAGCAATAATAAGTACTGTAAATTCTCCATTCATTTCTATTTACTCTAAGAAACTCAACGTTTCAGGCTGTTCATTTTCAAGTGCTTTCTGATTTTATTCACAGCATGTGTCCCGGTGCAATTTCACCCACGGCATGGGGAGAGAGAGAGTTTACTGTGGGCCAAATAAACCCGAATCAAACAAACAATAGGCCAGCTTTATTGTAGCGAGGTCAAACAAGAGACCGATGGTGAGTAAAGGCCCATATTTCTGACTCAAGAAAAACAGTCGGCCTGAAATCTTTTATCGAATTGGACCACCTTTCCAAGCCTGAAAGAAGCACCACAAAATAGGATGTAGCATCGTCGTCAACTGTCCTAGAGCATCCTGGTCCTACCAAAGTTGTATAAACTAAAACTTTCACGTGTTTATTTATTTGTAATTTCCCATATCTCAAAACGTAAGAATCTCAAACTTCTTAAAATTATTGGTTGCGTAACGTAGTTTCAGTTTCTTCAATTCAGCCAATTAAAATTCTACAACTACTATGAAATAAAACCACACTTCTATCTTTAAGTCTTGTATATATATGTTGGTTCAAATGTCTAGATCAAGAGATAATGTTGAATTAGAGATATTGCTAAGAATCCGGCCGCGATTATGCTCAATGCTCATGACATGCAACTGTCGCTAAAGAAAATGACGTGTTGATGCTCTTCAGTCCTGACCCTTCCCCGACAAAAAATTTTCCCTTTCAAATTACATTCTCGCCCTTCCCCAAAACTTACAATTTTTCCTTGCCAATTACATTTCACGCACCTCCAAACTTTAAAAAATTTCCACACAAATTTCGAGACTCACTATTTGGCCCAATTGATACCTGATTAATTGCAGCCCGAAAGTAGTGATCTATACTTGTGGGTTAGACATGCATGAGGACGTAATTTAACCAGTCATTACTCTAAGGTGAATTTCAATTGGAGAAGAATTTCAACAATCATTAACACCAGTCAATACGGAACTTTTTGAATCATTTTTCAGGGACAACATACTGAAATTCCATCAAGATCGGACCACGGGTGATTCTTTAATAATAGATTGAAGTAGCTGATCAAAATTCCCCCAATTCTTTGCCCACTCTTCTCCAGCCTGCTTTTGCACACTAGTCTCTGATCTCTCCTGTGTTGAAATAGATCACGAAAACCTAATATGTGAACAAAAGGCTAGCTTTGCCCTTTTAATTCTTTTACAACTCACGTTGTGAGTTGTATCTGGTCTCCACATGGAAGTACGGGACCACCCCCAACAAGTTCTACATCCTAAAAGGTTAAAGATCAAAACCACAATTCAGAAACAATATTAATATGGACCCAAATGAGTACTCAATGAGATTAAACATGTCCAAAAAGATATGAATGTGCATTTTGGATATACTACTTGCAATTTAGGGCGTTTAATTATCATGCCCTGATTTTCCTTCTTTTATCGAGTTTGTTTCCGACCTCTCTTTAATTAGTAGCATATTTTATGAGGACCACTGACTTCATACTCAAGAATTCGAATTATATTCCTACAAATACAAACAGTAGTACCATATATATTGAACTTTTGCGGCTTTTCTTTGGAAGGAAAAGGAAATTTCGTGCAAGTGGCAAGTTTCCAAATTTGAAATCCTTCCATTTAGGTTGGACCCAGGCAGAAAGAGATTATAGAGATGGGAAGTTATCTCAGACAGATATAGCTATGCACAGGTGATCAACCTCAGAGCGGATATAGAAATACAATGGCAGTACTTCTTTCTTTGGTTTCCTACGAGCTCTTTTGCTTGATATTTTTTGGCCCATATCATATATCACGAGAGGATAAATTTCAACGAGATGATGCATATAAGGATCGTTATTACAAGCGAGGGTAAGTGGGTAACCTACTAATAAGTGATAAAAAAAAAAAAAAAGATATTTTTATAAATACAGAATTCCTTATTTTCATGATATATATCAGAACTCGTACTCCGCAATATATAATTTTATTCTGGAGAACGAAATACGCAAACGTCACAGATATGTTATAGATAAGAAGTCCGGGACCGGGAGAGCTCGACAGCTTCTGTCGACGTCGTCGCTAGCTCGTTGCTGAATTAAATAGCATTAGAGGTGGCATGCACGACAAGCAAACAGACACGGCCGCCATAAGCCGAAGGGAGTGATATTCTTCAAAAAAAGACTTGCTTATCTAATTATCTAGAGGAAGGCAGAGTCTCTCCCATCATCGTCGATCCCTCATGTTTCACATGGCCCGCTATGGATAGAAATTAACCTCATCAATTTTGTTAGTACGTGAAGAGACTTCTGTAGCAAGAAAAGGACCAGTTGCTGCAGAAAACGCGAGCGCGTTATAGGAATTTGCGACTCCTATAAATAGCAGCGAAAAAAAGAAAAGAAAAGGAGGAGGCTTAGTAGACTTAAATGCTGAATTAAAGAGGTTAAAGAAAAATGTGTGTTACCAGAGCATTAAAGTTACATACGTTGCTTGAGCACTGAGATGAATATTAATATATATGCCTACAATAGACTGACACGATCAATATTTATTACCAGCGATAAATGGTGAAGTACTATATATTAAGTGACTTTTGAGAGTGAATTAATTGTCTTAAAGTTATGATTAAATGAGTAGATTTAATGTTTACATATTTAATTGGAGAATATTAATATAACAAACTAAACAAGAAATAGAGGGGTTAAAACCGTGATTCCGCTAGCTAGCAGTCAAAGGTACATTAATTGATAGGTACCGGTGAGAAGGGTAGACTAGGGAATATAAAATATTGCATGAGGAACTCAGAAATAGATATCAAAACAAGAGGACGCTTGGTGTGAGGGTCAGGGTGCAACCATTTATTACCAAATGTTCACCTTCCCAAGCGCCAACTTGGATCTTCTTCTAATTTCATAAAGAGGAAAATTAAGGGTGTAGATTAGTATGGAGGAAGATTTTCCGTGCCAAACACATCTTAGTAGATAGAAATTCTTCAGGGAGCTGCCCAGAGCTCTCAAGATCAGAAGGAAGTAGATATGGGAGGTGGTGTCAAAAGGTGGTGTGGTTTTTGTCGTTTATATTCATTTCCTGTTAAACTTGTGTTGTTTATGGTGGTTCCCTTGATAGTGGCATCTGGGTTTATTTATGAGTTGGGTTCTTCAACCTCCAATTGGGTTTTCTTATCCAACATCTGGAGCTCCAGTGTCCCTGCTTCTTCATCGTCATCTGCTTCTCCTCCTATTTCACCGGTAAAAGGGAGCGAGAAGCGTTTGGATTTGCCGTCACCGGTGGTGGTGGTAGAAGTTCACAATATGAAAGAAGCTATCTCTGATGAATCATTGATAAATCTGTCGTCTTCCCCTCCACACGCTATAGAAGCTATGCACGTACAACCTGTGAGAACTCTTTCTCTTCTGCCTTTTTATTTGCCTCTTTTTCCCCTTACCATTAATCTTACTGCATGGGCGCAATTTCTTTTGGCACTAAAAAATTATTAATTACTTCGATTACTGTAGTGAGCGAAGCTTGATTTTAAATATTCTAATTTTCTTAACACCGTTGAAAAAACTGTGAAAGATATATAACATCAACGAAAGTCAGTCAGCCAGCTGAGCATAGTTATTTTCTTTTCCCGGTTGAAAGTTTCACCGAGGAAGGATGAAGGTGCAAGAGTGAAATCAAAGGCCCTGCCGCCGTCGTCCTCAACTGGCATGCATGTCTGATAAAGTCTATTTCCCTGAGTATATAGTTACTGATATTTTCTCCTCTGAATTATTATCTCCTGGGAAGAAGACTGCTTATGTTTGTTTTCTCTTTTTTCAATGTAAGCTACAACTCTGCGTTTCAACTTTCTTTTTTTTTTAAAAAAAAACGTACAGTTCTCATGCGGTTATGCCTAATTTGATCCGCTACTGGTGCAATTATGAAGTAATAGGTATACTTCTGTTGGATGTGACATATTGCTTTTACTTTGCGAAGTAGTAAATTGATGGAAATATTAGGTATTAGGTATATATGATGGGGATTTTACCGATCTTTCTCTTACCTTTTTGGATTTGTACAAATTAATAAGATTTATTATTTTTGGAAAGTTATTTATATATATATATATATATATATATTAAGGGAGTTTAACAATTAAGTAATTCAGCAGAATGTTACTGAGGAAGATGTCTCCTATGTTTCCACAAGGCGACCCGTCTACAATGCTTCCACGAGCGGACCCAGTTACCTACCTCCCTTGAATGAATCTCATGCCTCACGCATCAAAGCGGGACCGGGTTACAGCAATTTAGGCAGGCTTGAAGCTGGTCTTAGGAGAGCTCGAGCTGCAATTAAAGAAGCTAAACATGCCAATCAAACTCAAGATCCTGACTATTATCCGGTCGGTCCGATATATAGGAATGCCAATGCCTTTCACAGGTAACCAGCCCTTCCAGGATTACCTAAATTTGATGGAATTTCGTCGCCAATTGGATCTATTCGAACTAAATAAGCAAATTTAGCTAAACCGTCCGTGGTAAATATTAACTAAATAAGCTAAACGGTCCAGTAAATATGTGTTTTCTTTTAGGCATGTTAATGACCATTATTTGATCTGCTGAAGCCCCTGGACCTAAAGGTTGAGAGGCGTTTACAATTGCTTTCTTAAAAACCATGGAGTTCCATAAGAAGGAACGTGAGCGCTTCTATTATTTCAACCTAAGTGATGATTAGCTAGAGAGCACCTTCTGGGTTCAGACCTCGTTGAAAAATGAAACGAATTAGCAAAGTAGCTCCTGCAGCTAACTGTTAAGAATCCAAGACCTGTGTTTTTTAAAAAAAAAAAAAAAAATCCAAATTTGGTGGGTAACAGTTGAGCATCCAAAAACTCGAATTAGCTTCGATTGATTAACAAATTTTCTATTGCTTCTCATGTTACTAATTTTTGGTGAGTTCCCTTCGAAGCTGCATTGCCCAATCGAACCTCATGTCTTGTACATGGCAGAATTTTAATGCCGCATTACGAACCTTGTAAGAACATTAATCTATTTCT
This sequence comes from Morella rubra, assembly GCA_003952965.2. NCBI lineage: Eukaryota > Viridiplantae > Streptophyta > Magnoliopsida > Fagales > Myricaceae > Morella > Morella rubra. The sequence goes on from CM025850.1 coordinate 707,408, forward strand.
GCTCACTAACGCTGCAACTCTGCTCTGCAATCGCCACAGAAGCTACTTGGAAATGGAAAAGCAATTCAAGATCTTTGTCTACGAAGAAGGGGAACCTCCCTTGTTTCATAATGGTCCTTGCAGGAGCATTTACTCGACAGAAGGGAATTTCATTCATGGGATTGAGATGAATAGCCAGTTCAGAACCCGAGATCCTGAGAAAGCACATATGTTCTTCCTCCCCTTCAGTGTGACGATGCTGGTCCGATTTGTCTATGTGAGCGACTCCCACGATTTTGGTCCCATTAAAAGGACTGTTAGAGATTATGTCAACGTCGTTGCTGGAAAGTACCCCTATTGGAATAGAAGCCTCGCAGCTGATCATTTTATGCTTTCTTGCCATGATTGGGTAAGTGAACGGCGTGCTCCATTGCGTTCTGGGTAAGTAAAAAGGTGCAAATACTAGAAGCTAATTCAGGTTGTTTGTTCCCTGATTTCAGGGTCCAGAAACATCCCGGTCCACTCCTTACCTCCACAAAAATTCCATTAGAGTTCTTTGCAATGCTAATACATCAGAGGGATTCAAGCCGACTAAGGACGTTTCCTTCCCGGAGATCAATCTCCAAACCGGTTCAATACGCGGATTTATCGGCGGGCCATCCCCATCTCGTAGGCCAGTCTTGGCTTTCTTTGCTGGAGGTCTCCATGGCCCTATTAGACCAGTTCTTCTCGAGCACTGGGAAAACAAAGATGAAGATATAAGGGTGCACAGGTACCTTCCAAAAGGCATATCCTACTATGGCATGATGAAGAAGAGCAAGTACTGCATTTGCCCAAGTGGCTATGAAGTCGCCAGCCCACGGGTTGTTGAGGCCATCTACGTAGGGTGTGTCCCGGTACTGATTTCAGAGCATTACGTTCCGCCATTTAGTGATGTCTTGAATTGGAAGTCGTTCTCTGTTGAGGTTCCAGTTAAGGATGTGCCCAACTTGAAGAAAATCCTAATGGATATTTCGCCAAAGCAGTATGTAAGAATGCAAAGGAGGGTGGTACAGGTAAGGAGGCATTTTGAGGTTCAATCTCCACCGAAGCGATTTGATGCCTTTCACATGATCCTCCATTCTGTCTGGCTCAGAAGATTGAATGTTCGAATCCATAACGATATCAAGATACCCTGAGTTGTGCATGGATTATCAACTTCCAACAGTTTCCTAATGACATAATCAAAGACAAACTGAATCACGAAACTCCCATCATAAGCACAAATTTGGGTTAGTAGGTAGGCCACTGATGACAGTGCTCTGCCTTCACAGGTAAATAACAATAACAACCATTGTAAGTTCTCAATTCATTCGTATGGTTTTGTGCAGTGTGAAATGATGGAGCTTATGGACTTAGACAAGCCTCACAAGTCTCGTAAAAAACAGAGTAGCCCATAAGCGCAACAGGAGACTTCAAGCGTTTATATTTTCTTGGCGATGATTCAGCACTTGATCTTGGAAACAGGTCCATTTCACCTGTTCAAGTCAAGGAAATTAATGAGCCACTAAGTGTAACAGATTCACGAGATAGTTTAGACAGGAATGAGGATTACCCCTGAACAGAAGGGAGATAATACTCCTGCAATATGCCGATTCTGCCGAGAACCTTTAGTTTTAGTACGGTAGCAATGTAATAAGTAGTAGTCTCGTCTTCTTTCTTTCACAACCAATCACCGTTGCAGTGAAGTTTCGGGCTTCCTAAAATTTTACGCAATAAAAAATTATAATATAATTTCTCGTGTTATAAAATTATTATTTTTTAATATCATAAGTATTAAAAATCAATCACTCTTTTTAAATTTTTACTAAATTTAATACTTCAAAATTTTAATCTACTCGTGGCGCTTTTTTTCTCCCAGAGAAAAACTTTGAGGCAAAAAAAAAAAAAAAAAGCTTTTTACCAAGAGCCGTTTTCCTTTTCGGTTTTCCATCTTTATGTTCGGCCCATTTGTTAGCGCGAGATGCAAATGCTAATTGCACAGCCCGAACTCTTTTAAATAGAATTCCATGAGCATCCACTAGTGGGTCTAAGCCGCTGAGTCGATGGAGTCATGGAGATAGTACTTAAACCCAGTTTGCCACGTGTCCCGATACGTGGAAGGTAACCAACCCAAAGGGCGCCTCAACCACCGACAACAGCCCTGAAACTAGTCTCAAACTTCATCTAATTAAAGAGTCGCATGCAAACCACGAAGACCCTGCATGCAAGACGACGTGTCACTCCTTATCAAAACACAAAAACCTGCCACGCCTCCATCCTGCATCAGAGGTAGCGACGTGCCGTTCCCGACACGATCATACACCACTTGTCGCTTCAGCAGCAGTCAAGTCATATTCTACTAGGCTCTTTAAATAGCTTCACCTTCACGAAGAAGCAGCCAGAGTGTTTTGTGTAAAATCTGTTACTTGTAGCGAGAATCTTGCGGGAGCGAGATCGGAAGATATTCATGGCATCGTGGAAGGAATTCAAGGAAGAGAGAGCCGAAGCAGCCGCTAGACTTGCGGCGTCTGATCTGAGAGACGTGAAAAGAGAGATTGAGAATGAAGAAAGACAAAAAAAGGAAGCTGAAGAGTTGCAGAAACAGCACCAACAAGAGTCGCAGCAACAGCAACAAGAAGAGCTGCCGGGTGTTATTGGGTCGTTATTGAGCGTGGTTGAGCAAGCGAAGGAAGCTGTCGTTGGCAAGAGTCGGGAAACTGCGGAGTCGACGAAGGAAACCGCAGATGAAGCTGCTGAGAGAGCTGGGGAGGCTAAGGACAGTGCAGCGGAGAAGTCTAAGGAGTACAAGGATTATGCGACTGAGAAGGCAAGGGAGACCACTGACTCGGGGAGGCAGAAGATGGAGGAAGAACGGAGTAAAATGGTAACAGAAGAGTCACAGCAACAACAACAAGAGCGGCCGGGTGCTATTGGGTCATTGTTGAGCGAGGTTGAGCAAGCCAAGGAAACTGTTGTCGGCAAGAGTCAGGAAACTGCGGAGTCGGCGAAAGAAACCGCAGAAAACACTGCTGAGAAAGCTAGGGAGGCAAAAGATTCGGCGGCAGAGAAGGCAAGGGAGACGAAGGACAGTGCAGCGGAGAAGTCTAAGGAGTACAAGGATTATGCGACCGAGAAGGCGAGGGAGACCACTGACTTGGGAAGGCAGAAGATGGAGGAAGAACGGAATAAAATGGAAACAGAAGAGTCACAGCAGCAGCAGCAACAACTACAACAACAAGAGCGGCCCGGTGTTATCGGGTCTTTGTTGAGCGTGGTTGGGCAAGCCAAGGAAGCTGTTGTCGGCAAGAGTCAGGAAACTGCGGAGTCTGCGAAAGAAACCGCAGAAAAGGCTGCTGAGAAAGCTAGGGAAGCAAAAGATTCGACGGCAGAGAAGGCAAGGAAGACGAAGGACTCGGCAAGGGAGAAGGCAAAGGAGACGAAGGACTCGACAATGGAGAAGGCAAAGGAGACGACGGACTCAGCAGCGGAGAAGGCAAAGGAGGCGAAGGACAAGACGATGGGGAAGGCAGAAGAGTACAAGGAAGATGCGGCGGAGAAGGCAAAGGAGACAAAAGAATCCGCGGCAGAGAAAGCAAAGGAGGCTGCGGAGAAGGCGAAGCAGGGGGAAGATGCTACAGCGGAAAAGATGGAGGAGTACAATGATTACACTGCTGAGAAAGCAAAAGAGGGAAAGGATACGACCATAGGTAAGCTGGGGGAGCTAAAAGACTCTGCTGCTGAAGCTGCCCGAAGAGCTATGGAAGTCTTGTCTGGTAAGAAAGAGGAAGCCAAGCAGAAGGCGGAAGAAACCAAAGAGTTGACGAAGGTATATGATGTAACTTTTGACCTTATCGAGTGTCAGCACTGCTTTTTGATTAATGTACTCAATCATGACCCAAAAAATATCATGCAGGAGAAATTGAGCGAAAAGGAGGAAGCAGCGAGACGGAAAATTGAAGAGCTGAAGCTACGAGGCGAGGAGCACAAGGATGAAGATGTCCAAAAGGACCGTGAAGGCAATGTCAATGAAGCTGATAGGTACTAAGATCACCATGGGAAGTTCTTATCTTGGTTGTGTGTGTGTGAGTTTTAAATTGGGGGGCCTTTTTTTTCCGGGTGGCCGTGAATTTAGAATTTGCTGTTTTGATTAGGGAACTGCGACTAGGATCAAAATTCTGAGCTCCTTTTAGAGTTCCTTCTGTGTGTGAGGGGGTTGTAAGTGATTAAGGTTTCTTTCTTTCTGGTTGTGACAATAAGATCTTGCTGTTTTGATAAGGGGAATTGCGGCTAAGCAAAATATTTTGAGCGCCATTGGAGATGTGACGACGAACATTAGGGGGAAGCTTATCCTCCCATCTGATGTGGTGGAGGAGACAATCGCGGCCCGTGAGCATGGTGGTACGAGAAGGAATGTAGAAGTGATTGAGGTGGACATTGAAGAGACCCAACCAGGCTATATCGCCTCTAAGCTGAAGGACGCTGATCAGATGAGCGGTCAGACTTTCAACGATGTTGGTCGCATTGATGATGAGGGCAAAATACGCTTGGAATGCCATGAGAAGAACTGAAAAAGTGATCAAGGACGCTGGGGTGGGTAGCTGAGCTTATAATGTCGTCGGTCTTGTTTTTTGAGTGTTTTGTCCATCGTGTTCCTGTTTATACAAGTCCTTGGTCTATTCTGTGTTTTTTGTGCGAATTATAGCGAATTCCGAAAGGCGGGAGGGTTTGAATTTGTTGGGGCTAGGCTTTCCTCAACTTTTATTTGGGTGGATCATGAGTTTTCATTTTCTTCGTCTATAATCTCTCGACAGTACGCGAGAGCTTGTTACGGGCCAGTTAACCAGAATAAGCTGATGATGGGCCGAGCCTGAGCAGGTCCATGGCACTTCTTCGTTTGAGGAGAAAAGTACTGGACTTCAGTCCAGCGTGTTGCCTAGTAAAAACAATAATTGTGCTTTATTTGTTGGTAAGGTGGGTCTGGTTGATGCTTTAGTGATGGATCATTTGGGCTCTATGTCCGAGGCTGGGCTCGTATTGCAATTGGCCCATTCTATTATGTTTTCCAGGGCTCAACAAAGATGCATTAGAGACCAGGGGAAACTATTGTATGTATATCTTTATACATAAAAGAGTGTGTGGGTGCTTCAAGCTTGGCAAACATAAATAAGCAGAAGCCTATGGATGTTTCAAGAGAGATCGATTTGTCCTCAACTTTGTTCGATTGTGGGGTCGTACCGCGTTCTTATCAAGAGATTGTAGGACTGATCAATCAGATACTTTTTGTTTTTGGTTAACATATAATATTTCTCTAGTTTTCCTTTGTTGGCATTTTGCTTTCAAGTGGACTGCCAGGTCACAAGGAAGAAGGAAAAGGATTAATCATTACTTTCGATTGGGATCTTGATCTTTCTAATTAAGTAATCATTGAATCTCTGCGTGATTTTCTTGTTCTTGGTCACAGAATCTCTTAGGCTCTTAGCTAAAACATAATTACTATTTCTCGACGAGACTGTTTTGTCGACCCACCTCCAACTAGCACTGGCAGATAAGAACGGACTGCACACTTGGTTACTTCACACAAAAATATTAAGACACCCAAATTTTAGAATTATAGGTCGGCTCATGCAGATATTAATTACTATATTGTCTTCCCGATCCGATTAGACGGCCCCTGTTCAGGTGCACCCTCGTGTGTTGTCTTCAGCATTTTCTTTTAGTCAGTACTCGTGGATGGATTGCGGCATTGCGCAGATAGACAGACAGAACTAAGAAGGAGAAAACGTTGAGTTTGGGGGCAAGTTCAGCCGATTTCAAGCTGTCGAAAGCATTTTGGAATAGAGTTTGAGAGCTCAAGGCAAGCCCAAAGTCATCGACAAGATAGCACTGGCGAGATCTGGTCCTACTCTAGAAGTTAAAATACGCAATCCTGACAGTTGAAGGCGAGTGGTATATGCTACGGAATCATCATGAATTCTACTTTCCTTCTGGCCTACTTGAATCTGCAAGTTGTGCATTAAATATCCCTGTTAGAGGACAGAAATTTAGCTCATACGAGTGGTTTCCATTTCATTTCAGAGGTTTGGTACTTGAATCGTTCTTATCTGGGATATTTATTAATGTCACCTCCGAAAAGGATATAAGCTGGCTCAGTCGCACGAGTATATTCCACTCCAACTAGCCAGCATGCAACAGAACCCACAGTCAGAGTCTAAATTACTAAACAATAAAGCAATTCTGCAGTGGCCAGTGGTGTCATATAACTAGCAACAGCCTTTGTTATATTCCCCGTAATCCGTATGTCTCTATCCTTTTGCTCTACGTACAGAGCATTGTGAGACTCCTATTCTTAAATACGCGTCCTGACCCAAGAAAAATGGAACGGTACCCGTGTACGTACGAAATCATTAATCACCAATTTAAAGAGGAAAAACCGTAGCCATAAATGGTGTGTCATTTCCCCTACAATGTTATATGTCCACAATCAAATAAAGGAGACACAAACGAGAAGTAGAGTACGTGGAATCTTCTCGACCAAGTTGGATACAATATTGGACCCCAAAAGAAAGACAGCTAAAGAAGATAGAGAGGTTGCACTGGCGACACACATAGACAGGACCATTTCGAGGTGTACAGTGGATCATGAGTACTGAGGAGTGAGGACCATATTTATGTATAACAGCGTCCGTCTATATAGCATTCCGAATTTTCTTATTATTAAAAAAAATATTTATTTTTTTATTAAATTTCGAATTATTTGAAAAAAATTATCATATTTTAAAAGTGTTTAAAATTTGAAATGTGATTTGATTTGAAGAGGTTATCTTTTTAAAAGTGTTTGGAATTTAAATAAGAGGTGTTTTATCTTTAAAGAGTTTTAGAGAAGGCTTAGAGTTTTAGTTTGATTGAGAGTTTTGCTTGTAATTTTTCAGTTTTTAAAGAGTTGTTTTCAAGTTTTAAAAGGTGAATTTGTTATCAAAGTTATTATTTTGTGATAACTGATTTATACCCCTAATTTTCACTGATTTTTGGTTTTAAGCATATAAGTGACCCCTAATCGCTGCGGTTCTGGGCATTACAGTCCACCACGTATGTGGCAGTTCTGACCACTTTGATTTGTTTTATCTGCAGCTGCACCCTCTTGTTTCTTTCGTATACGTGAAAAAAAGAAAGGTATAAACATCCTTTGTTTTAAGCCATCTGGGCTCGCTTGAAAAAGTCGTCGCAGCTCGCATGATTGTCGTTTTCAATTAATTCATCGTGGAAATTTAGAAGAAAACTCAAATGCTTAATTTCAAGTGACGCATTGATTTTTTCCACTTAAGCGTGCGGCCGGCTCTTCTTTAAGCTTCATTTTCGACAATGTGGGTCTGGGATAGACACGTATATTGATTACAAAGTAAATCGATAGTTTTCGTAAAGTCGCTTCGAAGGTCGACCAGCCAGAGCTGGTTGGAGATGATTTACTTATAAGCAAACCGAAACAATTAATGGAGACGCAAAAAAACAATGAAGAACTCTATTCCCCTGTCATATTTATGCATCGATCATGATCACCAAGTTGAAGATACGTTTTGTTTTTTTGTTTATAATGTAAATGAAAGATAGAACTTTCAAAAGAAAACCTGACTATTCAGTATTTCTAAGCAAGGAGTAATTATCACGAAAAGGAAAATGAATTTGGTTGGCTTAAACGACATGGTAATCATCACCGGCACCGCGTAATCTTAAAGAACATTATGGGCTAGCTAGCTTCCTTTGGTTTCATCATGTAGTCTAAAGCAAGTAAGACACGTGGGGCACATCGAACAGGCTGACTAGGAAAGCTAGCCAACAGCATTCTCCCTAGAAAACTTATAATTGGTACGTATGTATGTAGATATAGTTCACCAGCATATATATATAAAAGCATGCACCAAAATGATCAGCCTGAGGAAAAAAATTCCATAACGTCTCCCAGCCATGTTAGATTCAAGAGGGCAATATGTGGTGTCCTTTTTTTTTTTTTTTAATTTTGAAATATAAAAATTTGTAATAAAATAAATATATTTTAAAATTTTTAATTTTTACACATATATATTTTAATTTTTACACGTCTCAATAAATTTATATTTTACAAATTTTAAAAATATTCTTTAAAATTTTTAAAAACGAACGCCTAAGTTTGTGCAGCTTTTCATGATCCCTCTGGCAAATCGGATGCCTTTTTCGTGTAAAGACGTGTCTTACATGGAGAAAACACCCAATTTTAGTGAATCTAACACATACATGCCACGAATCCGGATGACCCGATGAAATCGAGCCCAACATATATTTTGTAATAGAGAAATACTATCTTGCCCTTTCAGAATTAATTAATGTCCGAGTTAACCTACTGCAAGCCCCACTATTTTTATACTCTGGGAGAGATATCTAGCTTTTAGAATATGATATATATAAGGAACCAAGTTGAATATTGGATGATGTGGAGGGGGACATTTTGCATGTGTATATATATATATACTATCTCCTGCTGTTTGGTAGACGGTAGTATAAATACATATATGCCCAGATGTGGGGATCGATGTACTCCTATCAGATCGGCACCACGAAAAACAATTATTATCAGTGTGGGGTCTATGATTGACGTGTCGAGTAGGACACTTCATGTGCAATTTTGTGATGCCACGTATGTTTTTTAAATAAATAAAAAAATAAAGGCTAAATCGTCGGATTGTGACGTACACCGTCCTCACTTATTTCCGATCTGTCGTAATAAATATTTTCAGCCTCTAAGTTGCGTTTCATTGTTAAACCACAAGGGTAGTGTAGGATTAATGAAATCGAGATTATTTTATAGGAAGAGGAGTCCTATTAGCTGCACGAGATTTATTGCTCTTAATTACTAGAAACGTCAAATTAAATAACGTTCTTCCAAAGCTTTCTTCTCTGTAGATTTGTTACCACCACTCTTATCATGCCAAATGTAACAATGCTGGATTAGTAACCCATTTACTATTCAAATCGTGTTCTCTCTGGATCGATCTTGTCCTCTTGTGGCCGTGATGCATGTGAGATATTCATCCGTAGGTCTACTATTGGCCCTCTCTCTCTCTGTCTCTGTGTGGGGCCAGGTTATACAGCAGTTTCGTATACTATTTGTTCCTATAGTTTTTTTTTTCCTATATAATTCTCGGAAGAAGCAGAAAATAACGCAGTTGGGTGTGGGGTGTCGAGAAAAAAGCGAGTACATTGTGAATGTTCTCGGAGGGAACACCAATGGCCACGAGGGGATTGGTGCTTATCTCCTGTCAGGTTTCTCTGCGGCTGTATTGTCCGTCTTATTCATCACCCATTCGAATTATGGTAACTCGTACGAAAACGGCCGGTTGTCATCTTCAAACTCTACACTACTATTTCACTCCTCGTATGGATCCAGCACCGAAACTGTTTGGCCTGTATGTCTCTCTTATTCTCTTCCTCTTCGTCCTATAGGCTATAGAGATGAAATTTGTCGTGAATCAAGGAGTTAATTAATGACTGATTTTTCGTTTTTGGATGCAGACATTAGAGTTTAGTTGGAGACTCGTCTTGGCAACAGTGATAGGATTTCTGGGATCCGCTTGTGGAACCGTGGGTGGAGTGGGAGGGGGTGGGATTTTTGTTCCCATGCTTACTTTGATTGTCGGGTTTGATACTAAGTCCGCTGCTGCCCTTTCCAAATGTAATCATCCATCTTTTTGTTTGCCCTCGTATCCACTCTCTTCCTTTTCATGTCTGTCAAATTCATTTTCCTTTTGATATTTGGGTGGATTATTGGTTCTGAAGTTACAGTATCCAATAGGGTGAACTGTGAACAGATCGGATGAAAAGACCCGTTTACTGGTGGCTAAAAAGCCGGCCTAAAGGTGGCAGTAGGGAAAGGCCATTCAACACTCAGCGCGTTTGTTTCGTTTTTTTTTTTTTTGTTCAGTCTGGGGTCATATTTAGCCAATTCCATGGCGTAACCCACACGGGATCAGCGATCCCCGAATTGCAGGGGCAATTCGGAGAGAGAGGAGTGGGTACCGCTCGGGACTCACACTGCCCAGAACACCAGGGGATCCCCGTCCACCCACATGACCCTTTAAGACTTCCGTCCCAGATCTCTGTGCTTTTCTCTTTTTCCATTGAGTCTTCAAATGATGGTTTATCTTGTTCTGAAATTACAGGAGTACGCTAAATTGAGGTTCTTCGAATGTTGGTATGGTTGCAGGTATGATAATGGGAGCGTCAGCATCATCAGTTTGGTACAATATAAGAGTGAGGCATCCAACAAAGGAAGTGCCCATCATTGACTATGATCTGGCCCTTCTGTTCCAGCCCATGCTTATGCTTGGCATCACTATCGGTGTGGCGCTTAGTGTTGTCTTCCCCTACTGGCTCATCACTGTCCTCATCATTATCCTATTCATGGGTCTGTTAAAATTCAATGTCACCACTCACCAATCTCCTTTGTTTTACTGTTCCATTCTTCTTCTTTTTAATTCTTTTTCAACAGTGATTGTAGCAGTACACTTACTGCAACATTCATATTTTAAAAGAATAGTTCAGATGTTACCCATGTTGACATGTTCCTGCTTACAAAGAGTTCTCTTTTTTTCTTTTTTTGTTTGTGAGCAGGAACCTCCTCCAGGTCTTTCTGCAAGGGAATTGAGATGTGGAAGGAAGAGACTCTTTTGAAGGTCCCCTTCTATGATTTGAAAAGAATATGATACTGACACATTTTCTATAAAAGTGCCTCCTTTTTTAATCAATGATTGTTGATAACCAAAATTGCAGAACGAAATGGCCATACAACAAGGAACTGTGGTTAACTCTCGGGGTGAACGTAAGACACACATTCACAAGCAATTTTGACTCTTTTGTATCCAAATATGCACAAATCGATGCAAGTGAATTTTAAGCTCTTTTTTTCCTGGTAATTTGCAGTTCTGATTGATACCGAGTATGAGCCATTGGTACCTAGAGAAGAAAAAACCCGAATGGTGTGTAAATTTTGCTTTACTTTGAGAGTTTCAATTCTCTACGGTGCGAGTTTACTGAACAAATGTTCTGTCTTACAGCAAATATTATGCTTGAACCTTAGGTGGAAAAGGCTTTTGGTGCTACTACTAGTATGGGTCTTTTTTCTAGCCTTGCAGATCATAAAGGTTAGTACACCATGACCTCTCTCTCTCTCTCCCTCCCTCCCTCCCTCCCTCCATGTGGGATTCCATGTGTTCATGTTCTTTAATATGTCTTGCAGAATGATGTAGAGGTTTGCAGTGCATGGTATTGGGTGCTCTTCAGCTTACAGGTGAAACACAATACCTACCCACTTTACAGCTACCATCACTTCCTTGTTGACTTTTTCAATTGTGGGGTCAGCCAGCCTCACCAGTTTTTTTGTCTCTTCTGCTTCAGTTTCCCATAGCACTTGGAGTGTTTGGGTATGAATCAGTCAAACTGTATACAGAACACAAGAAGAGGATGAGAACGGGGAACACAGAATCAATTTGCGAGGCTTCCATCGGATGGACTGCAACTCACATTGCGTTCTGTTCACTCTGCGGCATCTTGGGAGGCTGTGTCGGAGGCCTACTCGGGTCAGGTGGTGGATTCATTTTAGGCCCCCTGCTACTTGAAATTGGTGTCATCCCCCAGGTATAAATGTCAATGATCCTTATATCGAGTCCCTTACCTATTTTTCCTTTTGTTTTAATTTTATTTTATTTTCTCTGACCCCAGTCCTGAGCAAACCCATGTTCCTTGAGTAGCTTCCCTGAGCATTATTTTGTAGTATATTCTTGGCTCTTCAGAAAAGGGTCGTCGTTAATTTCACGAAAGCAATGAAAAAACTTGAAGACTCTTTAACAAAATTTGTTGGCTTTTGTTTACAGGTTGCGAGTGCGACAGCAACGTTTGTCATGATGTTCTCCTCATCCTTATCTGTTGTGGAGTTCTACCTTCTCAAGAGGTTTCCTATTCCCTATGGTATATATATCTTTCAACTCTCGTACCCTTACTTTTCTGTTCGTTTCGATGCACAATTTCTAGCTTAATCTCAGCATATTTCTTTGGATACTTTTTGCAGCTATATACCTCACATCGGTGTCTATTTTGGCTGGCTTCTGGGGACAGTTCTTCGTAAGAAAACTCGTCACTTTTCTTAAGAGAGCATCACTCATTATATTCATTCTCTCCGGTGTCATCTTTGTCAGTGCTATCACAATGGGTACGTACCTAAAACAAGTCTCCTGGACCTAAAAATTATTATTCAATTACCCAAACTATAATTTTCTTTTTTCACTTGGGTATATTAGTGGACCATTCATTCCCCATTTGATTATTTTGGCTAACAAGCTTTTCTTTCTCGTGAAAAAAAAAAAAAAAATTCTCAGGGGTCGTTGGTATTGAGACTTCCATTGAAATGATACGCAATCACGAGTTCATGGGATTTTTAGGGTTCTGTAGCAGTCAGTGATCTCTAGCAATGAATGGAGAAAGTAGCAACACGTACGAGAAAGAAATACAAGTGAAGCTTGTAATGGAAAAGCTGGCAGCTGTACTGGGGGGAGTCTTAGGCCAATACCTTGTTGACCAACCCTCTCCTCCAGCAAAGATCTGCTGTGCCTGTGTGTCATCTGTGGGTTAGGAAGGCCGTGTTTTAGCATATATTTGAGTGTCGTAATTACTGTCTTAGGCCAATACCTTGTTGACCAACCCTCTCCTCCAGTAAAGATCTGCTGTGCCTGTGTGTCATCTGTGGGTTAGGGAGGCAGTGTTAAGTGTTTACCTACTGGTTAAACCCAGAATAAGTTTCTTCAATTACTGCATTTGATTCTTTACTTGGCATATATATGTGTCGTAATTACTGTGTAATTAAACTTGCAAGGTAGAAATTGCAATTATTCCAAGTTACTCCTTTACAGTACACTTACAAATTTGGCCGAGTGATGCAACTCTTTTTTTTTGTCACCGAGTGCAGAGTGGGGTTTGGTCGACGATAGGTAAGCTACGCACTTAGACAGGACACTGATTGTGAGGGAAAGAAAAAACCAACTTTTCTTTCGCTTCGGCGAATAAGGGAAAAGAAGAAGCGAGCTTTTAACATGTGGTCAGAATTTGATTGGCTCAAGTTATCTCACAATTGGTTATGAAAGAGATTTCTTTCCTCTGAATTTGGGTCTGGGGAGAGAGAAATCACTGCTACGAAGAGCCCACGCCAGCTAAAAGCTGAAAACAAGTTTTGTACTTTTTCTGTCCTCTTTGTTTTCTTGCTCACATGGGGCCAGCCGTCAGAAGGAATTACACGGCAAGAAAACTCCCGCTCCCGCAAGCCACATGGGGCGAGTAAAAGTTCAGTGAAAAGTCATCAGATCTAATAGAAGTGGCATTCACCTAATGTTGGAGAATGAATGTGACGTTTAAATAATTTTAAATTTCTTTAAATCAAGTACAAATAGAAGTAATAAAATAATAAATAAGGAAAAATACACTTTTTACCCACGAACTACCATATATTTTACACTTTGCACCCTAAACCAATTTTGACACATTGCACCCTTTAACTACCAATTTTTAACACTTTGCACCCTTTATCAAATTTTAAACTAAAATGACGATAATGCCCTTAGATATTGTTGTCAATTCATTAATTTTTAAAGTATTATTGTCAAATGGAGGGTGCAAAATGTTTAATATTAGTAGTTGGAGGGTGTAATGTGTCAAAGTGGGTAGTTTAAGGTGCAAAATAATAACATTGGTAGTTTGAGGGTGCAATGTCTTAAAGATGGTAGTTTGGGGTGAATGTGTACTCCGGTAGTTTGTGGGTGAAAAATGTATTTTTCCCTAATAAATATTAGTTGTCGGACTAAAAATGTCAATTTTGAATCCGATTATAAATTTAGCCAGCCCATCAGCATTGACTCCCCCATATATGTCTTCAACAGCCATTCTTAAGACGATGAATAGGAATGACAAATTATGTCTCTTAGGAAGTTTCTGCTCAACAACTTCCTAACACTGTACTTAATGATTGTTAAGGAACAACCTGCTTTAATGTTGGACGAAAGAGGAAAACAAAAAACAAAAAAAGCTAAAAACTCGAGCTTTATGTTTATTTGGTAAAAAATTGTAAGATTTTTAAATTTTGATATAATTGTGAATATTTATGTAAATTGGAGTTTTTATAGATTTTTGTGTTAAAATTATGAAAATTTTAAAGATATTGAATTTTTATTAGAGTTGTAAAAAAATATAGAGAAAAATGATTTGATATAATTGTTTGAATAAAAAAAGTATGAAATTAGGTGCAAAAATATGAAGAGAGAATATTTGTTATAATTTTTTTTTAAAGGTTATTAGAATTTATATGAAAAGTTATTAGAGATTGTATAAAAAGTATTGTATTGTGTATGAATTTTTAAGATTTTGAATGTTCATTTTGTAAATTTTATTAAATACATTTGTAAATAAACATCCTCGCCGCCCTCCGCCTTTTGGAAGAAAGTATCATTCAAGAGTCATCGCCAATCAACTATGCTTAGAAAAAAGAAAAACACCAATCAAGTGGAAAAAAATTTTGGAGGCTAGTTTAGAGGAGTAAGTAGGATAATTAAATACCTGATCCAAGTAATTATAATACTGCACATAGCGCACGTCATCTGCACAAGGCGACTCTTAACTCACTCCATCAGTCAAAAGCAAAGGGTAAAGTGCTCACTACATATTCGATCAGGATTGGTGGTCTTATAAGCCCAACTATCATAATACAAAGAACACCTCGTACAACTCAAAGAGCCCACCATGCAGGCAGTGCAAATCCTGCTCCATTATGCATCAAGTCTTAAAAAGGCCGGAGAAATCTGAAAAACCGGCACCAAAGATGCTCAAAAATATATATAAGATTTGAATAATGAACGAATAGTTTCAATATCAACAATTAGGTCACAGTACAAGAATCAAATTGGAATGATTCAACCAAGCAAATGTTCATCAACACGTCAGTTGTCGTGCATGCCATGTGTTCTTCTATATAACAAGGCGTACACTGTCCCCAAATTATGCTTGAAAGAGAATTTGCCCTGAATCGGAGCATCTATTCTATTTAAGCTATTGCTTGGCTCAAGCTTCTCGGCCACATTAGAACGAAGTACTATCCACCCAATGCCCACTCGTAAAATCGTTAAGCAAACCGAAACAAGTGAAGAATCATGCTTCACTGAATGCCAGCGCCAATCAAGCAAAACTATACGGAAGATGATGATAAGGCAGGTCCATTAAGAAACAGCTGCTACAGTCCTACCTCGATGAGCTAGCAGTGGTTCCCTTGGAAGGTCCAACACTAGATGGGGAATCTTTGACTGGTTTGGAATCTGAATCGATAGCAATATTTCCCATCCCAACCTCCATCGCTTCCCTCTCATCCTTCTCCCTCTTCTTTTTCTCCGAAATGACACTTACAGTCACTTGGTTTTGATTAGAAGGCATAGAGGGTTCCAAAAGATGAGGTCCTGCATTGATCCATGGATGAAGAAGGCACTGACCCGCAGTGGGCCGCTTCTCAGGAATAAAATCAAGAATTGGAA
Source organism: Morella rubra (assembly GCA_003952965.2). Lineage (NCBI taxonomy): Eukaryota > Viridiplantae > Streptophyta > Magnoliopsida > Fagales > Myricaceae > Morella > Morella rubra. The sequence goes on from CM025850.1 coordinate 722,995, forward strand.
CCAGGAAATCAGTCATATCATTTGCATCTTGCTCACTGAACTCGTACTTCTCTGTGAGAACCTTGTTCAAGGGCCAGAACCGCAACCGTCGAATGTGCCTCAAATCGCCATATCTATTGAAGAAATCGCGCGAATAGCGGCCACTTAAGGCAATCTGAGAAAAATTATCGGCATTTGGGAAGTTACGCACGGTGTCTCAAACATTGGACTTCTTAAATGGAGGCAAAGATAATTTTCTCACCTTGCGTGGCATCATCCCAAGAAGCTCCATCATTAACGCCAAGTGATCCTGAAACAATGGGGGGGGGGAAAAGGAAGTATTTGGTGTTATATACAGAAAGCTGAAAAATAAGTCTTACAGATAGCTCGTGAATGCTTAAACCATAAAAGCATTGACAACTTTTACACTCAGTATGCTTTGAAACATCCATTACTTGCACAACCACCTTAAATCTATGGCAGGAAGATGATGCAACAATCATCCATATGTTTATTGCTTTCATTTTGAATGAGGAGAGAACAGTTGGAAGAGCACAAAAGAATCAATGTGGCCAATCCTCCTTGAAGGAAACTCAAACCTCATGTTATAAAAAGGAAAAATGTCAAGGTAGCGAAACACACAGATCCTTGAGTTATGCAAACATGTTAAGTAAGATCAATCAAAACTATTGCAAAACAATGAACTGGGAGAAGAGTAGCAACCACTTATATAACACAGACAGTGTAGTATAAGAGTGTAATATAATCTGACAAATTTTCAAACAGATTTCACAAGCTAGTTTTGTATGTGAAGAGAGAGAATGAATCACTCGAAAGAAAGGAAATAAATATAATGGGCCATAAAAATTTTAAATATCAAGATATTCTTTCTCTATCCTTTTCCCTCCATTTCCACTCAGTTCGGGAGGAAACAAAACAGTAGGCCAGGAGGGAAGGAGATCTCTCCAATTCCATTTCCTTACATCCTCCTGTGCTCAACCGAACATACAAGGACCCATTTTCCCTGAGCTCCTTTCTCTTCCTTCCCTCTTCATTTTCCAACCAGACATAGCATCAGGGATGGAGGCTTATGAGAACATGCTCCAGGAAAGAAGAGAGCAGCTGAGCCAACATCCCACATGTTAAAGGGTTGGTAATTTTGATAGATAGGATCCCATCAAAACTTCTTTCTAGCAAAGGGCTAAACCTTGGCATTTCTCAAGAACAACAGCTATAGGGTCTGATACTACCACTTGACATGCTGATGCCATATGGGTGTGGGTGTGCGTGCGTGTGCGCAAATGTAAAAAGGAATAGATTAACACACTGAAGTTACTTGTGAAACTCATCACCGGTTGGAGAACAAATGTTTGCCAATCTTATGCACTATCCATAACCCCCATGCCTCTAGAAGTAAACTGATAAACAGATTAGCCATTGGAAGCTCGTGCAAATTTGATAATTGATTGTCTAGTCACTGCATTATTAACTGCATATTGCTACTTGAAACAATGGTATCCAACTGTTCTTTACTTGTTTTTGGAGGGGTGGTGGCGCAAACTAAAAAGTTCAACTTATAAGATTGAATTTCCATTCTTGATGGAATTCAAAATACATGGATTTCCATTTAGAGAGAAGAAGAGAGTGGAAAACAAAACAAGGATGAAGTGAATATAAACTGTGGCACAAAAAGTAAAAATGCAAATAACCGAACAATATACTTACCTCATCCCTATCAAAGTTGTCGCCACTGTGAGGATCAAAGAGTACATCACCAGTTGCAAGCTCGAAACAAATACATGCAAAGGACCAAAGATCAGCCGAAGTAGAATATTTAGATCCGAGGATCACCTCTGGACACCTATACTGTCTTGTTTGAATATCATTTGTAAACTGTTTGTATGTCCAACATGCATTCCCAAAATCGACCAACTTGCATTTGAGGTCAACTGATACCAACAGCTTCTGCCTATTTGAGCGGCTTCCTCTCTTACCACCATGATTTCCATTGCCCTTTGTTCCATCAGCATCTGATAAAATAGTTGTATTGACAGAACTGGTAGGCTGATCTTCTACTGAAGCCATATTCAACTTCGCATTAGGAGAAGACTCTACAGCACCAGATGCTTTTTCTAGATCTGCCACAGATTCAGCAGAAATTTCCTTTTCTAGACACCCCTGAGCCGCTCGCTTTGCTTTTCTTCGAATCTTTTTTTTTCGGTTCCTAGTCAAATCCCCGTTTAATGCCTTGTTATCCTTTGCAACACCAGACTCCAATGCCACCTTATCCTTACCATTTGGAAGAATAAGGGAAGCACCTGACTTTCTGGGATCCTTGGAAGGGTCTATCATTGACATTAATAATATATTTTCTGGTTTCAAATCCGTGTGTATAATAGAGAGCTGTCTGTGCAAGTAATCCAACCCCACCAGAATATGAAAACAGATCTCCTTCACCCTATGAATGGGCATACCCCGGTAATCAGTATATTTGATTAGGGTCAAAAGATTATCCCCCAAATACTCAAAAACCATACAAACATGCTGTCCATTGGGACCCGAATGCTTGAAATGATCCAAAAGCTTCACCACACATTTTTTATCATCTGGGTCACCCTCAGCAATCTGTTGCAGGATGGTGATCTCATCCATGGCCGCCTCAGTGTAATGTTGGGCACTTTTTTGCACTTTCAGGGCTACATACCGCTGCTCCAGTTTGCAAATCAACATAAAAGCAACAGACCAGGGGGGAGGGGGAGAAAGAACAAAGAAAATCATTTCAGTAACCATTCACTAAGTTGCTAAGAATTTGGTGTCATTTTTTCATAAAAATGAAAGATGTTTTAGAACTGAGAACTAACGGCCTTCTTAGCTTTTTTCTTGCCTTCCAAATACAGCACAAGCCGACAAACGAACATATTCGATTTAACACTAGATTTATCAAACACATGCAATCACGATTTCATAAACCGACATCCAGTCACATTTAACAGTCAAAGTGCAAGGCTTTTCATTCACAGGCTACGCGCAATCAATCACGAATATCAACCAAAAATTACAGGGAGACAGAGAGAGGTACAGAGAAATTGGTGTCCCAGGCGAGCCAAACGGTTGAGAAGTGGCCCCAGCCGAGCTTGCTCTGTACGACGTAGCGGCTGTTCTTGAAAGTGTCGCCGATTCGGACAGCGTGGTACCCTCCCCTCCTGTAGTCCTCCGTCCCTTCGTCCTCCGATGTGTAGTCGCTGCTCTCGCTCTCATCCTCCGAAGAACGACACTGCTGCTCCTTTTTCTCCTCCTCCATCTCTATTCACTCAGACCGATCCCGCTTCAATCTCTAACCAAATGTCAAGGTAGGCCTCGTTATTTGGAAACTCGAAAATTTACTGTGAAGAAAGAGAGGTGAAATCTGCCCTTCGTTTCCGCAACTTTTGTCTTCGCCGCAGCGATCGTAAGCTTCCCTTGGGATTCAGTGAGGTGTCGTCGTCATCATCACGGTGGCAAATAATGTGAGGAACTGCTCCATCTTTGTGTCTTCGAGGGTGGATTTTTTCGTTTCCGAGACTCGCTCTACAAGTATTTTCGTTTTATTTTCTCGAATCAACCTCTTCCACGGGATTTGGGATTATCGAAACCTCCCTTTTAATTGTTGGGGAAAAATTAACTTAATTATTTACCCAAAACATTTAAATTTAATTTAAACAAGTAACACTTGTTCATTCCGAACTATAATAAGGCTCCAAATTCTTAACAGTTATCCTCCTAACCACTAATGTTTGTAATTTATATTCGATATTAATAGGCATAAAAAAAAACAGGTTAATACTATTGCAGATGATAATGTGTCTCATGAATGCTACTAATCCTAATAACTGATTTTCTTAATTTATCAAATTTTTTGACGCAAAAGAAGAGGGAAAAAAGATGTTTCATATCACTCGTGTGTTTGTTTTGTCGCAGAAAAAACAGATTTTTGGACCGAAACATGCGAAAATCGCGTGGTGCTCTTTGTTTCTTTATGCAGTGGCGCCGTTTCAAACTTCCGGTCCAGGTGGAAATGAAATGGGCCCATCTAAAACACAGGCCATGATAATTCAGTAAGAGCCCAGAAAATGGGCTACCCACTGCTTTGGGATAAGTTTTGGGCGCCAATTCAATGAAACCGGCCCAGCCCAACATCTGTTTGGCATTTTCGTGGTTTCTCCACAAGTAGAAGGGCTATAATTATTTAGCTTCCTCATATACATACGCCTCTGCTCCCGGTTCTTGGCTCCTAGGGTTTCTGCATCAAAGGAAAGGCGCATCTAAGCAACACAACCAGCAGCAGCCATGGTACTCAAGTACGTTCCCCCGTCTCTCTCTCTCTCTCTCTGATTCGAATGGAATACTGAAATGATTATACTTCCGCTGGTTGGAAATTAAAGCTTTTTTGATTTCAAATCAAACGAGAACGGTCTGTAACGTGCACACTGAGAAATAGAGCTTTTTGATTGATGTCGGATATTCTCTTTCGATTTTGACTTTTCCCTGTATGCGAAACTGCAATTTTTGAGTTTCTAAATCTATCAACTGAGATATGGTGTTGGAATACCAGGACCGAACTCTGTCGTTTCAGCGGAGCCAAGATATACCCGGGGAGAGGCATCCGATTTATTCGCTCTGATTCTCAGGTATTATCCGCTAAAGATTTGAACTTTCCATTTCTGTCTTTGCTTATATGGGGAAAATAAGGACATTTTTTCTGTGAATCCTTTAGGTGTTTCTGTTTGTTAATTCGAAATGCAAGAGGTACTTCCACAACCGATTGAAGCCGTCGAAGCTTACCTGGACAGCCATGTACAGGAAGCAACATAAGAAGGTGATTAAGCTTAGAACTACAGATATCTCCTCTTTTAATATATACTTTGATATTGGTACTGTAGAGCCTTGTAATATCACTCGCAATTAGGTCAAGATTTGCCACTATCCGAGTTTCTTTAGGATATGTTTGGATTCCCCCCCCCTTCCCCCCATTGAGCATCTGAATCGTGATTCATGATTCTGCCCACGAAGACCCTGGGCAGTGCCTATCGGGAATTTTCTTGCACCAATTAATGTACTGTTGCGTTTTAGAGTATTGATTGGGTGATTAAAGTTGCTATTCGTTATCAGTGTACCTGGGAAGCAAGTAATTCATCATTAGCTCAAAGCCCTTCTTTAGTTAAAAATTTCACATGTTAGGTCATTCTTTCTGTCAATTTAATTCATCAGTGACAAGGTCATTTACCTGCTTTCAAATTCCAAACTTTTCACTCTAATATGTCGCTTGATCTCTATCCCCACATTTTTCTTCCTTTGGGTATCTGTAAAAGGAAGATTCTATCTTATTCAGAGAGGTTCCCATGGCAAATTGATGGTATATGGTTGTGATCTTGACATGTTTAGGACATTGCCCAAGAAGCTGTGAAGAAGAGGCGACGTGCCACTAAGAAGCCCTACTCTAGGTCCATAGTTGGTGCCACCTTAGAGGTTATCCAGAAGAAGAGGGCTGAGAAGCCAGAAGTCCGTGATGCTGCCAGGGAAGCTGCTCTCCGGTTGGTACTCCTGTACTCTGTTCCATTGGAAAATTTTTCTTTCTTTTCTTAGTTTTCCTCTGCTTTTCGGCCTCTATTTTTATGTAACCTATGTGTATCTTAAGAGCGTGCTGAATGTTCTTCTATGGGTTTGTTAACTGCAGAAGTCCTCGTGTTTTTGTAGGGTTTGATTATTAGATAATTTGTCTAACTAGTTGAATGTCTTGTGCAGAGAAATTAAGGAAAGGATTAAGAAAACAAAGGATGAAAAGAAGGCAAAGAAAGCAGAAGTAACGGCCAAGTCACAGAAGACACAGGGCAAGGCTAACGTTTCCAAGGGAGCTGCACCAAAGGGTCCTAAACTCGGAGGTGGTGGTGGAAAGCGTTGAGTGGCACTCGTTTTAATTTCGCAGTCAAGTCATAGTTACAAAATCGTACAATTTTGAATGCTATGTATGGATTGATTAGCCTTGTTGTGCTGAATCATATTTGTGGTTTTTCTCTTATGTCTGGCACCTGTTGCTCGAAGATATTTTATTACGTAGTTGAATTTTATGTTAAAGTTTATCTGGATTTGGCATTACTCTTTTTATGCAAACTTCAAAACTGCAGGAAGTTAGAGTGAGAGTGATTGGAGAGCTTTGGGCCTGAAAATACCCCCTTGTGTGATCCTGCTATTCCTGTGGATCTTAAGTTGAGAATTGCCCGTCCTTGAAAGACAAGTTGTGAAAGCAAATGCGTGATTGAGAATGGCACATTTTTATTGCACTTGCATATTTTCAAGATTTTGTGGGATGTGGTGTGTGTTGTTAAGAATTGCTTTATAAAGACTGCCCAGAGTGCTGGCACTACCTCACTAATGTATCAGAAGGTTTGGGCTGCCTGTGTACGTAGTTACGACTAAAATCCAGTTGCTGTTGCTCGTATGGATGTCAGCAGAACGACAATAGGGAAGCTCTTTTTTTTTTCTTTTTTTTTTTTGTTGTGGTGTATGTTGACATCACAATTGTTTTTAACTCTTTTTCATGTAATATATACCCTTTTCCATCATTCGGCTTGAGGACTCCTTTTTATTGGTTGCTTTGCTACGATACTCTTTTATGTCCCGATTTGAAACATTCTAATACTATCTTTTCCAGTCACACCAGGACAGACCGTTATGGGAATGAGTGTTGTATTTGGTTTGTGCATGGGAATTGGGAAGGGCAGTAAGCTTTGAGGTTTTTCCTCTTTTTATTTTTTAATAGTCTTTCTGGAGGTACAAACTTCCGTTAATCGGGTTACACGGTAACTACTGTAATTCCACCCCAGATTCTTACTTCGTTTAAGCTTGTGGGCTCTAACGATGCGACATGGGATGTCAGAGAGAGTTGCCTCACATTGATAGTAATTTTGGGCCAACCACGTTGTACAGGTATTGCGCACAGAATATCTGCCTGCGAGTCCACGAGTCTGTGGCTAGACCCGATTTCTTTTGCTGATAGCACAAAAGTACAAGGCCCTGTTTGTTAATGATTTAGCCCAACTGGGCCTACTTGGATTCCTTGCTGTGGGGAAACGAAAATGGAATCTTATTGTTTTCTAGACGGACAAGTTTTTGCCTAACCACCTTTTGGCTGGAGTAATATTCCATATCTCTTTTCTCCTTTGCAAATTGCATGCAGCGTTTTAGGATTTTCGTTTAGTCTCTAGAGCATCAAATGCTCACAATACCGCGCTTGTTAAGGTGTTTCACTCACTGACAAATAACGCTAAATATCCGATCGTTCAAGCGCAAATCCGGTGTACAATTGAGATAGGGCCAACCCAAGACACGGTCTAGTACACTGACATCCACAACGTTGTGTGTCGTTGCAATAAAAGAAAAACCGAAAAAAGTGGAAGTCATCGAATTGATAATGATAACGGAGATCGCATCATATGCATGTAAATGAGTTAATGTAAATATTGCTGGATGCATGGTGGAGACGACAGCGTCTCTTTGTTCATTCTGCTTTCAAGCCCAGTTGATTTGTATACCAATTCTGCAACTCTGCACTCAGCTGGGAAACTACGAACTCTCATCCTACCAAGCTAAACGCACTCTCAGACGATTATGAACAACTAATCAGCCTAGTTATGAGGGATAAGAAGGCAGGCCACCCCAGTAAGGAGGAGATACTGGGTTATACTCCTCCACATTGAAGAGATAATTGCAGTCTGCAATCTGATGGTGACTTGCCCCTCGTGGCTTGTTAGAGCCATTAATGGCGACTGACGTGCTCTCCACTGTCTCTTCCCCAGAGATATCTGTGTAACCTGTAGAGAGTTGCTTCCTCGCGACTTGCTCTCTCAGAATAGCTTTCAATTTCATAACCTGCACAACCAGCCAATTTAATTGTTATTGGATCAAAAACATTTAAATAAGATGTTTGTCTGTTTTACTTTTTCCAACATACGCAAGGCATTCGTCTTTAATGTCTAGTAATGAATAGAAAGGAGGCGACCTGTCGTTGGCGAGCAAACTAAAGAATCAGACACCGACAATACTTCAGAAAGTGGGACATGTACAGTACAGACAAGGATATGGCATGATCGCGTGTACACATTTATGTATAAGATATCGAGAGTAATTTCCCCCCTAGGAACATTTATAACACGTAAATATGAGTCGGTGCCCATCGCATTTGATTCCTATCAAGTTTGAGGTTCTATTTCGCCTCAGTTTATTCATTCATAAGGTCCAAATCTTAAAACTACACATTGTTTAAGCCCTATTTCTGATCTTTCCGCCACGGAAATAAGTTTGCAGGAGTAAAAATGCTAGATCGAGTATATATATATAAAAAAAATGTCTTGCATTAAACTTTTGTTCATGTTTTATAGTGGGCACAAGCAGACACATCTTGTGCACATGAGTCAAAGATCTGTCTAACGTAGACCTAAAACGCGTCCGCGGATGGTGCATTAGGGAAGGGGAGACACCAAACAGTCTAATACTAAGGAGCGTTCGGACTTCATGGCAAGAAAACAGCAGTTATATGCCAGAGCACTGCGGAAAGAGTCGCAAAAAATATTTTCAATTTAGTCGAATTAAGAAGATCAAAAGCAAGGTAGTCTCCATGATGGATTGGATGAGGAAGGACTAATGTTGTTGTACCTAAAGCTCTATGCCCAAGTGCGTCTAGTAAACATGGACAAAACAAAAGAGAGGGCTAGGGTGAAAAAAGATCGCCCACTGAGTGCTAGATTTGCATTCAAAACCGGCCGTTTCGATTTCAGATTCTCAAGCTTAAAAGAGATTTAAAAAAGAATTAGAACAAAAATGCAGGAAATATATTTTTGAGAAAGAAAAGAGATGAAGAATATCCTTTTATACAGATTGCATGTGTAACAGTGTTTGACTTGCATGGAAAATTATAAAAGAGAGCTTTGCAGTAAGTGCGATATCCCTATGTATCTGTAAATTTTGCTAACCTCCTCTTGAAGCTTCTGTTTCTCCCTAGAGATATCATCGTAGTCCTGTTTAAGTGCTTCGTATAGGTTCTCGAGGTGCTTAGCCTTCCACCTGGCGCGCCTATTTTGGAACCAAACGGCGATTTGGCGAGGCTGAAGCCCGAGCTCCTTGGACAGCTTCATTTTCCTATCCGGGTCCAGCTTTCCCTCCTCTTGGAAGCTTCTTTCCAGTGAATCCAGCTGATCGCTCGTCAACCGCTTCTTCTTCTCCTGGCAGCTTCCGTAATTGTTGTTCTTGTCCATTGTTGACACTAGCCCGTGCGCTGAGTCCACCATTCCCGGATGCTTCACCTCCATTCCTGCAAAAAGGAAGCAAATCAAGGGTACCGAACTGCTAGCTAGGAAGCCCAAAATACTGCTTTCCTCATATGCTCATTTTTACTTGTCCTGCCAAACTGTCAAGTAAGTCTGCTGTCGAAGTAATCAAAGTAGAATGTGGTGATCTGAATGATAATTCAATAACAGTGATAGAGAGCGTCAAGACATAAGTGTAGTAATACAATGATAGTGCATGTCCTTGAGTCTTCCAGGCATAGAAAGTCAAAGAAACACATGATATTCAGAAAATAGTCAACATTGAGAGACTCAGTTTACCTGGAAAGGGGTCATAGCTGTTATAGTTGTAGAGGAAGCTTAAAGAAGATTCGGGTCGAGAAACAAAGGGTCTTAAGCTCCCATTCCAGTCCATATTCGTCTCCACTTTCTGTCTCCTCCTCCTTCACATCCACCAAAAATTTACCTCTGTTATATGGAAATGGGGTTGAGTTGGTGGGACCACAAAGAGAAAGATTGGTGTAGGGGATGAAAACGAGTTAGGGAAGCGTGACGCTGAGTGTTGTAAGGACGTTCTATTCTTTCTCTTTTAGGGTGCCAAAAAAGTGAATACGTTGAGAGAGGACCTGTGAGGCTCTTCCTATACTTCACTTTTGGGGAGCAACAAAGTTTTGTGTTTTATTTTATAGAGAGAGAAACAGAGAAGTTGAGTACTAGAAAGAAGTCAGGACGAGGCGTGAGAAAGTGAAGGCATATGTCAGTTCCATAGGAGCAGGACTATCGGGACCAGATGGAGACCTTTGATGCCGCCCTTTCCTACTCTTCCATTTAAACTAGTGTCCAACCGACAACTGTCTCTCTCTCCGTGAACATAAATATGTATATTTATCTAGGTGTGGCCAAAATGCAACATAGGAAGAGACGTGGGAATTTACGAGAGGGTGGCACACAATCAGTACACAAGGCCTGCCACCTGTTCTGCGCCAATAAAAGAAAAATGGCTCATCCTACTAGCGTTTCACCTCTCTGGCCACCTTAATAAAAACTTGGCAGTGTAGCAGAGAAGAAAGTCGAAAAACTCTCTCTCCCCTCCGGCCCCCTCACTGTTGCCCCTATGTGGGTTGGGCTCTTATCCCAGAATTGCAATTGAATGAGAGGGTGAAGAGGGTGGCAGGTCTAGCTAAGTACGAACTAATGTACAGGGCATCTTTCTGAAACAAAAACGTCAATGGTTTTTTTTAACGGTACGTAAGAGAAGCCATTGAGCCTAAAATGGTGAAAGAGATGGATGAGACAGAGGCCTTCGTTGAAATGAGTTGTTATTCTTGTTCATTTATTAGAAGTGATTTCTGAATCCAGGATAACTGATCACTTCATGATTAGTAGCGAGAGCACCGGAGAATCTGAGGAAAATTAAGGTTTCAAATTAAAATATTGATCAGAAGTGTTGCCTGCTTATGCATCCGGGCGCTCGCAAGTTCTCTTCTGCAACTTTAACGGGAAAATTACGTCTTTACAAACATGAAGATCTAACTCTCACTGATCATTTGCACTAGCTAATTTGGATTATTGAGAAATATAGAAATTCAAACCATGACCTTAGTTTTGCAAATTAATTACTTGTCCATTTTGCACCTGAGTGATACATTCTCCTTAGTCTTTGACATTGAGTGGAGGTAGCATCTTAATTATGTGCATGAAGATCCATTCAGTGGCATATTGATGACAGTTACAGACAGCACTTCAATCGGTTGGCGTCCTCATTGTTCTTTAGGTGGTTAATGCATATTTGTACTTAACTCACCTCATCAACTTGGGATTAAGGCTCAAGTTTGAGTCTTAGGTTTTTCTCAATTTTTTCTAGTATACTTCTGCTCCTTGAATCATTAATTTTTGTATGCCCTAAATGAAATCACCTACGATGCAGACTGGGGAAAAGAAAAAAGGAGAATGAATCAGGTCGGGTCCGAAAAGATTTCCATTCTAATTTTTCCCTGCTTTTGCGTTTTCTGCAGATCATGTGATAGAGTCTTTTCTAAGTTATTTTAAAACTTATTTTTCTTCTTTCTCCCTTGTCTTTTTCACTTTAAGTTGAGAAGTGATAAAAGTCCTTCAAGCTTGACTGGCTACTGCTGGAGATAAGTCGCTCCCGACAAGGGAAGAGTCGAGTCCACGAAAGGTATAAGCATCCTTGGATCAGGACAACGAGCCCCATTTGGACCACACCTTTAGGTTAAACTATCAGATTCAGCTTGGACCATCTAGCAGTACCATTTCAGAGCGTCAATTGTTCTGCTTTCAAAAGCTGATTGGAATGGCCAGTTGAACCAGTTCTGAAAACTTAATAAAGAACCCATAGGCCCTTGTTTTTATCGTTTGGAGGACGAGACTGGAAAATGACGTGCAAAGCTCAACTCGACTCAATTAATGACTTCCAATCTCTCCCTGCTCTCCACGTCTTATTCTTATTTGTATACAGAAAAATAATCTGATTAGGCCTCAAAAATATCGATGAGGATAGTGTCAGAGAAGTCTTAGCATAAAAATGCTTAAATTTGTTTTAATAGAGTCACTCTCACTCGCTACATGATTATCCATGAAAGCAAGCTCTGGATTAATCGATACACAGCAGGCAAAAGCAAGAGCTCCTTTTTTCCCCAAGGGAATGACTTGTACAAAGACAACAGAAATATGGACCATCGAGCTCTGCTTTGATAATGAGGGTTCTTTCAGCTTCATTTCCGACAACAGGATGCGGTCGTTTTATAAGGATTACTGTCTTCTAAAGAGTGATCAGGGTCAGCTTGAGAAAAGCTCATAAAAGAGTTTAATCATTAATTTATGTGTTGTTGACAGTTTCCAAGTTTTGCAGCATGTATACTGCATGCCAATTCCACTCCAGCCATGAATGTAGAAGAAACGAAGCTTAAAAAAACATGATCCTTTTCTACCGCATATGCGCGGCGATTTCCACTATAAGCAGCTAACCTAGCTAGTTTCCAACATGCCATATTGATACCAGTTGGTTCAGAGCAACTGTTGCACAGTAAGTTCATAACACACTTGGCCAGATAATGACAAAAATATATAGGTGACAGAGACCGAGAGAGAAAGTGTTAGGTATCTAAAGCTCTACAACCCCTACAACATAAGCTCTACGTTATCGAACATTTTTAGCAGCTAGCAGTGGTCCTGATTAGGTTGGCAAACATTAACTCTTTAACCAGCTAAAGATGCCAATATTAAAAAGTTGCAAGGCGCTGCCTATGCAGAAAACTTAAAGGTTAGAGTTAGAGATAAAGTTTCCTAATATCAGTGGTCCACGTACGGGTAAACTTTTCAATGTGAACCATCTAAAATGAACCTATTTCCAGAAAGAGCAGATGAAAACCGAATTTAAGACACGTCCCCCGACAGCCTATAAAATTATATCGTGAGAGCTGCTGGCTGCAAAAGAAGGCGGTGACTGTACGCAGGCGGCGCCGGGCCTGGACCAATATATCTAGCACTCTATCTACATAAATGTTCATGAGCCAGTATTTATTAGGAACCGCGATATTGCAATGCAAATTTCTACCAGAGATCTGCAGTTCTAATATGATCCAGACATCAATGCCATAACGGTATGATCATAAATGGACACATTCAATGCAAGAAAGAAGAGCATCCATATGTCCGTACTTGACAGTAAAACATTGTGATCAACTCGTCAAAATCTCCGAAACAGAAAAGCTCCCTCGTAGCTCTTTAACATGTTAAAATTTCTTCTTTCGAGTCGTCAACCTTAATCATCAATTCCTGAAAACCTAGAAAGACACTGTTATCTTAAATAATGGACTTATTCTGCTTTTGCAGGTTTTTAAAGAAAAAAAATACCCAAGCCCTCTGGAAAACTAGTTGGTTTGTGGAAAACCATGGTACGGAAATTAGTCATAGGTACTGTTGAAGGTGACACCAGTCAAAGTCCCCTGGTGCCTTCCTTTTCTAACGAAAGCATTCAGGATGCAGGTCATGAATCTTGAATTATTGCGCAAATGGAAGGCGTTTTCACCTGCCAAGCAATAGTCAAACTAAACGAATCTGAACAAAAGATGCTGGTGGAAAACTATTACGATAACTCAATGAACTAAACGCTTGGGGCACGTGCGTGTGCGTGTGCGTGTGCGGGAAGGCGCCCACGTGGAGAAAACAACGTTCTATTGTAAGTAACTCCAATTAGAACAGCTACTTAAATCAAATTAATTATTTTGTACGCCCGCAAAGACCAGCTGGTTTGCGATTGCCTGAAAGTTATAATAATCTATAACTACTATTTTATTCAATAATCTCCTGAAATCTTCACATTATACCCAAAAAAAAAAAATCTCCTGAAAATTATAAATTATTTTGGTGGAAAAAAAAATCCTCAACAAATTAAAATATGTAAAATTAAGCACTTAGTCTAGTTTATCTCTTATTATATGCTATAAGAATTTATAAGTGCAGACACAATAACAACCTGTAGTAAAATAATTTTGTATAGTGACGTAGCACTTAGATGTTTCTACTATTTTAAGGTCTATCTAAAATCGGGATAGTTACGGATGAAAGTGGAAATCTGGACCAAAAACAATACCTAGCTAGCTTGGTGCATAATTACTTACCCACATTGTTGGACTATTGTTTTTAGGTTGCATGTACATTTAATGAGTTCGATATTCCACACCTCTCCTATAATTTTTTTTTTAAAAAAAAATTAGAAGTAGCCCAAAGAAATTAGACAAACAAAAAATAGGCTATCTCAGATAATAACGAAAAGGATTATCGAGGATTGGGATATATGCACTTTTCCTGTAAAATAACAAGCACTGTAGTATAACATCCTGACGTCACCACTGGACCGCAAAGGTGGGTTCAGTTGATTTAACAGACCCAAAAACCCGTGATTGTAGCCCACTCTCTCCTCGTACAGAACTGAAATAAGCCCCTTTTCTTTTTGGAGGACGAAGAGCAATATGGATTGCGTTGGATCAATCCCCAGCTTAGCCAAGTTGCATCCATGTTCCATTTGTTCCGTGACACTTCTGAAAACCTTTCCTTTTATTCCTGTAAAGGTCGGGTGAAATTCCAACGAGCGATCACTAGTTTAATTCATCCCAAGATGCGTCGTCGTTCACCACCTAAATGTATAGCCTAAGCAATACTCACGGATAAACGAACTCATTTCCTGTTGTTCGGAAAAGAAAAGAAGAGGGAGAGAAGGCCCGGCCCTGTCGCAGGGTCAGGGAGTGCGTGTGTGTTGGGTCTGCATTCTCTGATCCGGTCCAAATCTCGCAATTTCAAGATAAAAGTGCTTGGCAGTAAAGACTTGGTTAGAGTGTCCACTCAAAGTGAATGGCACAAGCAAGGAAATAAGCCAAAGCATTTTTCGTTAATCTTGTAGGCAAAGGTATATAGAGAGAGAGACAAAACTGGGTTACACAGAATTAGAATATTACATAACCATCGGCCGTGCAAAAACCTACTAAGATGACATTCTTCAAAACAACAAATGCCCTCCTAAGTGTGAGCTGTATAATAAATCAGTAAATCACATCTAAACTCCTCTGGGATCACTGACATCACTAAACAATTTCACAGTTGCGTATATGGCTACTTAAAAACCCCTTTTCTTTTAGGCTTTCTTAAATCACTTGGGATAATAAATACAGAATCTACACAAAGCCCACCTTTTGAATGTGTGCAATCTATCTGTTTCATGGAAAATCTGACTTCGGCCGCAGGTTCTGAATCACTAACAACAAATTCACCTACCTTGTAATCTATCCAGCATCCACGCTTATGATTGCCATTGGTTTCGTCGTGTTCGGTGTCATCTAAACAGCACTCACATGATGCCTCCTGACCATCCGATGTAGACAACTTAAATCTCACTGGCTTTATATCCCAACCATGGGTGTGCTCAAAGGTACACACACGTCTTCCCAGCCTTTTGCAAAACCTTCCAAGATGAAGCCTGAATGACAGAGTATAGATATCAGCAGGAAAAGGGAATTTGACCGCCCCATCTACTTCAAACCACCATATTTGCTGCAAATAGGCTACAATATGGAACCTGCAAATGAAGAGGTGCAATCAAAATGTAAGAGCAGAAGGCTATGCCAATTAAGCAGAAAAAATAAAACTAAAGACAATTAGACATCTGTGGCGAAAGAGATTTTGTCATAGTTTGTAAGGGTATGAAGCAAATAAAGGAACTTGAGCTATGAATGATGTATATCTGACAAAATGATTCTCATCAAATCTTTCTAATAGGTAACGAGGACCACTAATGCATGCTTTTTTTATGTATTTAACACCAGCACTGAAAAGAAAAAGTTGAACATTAACTTCTCCTAATATATATGTCAAATGGCCTCAGCATTTGCGAAACCAGGCCTTCCGAATGAATATAGGACTTATCAAGGTATTCAACAAAGCAGAAAATATTGAAGGGGCAATGAGTCCTTGGAAGCCTATCAGAGTACAAAAAACCACTTCTATGAAGACTAAGATCGTTTTTACAGCTCGTGAACCATTACAGAAGATTCATCGGAAGTCACTTGAAGAGGATGAGATGGTGGATATACATTTTCCACCCACCAATTTTATTTATCTGAGAAGACAATCCCCAAATACAGAAATATCCACAATACCATTAGATTAAAAAAACATGAACTGGTAGAGCAAATGACAGATGAATATTGGGGGTCATGCACTAAAT
Organism: Morella rubra; assembly: GCA_003952965.2. Lineage (NCBI taxonomy): Eukaryota > Viridiplantae > Streptophyta > Magnoliopsida > Fagales > Myricaceae > Morella > Morella rubra. Next base: position 739,033 of record CM025850.1, read on the forward strand.
ACCAAGGTTGGACTTCAGAACTGTGGACAAGAGAAGTATCTAGGAACACCACCATAGCAGATTCAGATGATGCAAAACTACTCCACAGCGACTCTATTAAATAAACCAGGACTGATAGTTGATAATATCAACTCCACGTCAGATCTAAACCTCAAGCAAAATTACAATAAAGTGACATGAAAGAGATAAATATGGAAGTGCTCTTCAAATTCCAAAAAGCCATCTGCAACTCTTTCCATGATGTCATGTCAAAGTTCATTAAAAAAACAGCAGCGTGAGAATTTCAGATGGCAACGAATACAAAAAAGTTGACTATTAAGAAAGCAAAACAGGGTCTTAACGGCCATTACTCAGAGCTTGTCCAAGTTAAGTGGTGTCCTCTATCCTGATGTCCAACTTAAGCTATCAGTCCTAATGCAGATACAACTCTTTTTTTGGGTATGTAGATACAAATTTTCTTCACTCTGAAATTCATTTGATTCTGCAGAATCAACAATTAGCATGACAAAAGAGTAAGAGCCAAGAAAAGAGGATTCCTGTCATCCTGTTACCATTAAAGGAAAGCATGACGAAAAACAGTTTGCACAGAGCACGCAAGCCCATTAGACGACAAAGACTAATGTGTGAACCTCCTTCTTCACATTTTGGTAATATGTACAAAGTGCCAAGAAGAGCCCCAACGAATATCTATTACGCCTGAGTGAAGCATATTCACCAGCATTCCTATAAAGCTTCAGTTGGCAATCTTACAATCTATCAAGTTTCTCCTAACTTGCTCAGAGAATGGAAGGAAAAAGAGTTGGTCATGACTCATCCAGGAATAAAACTCCTCACAAAAAAGGAACTCCATGTTACTATTAAGCGATAGAGACAGAGATAGCCATTATCAATATTCCACAACAGGTCAGTTCACTCAAAAAAGCATAGTCTTTATTGCTAGAAGTATATTCTATATCCAATATAGTAATTTGTTTTTTAAGAGATACAATTTCTTAGTAAACTGAAGATTGAGCAAGGTTTTGTTGCCATTATAATCTCATAGTTAAAGCAGAAACCACTTGTACTACATTCTTAAGCAAGCTAAGAAGAGCCTCACATAAGTGCAGCATTTCCTAATGGTGGGATGGGACTAATCAGTAAAAGCTTCAAGAAGTTTGATTTGGTTCCCTCACTAGCTCAAACTATAGATCAAAATTGTTACAAAAGAAAGCAATTTTCTTTTGTGAGCCGGAAACTTTGAATGTACAATGAAAGAGTGAAATATTTAAATCTCTTGCACTAGAGGACCAAAAAGCAGGAATAATTTAAAAAGAAGATGAGAAATAAAAGGGTAAAAACATCGAAAGCACTCAGGAAACACCAGATTCCAGCAAGTCTGAACTCCGAAATGACAAAAATAGGCTTATATCACAAAAAGAAGAGCCAACTGATATCTTGAATAGATAAGAATCAGGCTACATTAAAAATCTCATGTCAGCAGAATTTAATAGGTAAACCTGGAAAACCTCAAACTATGTAAGAGGGACCATACCAATGAATCAAGTGTTCAATTTTCCTTCCCATTATACACTCAAAAAGTATGAGGAAAAAACGATATCTCCTCTTCTCTACTTTCCCTAAGAATAGACTCAGTCCTTTTATGCCCTTTCTCCTCAAAACTACAAATCCACCACCAAATAAGTGATATACAAGAACAGAATCTGATAAAACAAACTAATCGTGCTATCATATGTGCCTGCTAATATTTCAAGGATAAACAGAGAGGGGAATGGTTTCCTTTAAAAAAAACACTGGTCAGTCTTTCCGGAAGCATGGGAAACCATTCTTCAACTTACCTATCAACAGGGCTTTTATCCCAATATAGAAAAGATCAGGCCAAAAGTGGTACAGAAAGTTGAAAATTTCCATAAATCCATTTCACTTTTGATAATCTTGGAAGAATTTAGAAGCAGCAACTAGGGGCATGTTCATTTGCGAAAAAAATCTTAGAATTCTTTACAAAACGAACATCCCCTAGTTTTTCAACTAGTTTTCCTCTCTCCACTTTTGTCACCAACTCCCATAAAACCAAAATTTAGGTTGCAAACACCAAACCCTTGCAACAGGCAATTCCTACCTTCTTACCAAAACAATCCAATTGCACACATCATGTGGTGAATGTATGCATAACTATATTCTTCCAATGCTGTTAATGATAGATTGGCAAACAAAAGGCTCAAATAGAGAACTCCTAAATCCACATAACATCGAATTTGCAAACTTTTCCCATATGCAGACACTATTATTCTGAGTTCGCGAAATAGAAGGGGTAAGCAATATTAGGCTTCCATAGAGAGAGTTGATGAGTACCACATATCTAACAACGAATAAGTAAATATTGTGCACAAAGTTAATAAGCTAACTCAACGACCATGCCATATCAAGCAGATTACAGGCTATTCAGTGAATATTTACCAAGCACAGGGAAGAAAAACAAACCATTAGGTATCAAGGTTAAACCCAAATCATTTCTAACTACAAATTGTCTCATAAGCCCAACATAAAAACATGACATTTAAGGAAAATTTGAAAGCTTGTCAATGAATTTCTAACCTAGATTCTTCCGTAGGAACCCAATTCCAGTATCTCCGGTCCTCAATTCCGGTTATCGCCAGGCCTTTTGCTGATATCGCCATGCAAACCCTTCCCGTCACCCTATCCAGCCACACTTCCTGTAAAAGCCCAAAATTCCATAGAACATCAAAATTCCGAATTTCCCATCCTATCTCTCCAATAAACCCTAAATCTGACAGTCTCGATATTTGCCCAAACCTTATTCCCGTCATCGAAGGCCACGGGGCGAGAGAGCAAAGCGAATATGTCCTTCTTAGACAAGTTCTGGTACCTCTCGGGGGGCAACAGATCGAGCAGATCTTGGTAGTTAGGGGGCAACTTCCCTTCCCAGACCGAGTCCGAGGAAGCCGCGCCGCGGAAGGCACGGTTCAGCCTCGCCAGGTTGCAAATCTCCGGAGGAGTCAGGTAGAGGAACACGCAAGCCACGCAGCTTTCCGGTATGTCCCCCAATCCCGGACCCAGGCCCGACCCGTTCGTCCCCTCCGCAAGAGCCGAAAGCGTCGCCCCCATCTTCCAAATCACCCGGTCGCTTTGCTATACGCGGTCGTTCAGGTCATTGTGCCGCAGATGGTCAAGAAGAAGATTCTAACGAGAGAGAGAGAGAGACAGACAGATAAAGAGAGTTGACTGTATGCGTTTTGCCTTCAGAGTGGGGTTGGATCGTTTGGTTAGTGAGGAGCGGTATACTAGTTTCCGGTACGTCGATTTTCCCTCATATTTTCCGGGAAATTTTTAAGGGGCGCAAAGAGTAAGCTTAGAAGTGAGAAGGAACTCGAAACGTGTACTGGAAGAAGGTCCGGTTACTGTTTCTAGAGTATTTTAGGTGGAGATGGCAGTGGAGCCCCACGTGTAAGAGATAGCCAAAGGGAACCAATCCAAGCTCCCTCCAGGCTCCAAAAGTCCACTTCACTCGGCGGAATAAAATAGTGGTTGTCACGTTAACTTGTTTGGGCTTTCCTGGTAACATTAAACTTTCGGATCAACACAATTCTCTTTTTTCGTGGATTTTTCGTCGGTCAGGATTAAAAGAATTCTTCTCACGCGTTTTCTTGTCCTAAGCTCTCTAGTGTGTTGTTGGCTGAGAAAAGCGAAAATATCTGAAACTTTGTTTTTCTAAGCGAAAATATCTAAAACGAAAGTGCACATATATGCCAAATTTTGCTTCTAGGAGTAGGAGATGCTTTTTTGCGGCTGTGGCTCGCGCGGGGCCGCCCCAGTGGGGCCTGTCAAAGCGGAATCCAACGATATTTATATATGTCCTTTTATTCTTTATCCGATATTTACGAGCAAATTCTAAGCGACACAAAAAAACTTTCGTGGGCTGTAAAACCAATACGTGGCTCTGCATCGCGTCTTCTCAAGGCAACGTGTTTCGATACTGCTCTGCTAATTTTGATGTACAAAATGTTTCTCGCAGCACCTTGTGAAGTCGTCGTAAAAAGTCATCTTACCCTAGCCACAATTTTGGGGAATGGCTCTGAATCGTTAGCGACACTTGGCAACAGCTTGTTGCGACAAGGTTAACTCTTTACTTCTACTACGTCAACCCCAGTTGAATTTGTTTTAATTTCTTAAGATTGGGTCCGGTTTCTCTCTTCTATTCTTATCTCCTACATGCTGGTTGTGGGTTATTATGTCGGAGAATTAAAAAATTTCCTCATTCTTATATATCCGTTAAGAGCTGCGGAAACTTCTGCGAAAATCATGTATAAACAAGTCGTAATTGTGATATCCAATAATATTATTATGTACATCGCTTTCTTCTGAGCATTGTTTTATTAAGATTTTCCAGAGCCAATCAGAAGAGACTGACTTAATGGGTTCCAGTTCTGTCCGTTTTTGCTTGTTTATTCTTCACGTACGGCTGCTTGGATTAATATACAATGGATTTCTTCACTGATGCCATCGTTTTTCAGAAGATTGAATTGAGCATTCCTTTCGGAGCAGATTGATGTGAGGTTTACTTTCGACAGTACAACATCATATAAGAACAAGCTCAACCACTGAAAGTGGACAGTAGAAAGTGTTTGATGCCAGTCCTTTCCTGTGACAACCGACACCTGCAGAAGTGCAGATTATCAAGCGAAAAGGGCAAGCGCATTTTCAATCAACTAGGATGAGTGGTAGATGTCAAAGATGGAGGAATGCATTTCCTATCTGGATCGCACTCCAATTGTGTTCACGTCCTCTTTCATTTTTTAGACGTTGAAGTTCCAAAGTCACCGCACCGTCAGCTAGTCCCCAACGGTGCTTCTTCTCTCTTGGGAATGGTAGTTGTATCTCTTTTTCTCGAACCATTCAAGAAAAAAGAAAATGGTTGTCCTTCTTAGTAGCTGGGACTTGACGGGTGATGGCGACCATGAATAGTTCTTTGGACTTTCTCTTGATAATGTTTTAAAGGAATTGCGAGCCCACAACTGATATACCAAGTGCTTGATCTCCCACTCTCGAGTCAAAATGCTGCCAGCGAACATTACACTAGTTTTGATACTCAAAACAACACCACAGTACCCGAGGTTTTGAGTTTTTCCAGTGATTGCTTCTGTTTTCTTTGATAGTGCAAGTGGAATAGCTACCGCGGGCCAATGCCTGGGGGCCGCAGTTGAGCTTGGGCAATGATTAGGCTATGTTTGTATTATTTTACGTTTTCAAAAACTTTACACAATCAATTTTTTATATTTTTAATATATTTTCAATTTTAATAATTTTTTATAAATTTTAATTTTATATTTTTATCAATTTTAAAAAAAATTTATATAAAAAAATATAAATAAAAAATTATTTTAGATCTAAATCAAACATAACCAAATTTTTTTGACCAACAAGACTAAAAAGTCCATTAAAATGTCTGTAGCAACCTGGACGCAACTCCTCTCCTGGGGAATTCTAGTTAAGAGGGTCCAAACAACGTGGTCTGGGCTTGTCACGAATGCTTTCTTGGGCTAGAACTCATTCCAGTTGATTGGATTGGGTTAACATTGGGCTCATGGTTGCAATTGGACTGGAGAGACCAAAGGATCAAGCAGCTTGTTGCTGCCATTGGGCCCAAAAGAATCTTTAGAATTTCTCGTCTATCTGGGGATTGGGGGACCCTCCTGTTAGGGCACAATCCAACCAATGAACCAAAACGTCTTATAAAGCTCTCTCGGTGGGTGATTATTAAATCATGAACCGAACCAAACTGCATCCTTGTGTGTCAACTCCTCGTCCACCGAGTCGCAAAGCCAAAGTTGCATGCATCTTGACTTTCCGTCGTCGTCGAATGGGACACCACTACCTACTGCGCATCATGATCGAGTGCTCTCAGATTTTTACCATTTGAGAGGTACTTCCTAATTAAAAAATAATAATATTAGAGAAAATTAAATAGTCTCCCAAAGTAGCGTTGAGAATTTCCAAGTTGAGAAAGCTTCCAAAGATGACTAGATATTAGCATGTTCCTACTGATACGGCCAGCAATGTGACTTCTTCTTCTTTTATAAAACATATATAACTCCCAAGTGTAATATGCATGAATATCATAGAAAGAAAATTACTACTATTTTTCTTGCTCATGAATATTGTTAACATTTAATTTGGGTCGAAAATAAAAGGATATATTTAATTAGGATAGGATGGATTGACGATAATATATTGATTTTTTTAGATGAGTCGTGATGATTTTCTGTTCAAAATATATTTTTAAAACATCCCGAAACGAGAAACACAAGTCATCATTCTGAAAACAGAATAAATATTTAATTATAAGAACAAGTCAAAAAGTTTCACTTGCTCTTTTATCTAGAGATCAAGTAATAAATGTTGTTTAGCAGTCATTATATGGGCGATCCATAAAACCATATCAAATTATATATTCCCTAATTTAGGTGTATTTAATTTATGGTATAAAAATCAAAATTTACTTAATATCTAAAGGCGTAACATGCGGATACTTGTTTTAAGGTATTGTAAATCACTAACCTCAGGAGAATATAGAACACTGGATCAATGTCACCGATGGCGCCGCCAGAAACACCCAATTAAAATACGGATATGAAATTAAAAGTTCCACTATTTATAGGATTTAGTAAATGTATGTTTCTCTTTTTTGTTTTGTTTTTGTAAGCAAGCTGGAATAGTAAATAGGATATTGTCACGTTTCTTTTTGTTTTTTGATCAGGATGTTGTCATGTTGATTCATAATGTAGTTGATTATCAATTGAATAATGTCGCATGCCATATGCGCAAAAGCCTAAAATGTCCTTTACGTTTAGCAATGGTTTGCTGCTTTTGGGCCGTTCACCAGTTTTGGTTTTGTCAATCCTGTGGGTTTCCGTCCAAAGCAGGAAGCAGCAAAACCATGGGCAGTTTTCTGTCAGCGCAAACAGGACCTACCAATACAAAACCGGCTGCTCTGCTCTTGGTATATACCCCCCGGTCTTTATCTATCGTATCAAACAATCGAATGCACCGCCACCATCCCTTTCTTTCTCTCGCTGCATATCTCTTGTTGCATCCATATCTGCAAGAGCTCAAGCAGGACTAGCATTTTTCTGGGTAACTTTAGAGCTGGTGATGTGACAATCTAATTGTCATTTTTCTTTTCTTGGCGTTTTGGACTGTTCCATTTTGTGGGTTTTTCTTTCTCCTAGTATTACCGGTTTATTCAATTACTACTTCTTGAATGGGCAACAAGTAGTTGATGAAATTTTTCTCAACTGGATCTTTCTCTTTTCGTCGGAGAGCCCTAGCGACCAATTTTAGTATCTAATGGAACCGAATGGTTTAGGTGTTGGGGTGTTTCCTAACATTGGTTCTGGAATGTTAGGCATGGAATTGCCTCTGCAGCAACAACAACAACAACAGCCACAACAACAAAGGAGCCCTACAAATTCTCAAAACCCCCACCACCTCCACCACCACCTACAAATGGTTTCCTTTCCCCACCCCGAAACTGATCACAACCCCCAACAGTCTCAGCAATCTGCGAAATATGCGTATGCCACCAAACCCAAGCAAGCCACAGCCCTTAGTGATGAGGACGATGACAACTCCGGGGATGCTAAGAAAAAAATGTCACCTTGGCAGAGGATGAAGTGGACAGACACTATGGTCAGGCTGCTGATAATGGCAGTTTATTACATAGGCGACGAAGCCGGGTCCGAGGGGACGGACACAACGGGCAACAAGAAGAAGTCTGTCGGGTTATTACAGAAGAAGGGGAAGTGGAAATCGGTGTCTCGCGCTATGATGGAGAAGGGGTTCTATGTGTCGCCGCAGCAATGCGAGGACAAGTTCAATGACTTGAACAAGAGGTATAAGAGAGTCAATGACATTCTGGGGAAGGGAACGGCTTGCAAGGTGGTGGAGAACCAGAACTTGCTGGAGACAATGGACTTGTCACCTAAGATGAAAGAAGAAGTTCGGAAGTTGCTGAATTCTAAGCACTTGTTCTTCAGGGAAATGTGTGCTTACCACAATAGTTGTGGTCATCTCAGTGCTGCTGGGACTGTTGCAGGAGCAAACCAATCCCCAGAGGTGGCCACGGAGCCATCTCGTACTCAGCAGCAGCAGGTACAACAGCAACGGTGCTTTCATTCCTCGGAGAACTCGGGCATGGGTGCTGAGGGGGCAAAAATGGTGAAAGGAGCGAATGGTGAAGAGGAGGAAGATGATGAGGAAGACGATGATGATTCTGATGAGGATGAGGATGAGGATGGAGAAAGCGGTTCTAGGGGTCATAGTGGGCATGGGCACGAGGATGAGGACGACAATGATGACAGATCTTCGAGGAAAAGAGCAAGAAAGGCGGCGTCTTCTACGTTGTCGCAGTTAATGGAGCAATTGAGCTCTGAGGTGATGAGTGTCCTGCAAGATGGGGCGAAGAGCCCGTGGGAGAAAAAAAAGTGGATAAGGACCCGTATGTTACAGTTGGAAGAGCAGCAAGTGAGCTACCAAGGCCAAGCGTTTGAGCTAGAGAAGCAGCGGTTGAAGTGGGTCAAGTTTAGCAGCAAGAAGGAAAGAGAAATGGAGAGAGCTAAGCTCGAGAATGAGCGGAGAAGGCTTGAGAATGAGAGGATGACCCTGCTTCTACGCCAGAAGGAGATGGAGGTGCTCGATTTTCACCAACAACAACAACTACAACATTCTTGTAACAAGCGGGGTGAACCATCCACCATTACGGCTTGAAATGATACAATAGCTCTTCATATCACACTATAGCTTAAAAGTTAGAAAGGTTGTTCTTTAATTTCTTCTTCATTTGTGTTCGAATTTTAATGGAAATTTTGGTAGTTCTGTATGTATTCAGGCTCTCGGTCACTCGGTTCGGTTCTCTGAATAATGAATATGATCCAATCCTTCAACATCGACGTTGATGGCGTATTTTGACATGGGGGGGGTTCAATTCTAGACATAGCATTTCGAGACATTTAGATCTCAGCCAAATTAGCAAATGTTTTCAAGATGTTCAGATTTCAATTTGAACCAAAAGAAACACTGCGGTTGGTAAGATCTTTAGGAAAATAAAGTAAAAATAATTCACGCCCGGTGGGACTCGAACCCACAATCGCCTGATTAGAAGTCAGACGCCTTATCCATTAGGCCACGGGCGCTCGTGTTTGAAAATGCATCTAAATGAAATAAATTATACACTAATAGTTTTGTGGTGAAATAAAATTGGCAGGAAAGTCTAATTATGCTTGTGAAGCAATTCACAAGGCCCCCACCAATATATATATATATTAAACAACGAACCAAAACATGCATACTCTTTTTGGTTCTTAGATCCTATTAGACACAATGCCGCGTCTCATCTGATCGCCTGTTTCTTAATTTTAAGAATTATTTCTTTCTCATCCAATGTATCATGGCATGGTAAGGGCTAATTATATTTAGCAACATAGAAGAGCAGGAAATTCCATAGATCAACAAATGGTATCCAAAATTGTCTCGGTGCTTGTTTGGGCAAAATATTTTTGAAAAAGTTATGAAGTTGGTCAAAAAATATTGATATATATAAAATAAAATAAAATAAAAGTTAAAATTTGTGAAAAAGATGTTGGATTTGTAAAAAATTGTTGAAATTTATGAAAAGTTTTTCCAATATTTGGTCGCTAACTGTAGCCCCAAGTTCCTATACGCGAATCCTCCAGTTGTTAATTGGGTATGAAAACCCGAATCTTCTGATAAGACCTAAATATGCTCCAGTTTTTACTAATGGGGAATATATGGAGAACCAATTTTCAGGAGGAAATAATTATTCGCAGTACACACTGGTGATACAGACATATAGCATCTACCATGTCATCACAGTATGGAACACATGAAACCTTCGATTGGAAAAGATGCTGAACTGCAGCGATGTAACTGCTTAGAAAAATTGATTTGCAAGCAAGAGATGTGACTCAGATTGATATCCAAGTGAAAATTGAGAGCATGGACATATTCTCCCCATGACTAACTTTCGGAAAACAAAAACAACCGCCTTGTTTGTGTTTATATTCTTCATGCATGTCCAGTCACAAGCTAGTATTCCAAAACTGGAGATATAACATTAACTAGGTGGCAGCAACAATCCAACACGGCTTCAATAAAATTAGAAGTGAGATTTCAAGCTGAGAATAAGTACAGCAGCACATCAATCCTCAAGCTCAATAATCTTGACCACTGATGAATCCCCAACTTTCTGGCAAACAACAACTCGATCATGTGACTTGACAACTCCAGCTGCCTTTCCATGATCAAGGGCAACCTTTAGAACTGACTCGTTTGTTGCACTTGTAGACTCCGCCTGCAAAGTCGTATAATTTCATCAGATTCCTTGAATGACGAACTGAGGAACATTAGAGGAGCAATGTTTTCACACCATTATTGAACTTCTAAGGCAATCATGTTCAAGAAAGCGAGATAAGTGTTATACTAACACCAATTAGAAAATTCATATTCTCCTTATGATATAAGGATGTTTACAATAAACTTTACATTCCCTGTCACAAGTCCAGATTGCAGTTAGATGAGGATGGGCACAGAAATCATCCTGAGCTGAGAATCGTCTACAAATCCACCTAGGAGGTGAGGTAGGGCAAGAGCAGCACTGAGGACAGGGCCACACCCTGGAAACAGATTTTGAAGCCGGTGTCTCTTCCTGATGAATGATGCTAAACCCACACCTAGTCTGGCAGCTCTCTACATGAACCATACCAATCTTTTATTTTAAAATATATAACATGACCAACCCTAACATCAATGGGTCAGCCAGCAACACCGTTCCAGGCGTGTTCCGGGAATTGGAAAAAACTTATAGCAAGACCAGATCCCTGAGAAGTAATTTGAATTGGCACTAAAATAAAGATCTAACTGAAGACTAGTTTATCATGATCCTGTAGGAGAATCTGACCATATAAGAAGAAATGCATTTCCTTCTCCCAACAGCGGTATTTAAGATCTCCTCTCTCTCTCTCTCTCTCTCGATAATTTCCAACAAGATCAGTTACCAAATTGTGGTAGATAAAGTGAAATGAGAACTTACCGGATGTCTGGGATCCGCAAGCATAGGGAAGAGGCCTCTGACTATCAGTGATTGCCTTGCCTAAAAAGAAACATATTCATTAGTATGGATATAAACAGGGAGGAATAAAGGCGGTATCTAAAACTTCAATCAAGTCAGACAATTCAAAAAATAAAAACAGAGAAGTACACGCAAACATAGAATGAAACCATAAAATGACACTGTAAATTTAGTAATATTATTCATTAAAAATGGGATCATAAGAATTAGACACAGGTTCCTTGATAGTAACCACAGTTGGCGATACAAGAAGTAATAATCCATAACGACTACTAAATAAAGATAAAATAAAAGGAATATTACATTAAAGAGATAAAGGCTTTCCGACATAGGATTCGACAGACTACACTGTTGGTCCTGGACAAGAAAACAAGAGCATAACAACCTGAGCTTCAAACCAACAATTTAAGGGGAAGATACAATAAGCATCAAAAACTGCATGGGACTTAATTTCAATTTAGGCATTCCCTCCCCTTTGTGGTCATTGAACTATTTATTTACATGACCCATATTAAGATGCTGAACATTATAAACTGCTTTGTAATAATATATATAATATATATATATTATGACTACAAAACAATATATTTATACTTTCAAACCTCTAGAAACTCTTTGAACAAGAAGAATACAAAGTGACGGCAAAAAGTACCAATAAAACAAAAGGTTTCTTTCAAAGTGGTATATTCTTTTTTTTAAGGAAAAAAAGTACTGCAAGCAACATAAAAGCAAGTCAAGAAACTTTTTACTGCTGTAAATGGGCACCATATAAATCAGAGTCAAGAGCATACCTCAAAGGCTCCAGTAAAGCTCCATTTTAGCTGATTTGTCTTAAGCCGTGGGATGACAACTGATATAACAGGCATTGTTGGCCTATACTTAGCAATCAATCTGCGATGCAGGTACTTTAATTAGAAACAGGAAAGATGAACGCTCCCACCCAAAAAGATCCAAGCTTGCACGGCCATAAGTTGGAAGGACAAAGAGAAGTATATCCACCACATGAATAATAGATATAACTATCCACCAAAAAGTACCTCGCAGCCCTTCCTGATGAAGTGAAACAAATAATAATCGATGCCTTCACCTTAATGGCAGCTCGCACCTGGACAAGTAGATATTGGCCCATAAGTACTCCAAATTATGCATGCAATAATTTCAACCAGAACTGTAATGACAAGTATAATTGTCAACAAAACAAATTAATGAACAAAAGAGCAGCATTAAGAAGTGATTACCGCAGAGGAAGCAATAGACTCCAAGTGGGTCATTGGCTCTCCAACATATTTGACAGTCTTCTTGAAATAAAGGTCTTGGTTGAAAACCTTCTCTGCCTACAAGAATTATTTCGGAGAGAGAAAAAAAATATGCGATAAACATACCTTGTAAATGATGCAAGGACATAACTCAAAGATTACAACGTGTCTCCTCAATTATGGGAGCACTAATATATACATATTAATGACAACTACCATAACACCCCCAACAGTTGATGAGCAGCAAACAATGGTTGCATCCAAATTGAAGTGAAGATTAGCAGTCTTCTGATAACACTTTGATTGAAAGAAAAACTGCTTTCTTCTAAAAGCAGTTTAGAAAAAGCAAAAGAAACCCAAGCAATTATAGGGAATGCATTGTCCACGTGTAAGGCCAACAGGTTTTATGCAAGGCCAAGTAAGGATCTGGTTTAGGCTAGATCCCTATTAGTAAGAAATAATGGACATAGAGAGCAATGACAACTTCCTTCCAACACAAGAAATATACTAGCATCCACAGTGATGGAGCCTGCATGTGCAAAATGGAAAACCTCCATGTGCCAAAGTTCAGAAATCAAGTCACTACAATGCATGATGAGTTCAATATTCTTCAGGATTAACTTGCATAAGTTTAAAGCTCACATTCAAAACTTTATTATTTTCATCTACAAAAGTATAACTGAAGAAAAGATATACCTCCGCGCAGATTCTACCGACAATAGAAATAGTCTCCACAGGGTACAATCCACGTAGAGTCTCGGCACCCAAAAGAATTGCATCACTTCCTGCACCCAGAAAAGATGTATTAGACAAGATACTACAGAAACCCCACACTAAGTGGTCAGTAGATGAACCATAAAGTTAACCCAAAATTCCACCAAACACCAAAATAGTGTTTCACACACAATTCCATGTCAAGGAAATCCATGACTTTGGCTTTTCAAGGTTCTCAAAATCAGCTAGTGTTAAATCATAAAAATAGCAACACACCATCCAATACAGCATTGGCAACATCAGTTGCTTCTGCACGAGTTGGTCTCAAGTTGTCAGTCATACTGTCCACAACACGAGTAAGCACTGCAGGCTTTCCAGCCATGTTACACTTGTAAAGGGCAGATTTTTGAAATAAAAACACCTGCAAAGTATACAAGACATATTAGCAGCAGACACTACAAAAGCCCAGTCTCAGACCACAAGATAAAAAAAGAATGCCCAACATTTAATGATTAAGAAGGCCAACACAAACATTAGCATTTAGGACATGAAGCTTATTGAGTTATTATAATTGAATCCATTTCATGAACACGCAAATAGATATGTTTTTCGTAAAACCTGCACTTGTTCTAATCTTTATACTTGTAATTCAGGGCTTGGAACTGAAAAGATGAGCTAAAACAAGACAATAGACATCACAGATTAAGATTATGTAGATAATAAAATTAACAGAATTTCTCTGACCGTATAATGAAAATGAACCATGTCTATAAATCTCAAGTAGCTACCTAATTCGCATGTGCAAGAGCTCAACTTCCACAATATAAGCTTAACACAATAAAATTAACAGAATTTCTCTGACCGTATAATGAAAATGAACCATGTCTATAAATCTCAAGTAGCTACCTAATTCGCATGTGCAAGAGCTCAACTTCCACAATATAAGCTTAACACCTTAAAATGGACTCTCTTGTCCAAATTAGGAAACTGACCTTCTCAGGAGGGAGATCTATGCCCAAATTGCCACGTGAAAGAATAATACCGTCAGCTTCTTGTAGGATCTCATCAAAATGGGTTAAACCCTGAAAAGAGAAACATAAATGCATATAGGCATTGCTTTGTTTTTGAAAAATTGCATATAGGCATTGCTTTGTTTTTTGAAAAATTGCATATAGGCATTGCTATTCCAATGAATTAAAGTTTCTGACAGAACTAAGACAACATCAAGGGCTAATAAGATGCAACTCAGTGACTCACCTCCACAGTTTCAATCTTTGCAAAAATTTGTGTCTGACTGAGGTCGCCCGACTTAGAAAGGAAGTCACGGGTCTGCATTTCAGCATAAGGAAGCATGTTAGTCAAATTGTCACATCAGAATATACAGATATAAGTTCTAGAAAGCTGAGTAGAAGTATAAAACATCAAGGTCCAAGGAAATACTTGCCTGGCGAACATCTTCTGCATGTCGGGTATACGACAGTGATAGAAAGTCAATTTTATTCTGAACACCCCAAGAACTTATAACCTGAAATGAGCAAGGAAACATAACAAAGGGCACTACAAAAGTAACCAGAAAACACAGAGAGAACTGTCCTAGGGTGTGTGTGTGTGTGTGTTGGCGGAAGAGGGGTGGGGGGGAGAGCTCTCAGCGCATGTATGTTCAGGACTTACCTGCTTATCTTTATCAGAGAGGGTAGGCAGATCAATACGAACTTGACAGACATGCAAAGTGAACAATGAGCCAGCCAGCGTCGCAGAGTTCTTTATTACACCAACAATGTCCTCCCCTTTCACTTCAGAAACCTGCTCAACTCCAGATAAAACTAATCAGCAGTGCACAAGTTAATCAGCTCCATGCATGCTTGCGAAGGGGAGAAAGAGGACGAGCTATTCAAATAGCACTAGCAAGCTAGGTTGTCTGTTAGTTACCTCCAGCCAAACAGAAGTAGTTTCACTTCCAGTGAACAAGTATTGACCCACAAAAATGGTGTCTCCCTTCTTCACCACCTGCAACCACCAAGTGGAGGACTTTAGATTGTCATTCTAGACTTTACTAAGAAATAATGCTACTACAAAGAGTCAACATTATCATGTGATTGCCGATTTCATCTGAATTAAGAGGAAAGTGGTTCAGTTTTTCGAGTTTGTTGAAGAAAGGATGAAGTTTTGGGAACAGATAGATGTTCGTCATACATGGGTGTAAATTTTGAAATAACATTTTATAATACCGTTCTGCTAGCACTTGTCACAATACTTTCACCTCGTCTACCAAAGCTATGCGTTAAGCAGGTGATAAATAATATCAAACCTTAGCCAGCCCATCAAAATTGATAGGTAATAGATCTGAAGAGGCTTCCAGTTCTTGGTTTGGTGTCAAAACGACAGTGGCATCCACCTGAAGCGAAATAGGCTTCCCACTTTTATTAACAACCTGCAACTCAGGGCCCACGGTATCCAGCATAACCTGAAATGCAAAGAAGAATTATTTGCTCAATTCCTGTACATGAACTTCTTATTCCAACATGGAATTAATAGCAGCTATGGCTTAAGGGGGGAAAGATCGTGCTTGCAGAATCAATTAGTAAATGCTGATTAAACATTGCCCAATATCTAATCCTTCATTTCACAAGCAATAAAAGTACTTCCAAAATCCTAACCAAACAATCACTAAGGCTCCCTTATTGTCCTCTACAATCAGTCAATCATGACCCCGATCATGCTTTCTCACAAACAACTCTATTCTATAGCTTCAGCACCCAAAAGGAAAGCTGGAATAAGAAATGCTTAAAAGCATTTATCAGAAACATACAGCACAGAGCTTCTTAGTACTCTTCACAGCGGTCTTCAGATTCTCCAGAGTCTCCTGGTGATATTCCGGGTCTCCCCACGAAAAGTCAAATCGGGCCACTGCCAAACAAAGCACGAACCAATTCAAAGACCGTCACAATCCTACTAACAAATCTTGCAAAAAAATGTATATCAACACATGCAACTGATTGAAAAAAAACACGCGAAAGCAAAAGCCTCTTACCAGACATTCCAGCCTTGAGGCAGCCAGAAATAACCTCCGCGGAACGAGATTTTGGGCCCAGCGTCCCAACGATCTTCGTCATTGCAGGAAAAAAACTCTGCAACAACAACAAAATCACCGAAAAGTCAACAAATAAATCCCATATCAAATCAGAATTTAGAAGATCCACATAGAAATAGATTTCGTTCGAAAATAAACCAAAAGGCACATGCGAAATTAACACGGAATTGAACGTGCTTACAGACTTAGACGGCTCCAGAATCGAAGCCATCCTAATCGGCTCCTCCAAAAGCAAGTGATTGGAATGCATCTTCGTTTACCGGTGCCTCTAAACGACTGCTGACAAAGCAAGGGAGGACAGGGAATACAGAGGCAGCAGAACGCCTTGAATCAGAGTAAGCTGCCTGGCGAGAAGGGGCCGATGGGTTTTTTGTTGAAGGTTTTTTATTCGTAAACCTTCGAATATGCCTTTTGTACTTGTACTGCTCCTACTTTCTATTTCCCACTCGGCTAATTAATTTTAGTAATTACTTATAAAAAAAATAAAAATAAAATAATTTTAGTAATTAATTACAATTTTTACTTTTTTTTGGGGAAGGAGAAAGAAGAAAAACCTCGTCCTGATTTTACTGGAACTAGGGACACCTGCCCACTGTAACCGTCCATTTCCTCAATTCCTCGTTGGAAAATTCTACTATTAACACGTGGCAGACTTCCAGCAATCTGATTGACCACGCCAAAACCACTTGGAGACCGCGCGTGCAGAATGTAGAGCAGTGGTACTCTAACTACGCAGATTCGTGGCTGAAGGGGTAAGTGTTTCTGGTACCCACGCGACTATGTACAGCTTACGGTGCGGTCCGCGTGGTTATAGAGAGGTCCAAGCCATTTCCGTGGTCCCCAATCGTTTGGAAGCGAGAGTGTCGTACTACTGGTCGTTTAGAATAAATAATACACGTGCTTGAGGAAGTTAGGTGGCTTTTCAGGTAGCGGAAACGAAAGAGGCGCATGTTGTTGTTGTTGTCGTCGTTAGATTTTTGAAAAGCGGTAAAGTTAAAACCGTAAACGTGCGTTACCGCTTCGGCCCCACGAAAATCACAGCCGCTTGTTTACGGGAGCTAGGAACTTTTGATTTGTCAATTCCAATGGGCTGTCGCTTTAGTAAGATCTCGTGTGAGTACGGATGGGCCAGCCAATATTTATTTAAACATATTCTTTTTCGAAAAATTGAAAGGGGATTATGTACGCATTTTGTGATTTATTTAATATAAACTGTTGAATTTCGAATATCTTCAAATATATTTTTATGATTAAAGGTTACATATTTTAAATGTTCTCTTTTATCTAAACAAAAGCCGATGCACAATCAGTGGCGGATGCAAGGGGGCGACCCTCCCCCATTGCACCGCCCAAAACAAAATTGTATAGGTAAATTATTTTTTTTTTTTTGGCCTGAACTTGTGGGAGTCTGATCCCCATAGACCCAGGTCAACCCACTTCTTCTCCTCCTCTCTCCTCCTCCTTCAATAATATCTTAGGGTTACAGAGGTTTCTACCTGAAAATTTCTAATTTTTTAATTTTTTTTTCGAAAATAAATAGAAAATCCACTCATATTTTTGTGTCCCAAATTAATTATTTAGCTAATTTTTATTTGGTTAGGTTTTTCATGCCCTTGAATTTTCATGGAGTTCTTGCTGCTCAAACTATCATTTTCTATATATATATATATATATATATTTTATTTTTTTTTTTCAACGTTTTCAGAAGATACAAATCAGTAAGATTATTTGTCACCTTCACTCTCAGCGAATAGTATGTACGCGTATTTAAAATTTTTAATCCTTAATTTTCGATATTTTAACTCTAAGATATTTTTTGCATTACGTAGGAAAAAATTTTTTTGTCATCTCGTCTTATGTGTTCGCTCCCCTTCAAATTAGATCCTGGATTCGCTACTGTGCACAATTCAAATAATTTGTCCTGTTTTTTATGGCGGCAATTTGGGCCGCTGCTGGTGAAAGGCTAGCTCGCTAGGGTTGGTATAATGATTTTAGCGAAACTTTTAAATTTTTAACCCTGCAAAACCATGTTCTAATGAAATCCGCCTTCATCTTCTCGAAAAAAGAAAAGAAAGGAGAGAGAGAGAGAGAGAGAGAAATAAAGAATTCCGCATAGACCCTAAGACATATTGACCATAACGATCAAACTCTCAATTACAATTATTTAAAGGATCTTAAAGGCATGTTTTGACTTTAACCTTTTTTTTTGTACTCAAACCGTGCATTTGATTTTGAACCCTCTTACCTATGGAAACTTTAAAGATTAAGAACACAAGGTTGAACCCGATGTAGACCAACTAGACTCGTAGTAATTTTAATCTTTCTCCGCTTAAGATCCAAATACTTTCCTAGATTATTTTCATAATCTTGAATATTACTTCACGATCAGGTTTTTGAATATTGGCAGAATTTTCTGTCAAATCTAATTTTAAATTGAGTTATATTTCATTAAGGTTGATTCAAAGAGTCTTTCAAAGTTTGAAATGATGATTATATCTTCAAAATGAAGAGCTAAAAATAAAAAACTGACCTATGCATGACAATTACCTGAGAAAATTTCAAAATTATTTCAAAAACTTGATTTTTAAATATTTCCTTCCTTTCATAATTTTAATCTATAAATAAAAAGGCACTTGTAGTTGTATATAAGTTTTGAGTTTGATTGCTCTTTAATCTAAAAGAAGCTGAGTGAAATCAACTATAATTTATCAAAATTTGATGTAACCATAACCAGGATAGACTGATAGAGCTAGACACACACTAGTCAAGATTATTTTTTAATTTTTTATAACTATTATAAAACTCAATTATATTGAGTAGAAAACAATAATGTGGAACTTCACCTTATATCATTCATTTTTTTGTTATTTTTTTATCTCTCGTTTTATATTAGACTCACGTTGTTGCATATTAAGAAACCGAAATTACGAATATATAAGATAGTTTAAGCCAAGCTATGACGGAGCTGGAATAATGTATTGATCTTTGTAAAACTAGTTCAACTCAATTCACGTTAATTAGGAACTTTATTTTGGAACCAATGTAAGGAGGGTATTACGCCTCACATAATTTTTATCATTGCCGAAACCGTGATTGTTGACATTGCTAGACCCGGGGAATTCATGTTTATGGGAATGTCTGATTAGCCCCCCATTAAATTAACTAGATATTATATCATTTCAAGCTTTGAATAACAAGGAGAATGGTTCAAAACCAGATAATGAAAACGATTAAATACACTTTTTGTCCTCGATTATTAGAGTTATGAAATTTCACATCTCAAATTACGAATTTCGTTAAAATTTTTTTGCCAGCCAACTATCAATCGTTTTTACTTTGCACTCTAACTGTTAATTAAGAAGAAAATTATTATTTTGATTTGGTGAAATAAAAAGTTTATCTTTATAATTTTTTATAATTATTTTGTATACGAGAGTAAATTAGTCATTTCACTTAATCATAATAACAATTTTTCGTCTAAAATTAAATGTTGGACGATTAATAATTAATGAAAGAAATGTAATGAAACTAGAAATTTGAGGTGTAAATTATTAGAACACAGCAGCAGATGCAGAAAAATATATTTTTTTAAAAAAGATAAAAGATAAAAAGTGTTTTTTTATCCGAACAGAAAAATTACAAAATCAATTTTGAAGTGGCAATATGAATTAGTCACCACCCTAACTCATGTAAATATATAATCAGTGATTTTCCGGATAGTGTTGAAGTTTTATTAAAAGTGCGAGGGTTAAAAGTGGATTTGAATGTAGTAGCTGTAACCTCCTATAAACAAAAAAATACAAAGACGATGTACAATGACGATTCTCTCTCCCGTCGATCCGGGCCCCACCTACAACAATTGGTTACCTAAATTACTTAACGGGACCGTCACAAGCCGTTACGGCCCATCCTTCACCAACTCACGGTCCGTTAAGACGCCTCCTCCCAGTTCCAATCCTCTCATCCTTCGCCGCTAACGTCGCCGTTCGCGATCCCCTAACCCTAACTTAACGTCCTCTAATGGCCGCCTGTGACGACTTCTCTCTCCTCGACGACGATCACCACCAACACCAGTCTAACCCTAACCATCCACAAATCCCCACCTCGCATCACATCCACCAATCCTACGCGCCCCATCGATTCACTTCGAGAGCGAATCCGGTCCACGCGCCACCACCAAATCCGCCACCTTCCCAAGCGATCATTTCTCCCGCCCCGGCGAGCCCGCAGAGGATCAGCGGTGCGGAAGAAGAAGAGGAAGATGACGCCGAGGACTACAACGACGCCGCGTTCTGTTCGAACCCCTACGAAAATGGAGCCGATCCGAGTAGGGTTAGAGTCGTTGATGTACGGAACGAGAAGAGGAAGGACCGCGAGGATCTCAGCGACGGAGCCACCAACTACGGCTATAGTAACAACAAGAAATCATCGAAGCCATCGAGCGGTGCTGTCACGTCAAGCGGTGGAGATTACCGGAAGGACAGGGAGGAGTGGAGCGACACGGCGATCGGGTGCCTACTTGACGCGTACACCGAGAAGTTCACGCAGCTGAACCGTGGGAATCTGCGAGGGAGGGACTGGGAGGAGGTGGCTACGACGGTGAGCGAGCGGTGCGAAAAGCAGACCAAGAGCGTGGAGCAGTGCAAGAACAAGGTGGACAATTTGAAGAAGCGGTACAAGCTGGAGCGCCAGAGGATGAGCAATGGCGGCCTTTCTGTGAGCCATTGGCCTTGGTTCAAGCAAATGGAGCACATTGTTGGGAATTCTCTGCCGATTAAGTCTACAGCCGACGACGATAAAGGTGGTGGTTCTTCCACAAGCACGCCGAGGCAATCAAAAAGGTATGTAGTCATGTTTGCAAATGCCATTAGTCAATCCGATCATCTGTCCGGCATTTGTGTTATTGCTCAGCGAGGTAGTAATTTGCAAAGCTTTCTTGCTGGATGCTCATGTTTCGTTTGTTTTTTATTTTTTTTTTCTTCCTCCTGGTATTTTAGTGGGTTTGGGCTATTAAGTTCTGCCTGCAATTGAGAGCACCAAATGTTTTCAGGGCCAAAGCGACCCGTTCTGCTGGATTAGTTGGCCCTACAAGTGATGAAAGCAGACCTTGTGGATTAAGGGATTGGCAGGGGACGTTAAACCCGTGTTTGTCTAGAGTTATTAGTCTTACTGGTACCTGCTTATGATTTTTGGAAATAGGATTATGGAAGAAATCCAGTAACTGGTTTTAGTTCGAACTTGATTAGTATTGTTACATCAGCTAGAATCTTTGGAATGTTTTCAAGTTGCTATCACCAGTCAGCTGAGATTTTAGAGGTGCTCATCCAGTCTTCCTTCCCAGTTATAAAAATGGAGAGTGCCTGGATCGAAACAGCACCTAGCAGCAACTAATGTCATAAGTAGGTTGTTGGATATTTTTACTAGCTGCATATCTTGAAAACGTATGTGTGGCTGGCCTCCTTGTGCTCCTAAAGGTTAGTGTTCTTGTTGGTTGAGAAGGTTCAAACTAGTTATAAATCATGGTCAGGGTTAACGTTGTTGCTGGCAATCTTTATTTAAATACGATGAGTTGTAACCGCTTGTATAACTGTTATTTTAATTTGCAACTAAATGTAAATACACCACATTTGTGCTTTATGCATTTTGTATTTTGTGAAGTGGCTTTTACATGCCATCTGAATATACTTATAAAAGAAAAAACATGCCATCTGAATAGTTTCCGAGGCAAGAATATGGCTAATTTCTTCAGTGAGTAGGTATGTAATTAATTTGCGTCGTTACACCCTTACATCTTATAAATGCTTATAGATAGGAATTATTTTATTTCAACATCATCTTTTGGGTTCAACACAATATTGGCGAGACTAAACTAGGCTTGCGTAATTGTTCACAGTGGTGACTTCCGTGCATCTCATAGCGAGTAAACCTAAAGATTTAGTGACTGGAATCCAACAGACTGTTATTTGGTGTTTTTCCAGTTCATCAGTATATTTCTGTCTATTGAAAGAAAAGCATTCTGCGTTTGGAAAGATTTAACTTCTATAACTCTGTATGTGATATCTAGCATATCAAGTAGCCTCCCATTCCAGTTGCAGAGCTACTGTGGTTTCAGCCAATATTGTATGTAGCCTCTGGTCGTTTCATTGGCATGGGTTTGGCTGTATTGCCATCAATAATAGGGGAAATGAGATTTTGATTTGCTTATCCCAAGTGGGGTTGAAGTTATATTCGATGTTCTCCATCTCTATCATTTATCTGGGATATTGGTTTCTTACTTTGTATATTAAATTATTTCAGTTTGAACAGAGAAGTATAGGACGTCATTTCTCTTTGCTGCGAGCATCATGAAGTTAGTGGTATGATTTTAATCCTCATCTTAGATTGTATCACATTGCTTTTGCAGATCCGCAATTGCAATTCCTAGTCCTGTAGGTCAGGGAACCAATGTCAAACCAAAATCAATAGCAAACACAAGATGGCGGAGAGTAGTCTTCAAAGTGAGTGGTGTTGCACTTGCTGGCACTGGCCCTAACAATATTGAGCCAAAGGTTTGGTGTGAACCCATTATATTTGTAGAAACTTTCAATGCATAGCTGGAATATTTACCTTTTTAGCAAGTAAATAATCTCGTCTTAATGTGCTATTAGGTTGTAACCTGAGTTACCTTTGATATTTTCTTTATTGTCAGGTAATAATGTTGATTGCAAGAGAAGTTGCAATGGCTTGCCGGCTTGGTGTAGAGGTAATAGTTTTGGCACGATCACTCTTTTCAACATGGAGGTTTACTGATGGTTTGAGCTTGCCATGAAACGTTCTTTGTTTGGTTTGAGATCCCAGGTGGCAATTGTCGTTGGAGCTCGTAACTTTTTTTGTGGAGATACATGGGTAACCGCGACAGGTTTAGAAAGATGTACTGCATACCAAATTGGGTAATGTTGCTTTTAAAAGGATTTGTATTCTTGAATTATTATAGGTCATGTCCTTTGAGTTTTGGTTATAACTGAGTTGAAGCATCTAAGGTGTAATTTTAGGATTTTTCAATGTATTTCAATAAAATGTTATGAACTTGGCTGCATCTGGTCTGATGTCCATTTGCTGCTGCTTGTTCTATTGCTGAATAGTACTTCTTCTGTTGATAAACTTTTAAATAGAACAGTAGTTAAAGACAGCTTCTAAAAGTACAATTACGAGATAACATACGTTCGTTCTTTTTTTCTTTTCTTTCTTTCTGGGGATTGCTAAGTTATTCAAGACATGTGTGCGCCCAGTGGGTCTCGAAACCACGGGTTCATTGTTGGTGATTTTTCTTTTGTTTTATAACTGGTTTGTACACGGAAGGAAATGAATCTGAAACCACCAATTATAGCTTAATTCTTAATTCTCTTACCTGTTACAGGAAGTGTAGATCTACACTATTTAACATTTAGAATGTAATTTCTTTAAAAATTGTCTCAGCACAAACTATCTGCCGGCAAAAGCAGCTTTTCTTTTTTGTTTTTGTCCCCTGATAAGGAAGGGTATTATTTATCAGTAATCTGGGGAGGATGTATATACGTTGGTATTGCCTCCCTGAGAAGGAGAGAGTCAATAATGATAGTTTTGTCACTTGTGCTGCTTCTCCCCTTCACCCCAATTTAAGACGCATATATTTGATTGTTGTTTGTTATCTGTGTGATAAAATAATTTTTCTTATGGTTCTTTGTAATATGCGCCAGTATGATGGCAACTGTGATGAATTCGGTATTGCTCCAGTCAGCATTAGAGAAGATGGGGGTTCAGACACGTGTGCAAACTGCATTTGCAATGCTGGAAGTTTCTGAACCATACAGTCGGCAACGGGCCATCCGACATCTTGAAAAAGGCAGAGTAGTTATTTTTGGTGGGATTGGTGCTGGTTTTGGAAATCCACCTTTTTCCACTGACACGGCTGCGGCTGTTCGAGCTTCAGAAAGTATGTCTCTGCCTGAACCAAAGTTATTGTACTTTTGAATTATACTGGTGCACATCCCACATCCCCCTTCCGCGTGCTCATGCACGCACATACATGCAAAGACATGCAAACCTATGCAGGCACAAAATGTACTTCTAGCATGGTTCTTTTGTGAATATATTGTTTTTCTCCTCAGTTCGTGCCGAGGCAGTTCTGAAGGGTACCAATGTTGATGGCGTGTATGACTGCACCTCCCGGGACAACAATTTTACGTTTCAGCACATATCTTTCAGGGATTTGGCTTCCAGAGGTGCCGCCTCCATGGACACCATGGCACTGAACTACTGTGAAGAGAACAACATTCCTGGTTTGTAATACGTTGCTCTTGTTTTCATTCTGGGTGCAATTTTATATTCGTGGAGACCTTTTGTGTTCATTTGGTACAATATCTCTTTTCAAAAAAATTTGGTACAATATCTCAGTGCATCAGGTTGAGGTGTAGTAGTTTTAGTAGTTTATGCCTCAAAGTTTGAACAAATAACAAGTATGCTTTATTTTAACCAACTGTCAAACCATGCGAGTTCCATGAGCCTGGATATGATAAGCTGTCAACATACTTTTGGGTTATGTATGGCATGGAATCGCTCATGGAGTAATCTGTCTTCTATGAACAGTTGTGGTCTTTAATCTTCTTGAGCCTGGCAACATCTCAAAAGCGCTATGTGGAGAGCAGGTTGGTACGCTGATTGATCAAACCGGAAGGATTAGCTAATACGAATGCAACTCTACTCCAATGCATTATTGTTAGGCGTTGTAACCTCAGATGCTATGTCAAGTTAATTGAACAAGTTCAGCTGCCGGCAAGTATTTGTTGATGTTCAGACGGTTCTCCTTGCTTCATAATCTGCCACCCACCTGTACTCAACACGAGAGTTGGTCAAGGTCCTGACATGCCTACTGCTATTCGACGATTATTTGCAGTGTCTGCCTTCTTGGATATCTGCATCTTAGTAAAGTGCTGGCATTTCTTGTATTCTGATATTTGTAAATGTTGTTAACCAAACGTAAGATCTAGTTGGGATAGGACAATTAATGCACTGGAATAAATACTGAAGTGTTCTGGTAGTAGATTTGAGCGCAAGATATGGAGGTCGAAGTCCATGTCGCGAGTCTCTTCTTAGCTTGGTGTATTTATTACTGAAATTGTTTTGCAGTAACATGTACGAGGAAACTGGGGTAATCTAAATGTGTTATTGAAATGTTCCATAATGTTGTACTTTTTTCGTTTACGTTGAGGGTGGAATTTATAAAATTACGAGGTGCAAGAAGACTGTTGGGAGGATGGGCTGCATTTCTGTTGGTAAAAGAAAAACATATTTCAACATTCTGAGTGTGTGGTTATATACTTATATGAGTGTAACTATTGGCACGCTAGACGATCCAGAAAAGGAAAAAGAAGTGTGGGCACGTGGGAGTGCTGGAGGCACTTGAGCTTATGGGGTAATTAGGCGACTGCAGAATTTAAAAAAAAAATCAGAATAAAAATAAAAGTCCTTGTACAAGCACCATTCTTGGGATTCCTAATGACAAAACTACGTAGGAAATAAATTAATGACAACTGAATGACAAAACGAAGACTGGAGAGACTTAATCTTGATGGCTCATGGCTAGACGCCATCAGATGATCTCTCCACCAGTAACATTGGGAAACATAAAAGCTTACAGATATATCAAAGAACTCTGAGAGGTCTGCAGCAGCCAGAATTTGCACCGAGACAATGCAAATGAAAATAAAGGATATGAATTGAGGATAGAAACAACCACGGGGTAACCAATTCAGCATTGGCAAATACTGGAAAGCAATTTAAAGATGAGCATTAAGCCAGCCCATCTTCAGTGGTGGCTAGTGAAGGCGAGATCGAATTGCGCGATTCATCGTAATCCTCCCCAAGCGGAGACTGCTCCACCCTGATTTCCTCTATCATCTTTGCCACTTCCGCCATTGTTGGCCTCTTGTCAGGCTGTGGAACCACACAGGCTAACCCCACGTGGAGCATCGACACAAGCTCTTCCTCAATGTTCTTGTACCTCAAGAGTTCTTGATCAAACACTTCAGCAGTCCACTCTTCCTTCACAACCGATCGAACCCATTTGGGCAGGTCCACGGCCTGCTCC
Organism: Morella rubra; assembly: GCA_003952965.2. Taxonomy (NCBI): domain Eukaryota; kingdom Viridiplantae; phylum Streptophyta; class Magnoliopsida; order Fagales; family Myricaceae; genus Morella; species Morella rubra. The sequence goes on from CM025850.1 coordinate 765,360, forward strand.
TCTTCATCCATGCGTAGCCTGGTTGGTGAAGGGTACTGGGATGGAGCTTTCCCTGTAAGAACTTCCAACAAGAGGACCCCGAAACTGTAGACATCTGCCGTTTGAGATAACCTCTTGATTTCTGCTTGCTCAGGAGCCCTGTACCCTCCTAACCTTGCGATGGCATGAACCGGGTTCAAAAGCAACGAGAGCCCGAAATCAGAAATGCATGCAACACCGTTCTTGTCAAGAAGCACGTTGGAAGATTTCACGTTCCCATGGGGTATTTTCAATTCGTTGTACTCTTCATGAATCTTTGCTAGTCCTCGAGCCGCTCCTAGCACCAAGCTGATCCTGGTAGTCCAATCCAAAGGAATTCTTCCCGGACCCCGATTGCCTTAATTTGCATAAACAAATTCAAGAGCCACACACACAAAGTTACGAGAAGTTGAAAAAAATAAACTAAAGTTGTAGTTAAAACTCAAATTTAAAGCTCCAATTTAAGGTAGTATGCCAATTTCGCAGGGTTATCTCTCATAATTATGTCTTATAAGAGGAAGCAGAGCAATCATCATTTCAAAGAACTTACCATGAAGAAGTGAATGTAAGCTCCCATTAGGAAGATAATCATAGACAAGAAGCTTCTCCTCCTTGGCATAGTAATAAGCTCTAAACCTCACAATGTTAGGGTGCTTGGGCTTCCCGATGAGGTCCATATACTGCTCAAACTCTTTCCTCGAACACGGGTTCGCGTCCTTGAGCCGCTTTACGGCCATTACGCACCCATCATCGAGCACCGCCTTATACACCGTTCCTAAGCTCCCTTTTCCGAGCATCTCAGCCGAAGCCCGGAGTAAATCCTCCAGCTCAAACTGCTTTCTCCTATCGAAAAAGACGAGCTTGCTTCGGTCCGTGACGTTAGTCCCATCGCTGCTATCTCCACCTCCATTGTTTGCGTACACTTTCTTCTCACTCCCACCGTAGCTACTCCCACTCCTCCTCCTCTTCCCACTCTCGCTTCCCGCCATCGAACCCGAGCATCCCCGGTCTCTCGCGCAGTAATGCGCGACGACGAACGACACAACCACTAACAGTGCCACGCAGTTCGCTATCACAATAGCCACTATGGCACCGGTGCTTAGCCCTTTTCGTGATCCTCCTTTGCCCTGAGTTGTCACAGGCGCTTGAGGCAACGAGCTCGGGTTCGAAGGTACGACCTGAGAGGAGGCGGACGCCGGAGGAGTCTCCGTGAACGAGCAAACGGGAAAGGGGCTTGATCCGCATAGCCCTTCGTTCCCAGAAAAGCTTTTGTCCCCGAATTTCTTGAGCAAACCGTCAGGTAGATGTCCGTATAACTCATTGCTAGTCAAGTTCAACTCTTTGAGAGTCACCAAAGAGACGGAGAGGTCAGGAACCGGCCCTGAAAGCGCGTTGTTCTGTAACCGAAGCGTGAGGAGCCGATTCAAGCGGGACAACTCTTTTGGAATTGGGCCACGGAGATTGTTATCTGAGAAGTCGAGGCGGAGGAGGCGCTGGAGGGAGGATATCTCGGGGGGGATCTCCCCTGAGAGGTCGTTGCCGGAGAGGTAGAGGAGCTTGAGGTTGGTGCAGTTGGTAAGGGGCAAAACAGTGCCGTTGAGCCGGTTGTTATGGAGGTCGAGGAGGCGAAGCTGGTCGAGCGAGGCCAGAGAGTCGACTGGCCCGCGAAGGTTAAGAGAAGGGAGGGAGAGAGCGATGACGCGTTTGTTGTTTGAGGAGCAGCCGACACCGCGCCACGAGGCAGCGCAGGCGTCGCCGCCGCTCCAGTTGGACTCGAGCTCGCCATGGGCATCGCTCTGTAGGCGAAAAAGCGTGAGTGCGTCTGTGTCATTTGGGACAGACAGAGAGAGGGTGAGGAAGGCTAAGGCCACTGCCAAAGCTAAGGGTAACAGATACGGATTGTTCATCTTTGGCGTTTTGGGTCGTGTGGGCGGGAAGAGTGGGTAAGGAGGAGAGTGGCTTTTAAAATTGTATAATTATATATCTTCAACCTTCGAAGAGACTGATAGCTCAAGTCTCTCTGGCTCTCTATTTCCTAGTATGGTCTAAAAAGCTAAAATATGGGGAAGTTGAGTTCAGAGAGAGAGAGAGAGGACTTTTGTATATCTCCTTCCTCTGATCTTATGATCTAGAGCGAGAATGGTATGATTAAAGGGTAAGACAATAGCAACAGAGAGGGAGAGAGAGTGGGTCTTTATGATATCTTTTTAGCTATATTTGAGAAGGTGAGTATGATTAAAGGCGACACTAGAATGTGGGAAAAAGGGTGGGGAGTAGTCGGGTGAATGATTGCAGTTCTCTCCCACTCCTTCCAAATGGAATGAGTGGAATTTGGAAAGGTTCTAACACATTCTGCATGGTGGAGATGTTCCCTTTTTTCTCTTTTTCTTTACCAATTGGACATTTTGGGTGCCCAACACATTCTGCATGGTGGAGATTCTCGACCGATTACAGTGAGGATCTGTCATAATTTCTCCCTTACAAAGAAGATCGTGGCATGGTCATCAACGTCAATTGATCCTCTAATATGTCACTTCTAATCCTTCGAGTTCCGGAAACTCAGAGCACATTATCATGCTTCTATGTAACGGAATAAAGTTCCATATATACTCTCTACTGCAACTGTTTCTACCCAATGAATATGGTTTCACGCATAACTAAAAGGACCCGAGAGTCACTGTATAGTAATCCTTCCCCTCCACCCCATATCAGTCCTCCATGGGCGACAGAATCCCCTGCTTTGCTACTCTGCGAAACAATTAAAGGTTATTGCTAAGTGTATTCTCACTATCTGGTTGCGCCTATTGAAGTCTCATTGTCATTGGATCTACATTGAGTTACACTTAGTTCACCGAGCCAACACAGAATTCTGAAGAAATATGCGTATTTCCCTAAGCTCTCATTACGCATCGCAGAAAAACCTCTGATCTGTCAAAAGGAAATACAATGTTCTTCGTATCCTGATCCTTTCATTGAGTTATTCAACATCATCAGCCAAACCCCCTCTCAGTTCTCAGCACATGTCTCTAGAGAAGGAAGAACATCCTTGTTTTGCCATGAAACTCATGTGCTGCTTCCTCTCCTGACGATTAGGCTTTGTTGGTTTCCACTTAAAGAGGGGGGTTAAGGAGACGGACAAAAAGTTTCATGCATCACTTGATTTGCCTGCTATTCCGTCTTCCTTTAGCTATCGTGGAAGGAAAAAGTGCACTACTTTAAGTAATAAGAAAGCAAAGCTGATGCACGAAACGGCCATGATAATGATCGAAAATATAAATATTTACATGGAAAATGGCTACACAGCTCTATTAAATTGAAAAACAATATACGGAATTGAAGGAGTTTTGACCATGCGGTTGAATGCTGGTGCAATCGTGACAACTTTTCCAGCTGGAGAATTACCTTTCAAAGATTTTGTCTTTGTCAAAAAATCATTTGTTTTAAGTCCTCTCAGCTTTCAACGCCACGTGGTGGGGCTCATGGCTGGTACACACCCCCATTCCCTCAGCCTTCATCTTCACGCGTTTAGTAGTGCTGTCGAGAAAAGCGAAGGAAATGGGTCAGCTTTTCTTTTTCTCTATGGGTTTCATTACGATGCGTTTTGCTCTTTCACCACCAAACACGCAAAAAGTGGAAAAAAAAAGAGCAATTGAAGGCGGGATTGGCGTTCTAATTTTTGGGTCGGACTGTCATTCATTCATCCACGTCAGCAGCCAGTGGGACAAAAGCAGTGTACTACTGCGCACGAGACACGTCAATTTACAATATTAGTAGTGTCATTGTTGTTGTCGTTATTGCCATCATCTTCCCTTGTCGGTCATTGGAAATGAAACAAAGAGCAGAGGAATTTCAATTTTCAGGTTTCAAAAGTTTCTAGTCACAAATAAAGCCAAAGCAGAAGGCTGAAGACTGTATTTTTACCTTTGTCTTCACATATTGGTCTTTGGGATGGATCCAGGTGACAGAGTATATTGAGCAGAGTTATCTTGTTTGATCCAAGCCGATCATCATGGGATTATTGATTTAAGACGCTGCCATCACAAAGTTGAGAGAGAGATCTTCCCAAAAGTTAAGTTCCTTTTAGCAATCTACTGGATTGAACCTGAAAACTTATTCAATGCCATGAAAACTGAAATGCACAACGACCCATTGGCAGTGTAAACGATTTCACATTTGTGAAGAATCAGCAATAGCACTTGTTAAAGTTGCTCATTCTCGAAATCTCAACTTCTCCACTAGTATGATACAGGGTCACTTCATCTTTTTGACGGGGAACATATAATCCACACCATTCCGGGCTTTCTAAATAGAGGAAAATAATTCTCCCATAGTTGTTCAAAGTCTAGTTTATTTTTGTACTATCATCTTACTATTAATCCAAATCCAGGGCAAATGCAGCTTAGATACAAGGTAAAGCTCTAAAATGCCACTTTAATAATTCCTCTTTCACCTTCTCCTACAGGCAAAAGTCGATTACATTGGTAATCAATGAGAGCGCCAACCACCAATTTAGAACTTATAGAATGAGATTGCATACATCACTGTGACTTGAAAGCTACAACTACAGCTGTGCCATAAATTCCATCCTGAGAATGAAGAGCCAGAATGGAATTCAGGTGCACTACCTAGCACACCACTGCCGATTCGCCGAATACTTGTGGAATGCAACATCGTTCACCTTTACATTTACTTTCGTTGCATACCAGTCTTTATCTAATTTCTAACAAAGAGCCCGCTTGAAAATGTTCAAATTAAGTGCGTTCCAAACATTGGCAACAATACCACCGGACAGAGAGTGGTATGTTTCTTTTGCAGCCATGCAACGTGCTTCCAGGACTTTAGGATCACTGAATAGTTCCTTCAGCGCTTTCTCAAGCTCTAATTTTCCAGAAACCTGCATGATCACAGAAAAGGATATCAGCAAAATGTTTAATATAATTCCCAGAAGAAAAATTTAGAGAACAGTAATTTGTTGAAATTGGTTTAGAAGTCCTTAATATAATCTCAGAGAACTTCAGTTAGGAATTCAGCAGGTAGAAGCCTTAACGGACTTAAAAAAAGAAAAGCCCCAACAGACAGCTTAAAATGTGCCTATGTTTAAGCCCCATGCAGTCCATATGGCCCAAAGTAACTGAATCCATTCACAGGAGATTCAAGAGCTTTCCAATAGTTGGTAAATTTTCTAAAGACTCAGAGACCAGTTGATAATAGCCAAGACAGCTGACATTTCTTTATGAATACCATAATTTCCATTTTTCACCAGACAGTTATCAACCAGTACTGGGAAAATATAAATAACGACAATTGACTCCAGAAAGAGTTTAAAAAAACTGATCATTTCAAAATGCTCTCTACTGAATTTGAAGGATTAGAATGTAATCAAAAAGTGGATCTTCAAACCTGGAGTATAGACAGAGGATTTAACCGTTGCATTTCAAGTACCATGTGCGAGAAATGCCCAACATGCTGACCTGATATAACACAAGGAGAAAAGCTTTTAGAATGGCATTTAAAAATGACTATTAGTCCAATTAGGTGTAAGAGAACAAAAGCTCACCAGTCAAAACAGCACAGCCAGATGCAGCAGCTTCTGATATGTTATGGCCAGCTAGGCCTGGGAAGAAAGAACCTCCAACTACAGCTATTGGTGTTAACCCATACAAGTGTCTTAACTCACCTACAAACAAGGTGGGAAGGATAGAGTGACCTTACGGGCCAAATGTTCTAAACTCTCAGCATAAAACGCTCACCCTTATGAGTTATGATGGTCATTTATGAATGGCCTAATAGAACTCTAAGTTCAGTATCAATTTGACTTTTATGGAAGCTTCAAATGTTGCCAGACATTGAAGAATGTCAACAGGCTCAACTAAATGTCTATATTGGCAAATGAAAAATGAAAGCTAAAGGACACAACTTTTCCAGGATGTGTGACAATAAAATCAAAACAGCAATCCTAAAGAAAATTGACGTGCATAGGGCATGCGGAGCTTTCACATTCACTGGAGAGTGTTCTCAAGAGGAATAGCAGGCGCCAGTGAAATAGTGTCTAAATTATCAAGAATGGATAGAATGCAAAATGTGCAGAAGAATAGAACTCCATAAATTAATAACCTCATTACCATGCATCCCGTATTACAATAAATATATCCTTTAATAACTAGTCAAGGATTCAAGGTTATCTTTGTAAGTGCATGGCATTTGCATCATGAACTCCAACAATTTAGCCTCGACGCAGGCAATAAATATAAGAGAAAAGGAAGTAAAAGGAATACCTAATGTGTCCACGACATATATATTTGTTCTTGCCTCGAGCTTTTCATATAGAGACCTCAATGCTACACTTTGCCCTTCTTTCTGCAATTCCTGCACTATTTGAGACAAAAGCAATTTAAAACAGAAAATACTCCCACGATTTTTGAAGGTTCAACCTCTGACATGTTGAATCATGCTGAAGGGATGCACTAGATATTAACTTAATCAGAAACCAGAGAACTTCCTTTTTTCAAAACTAACTTGTATACTGTTCTGTAGTTAATGGAAAAATTGCCGTATAGGTTATTTGTCTTTCCAGTTCTTTCCAGTGACGACCAATCATACGGGATTAATTTTTCCCCAGATCATTTTGAAATGTAATCATAAAACTCGAGTATCTGGTTTAGAAACACCATCCAACACTCATTGAGAAAAGGTCACTGAGAACCCATGCATGACTGCATGAAATGTGAAACATCGCAACACACACACATGAAAAAGGAAGGGATTAGAAAGAGTTGAAGTATAATCCTACTAGATCAATGTCATACCTGAGCAATTTCTACTCCATGTCTTGGATCTCGAGGTGCAAGTATAGTGACCATCTCTGGATGCATTCTGCTGAGCACTCTATGAATTCCTAGCATTACTGCAGAGCACGTTTGTGAGCACTTCACTCTTCAGTTGTACAAAAAAGTAAAGAAGACATAAAGTAGCGAAAGAGAAGCAAACCAAAACTGCAAGAACATGCTCCTAAATACACTAAAAATTTACTATTAAGGCCCAGAACAAGTAACGGAATCCCTAAACAAAAAGAAGCCATGATAATAACATTCGATAACATCCTTGTTGGTTGATCAGTTCTTCATGCAAAATTGACCCAGGAGACACGGAAGCAAGAGATATACTATAACAAATTAAGACCACAAAGTCAAGAAAACTAGCAGGTTATGCAGATCAAACAGACAAAAAGGAATAGTTTTCATTACTAGGATGAAGCCACCATTGGTACTATCAAAATTCCTAGTACACCAATTCTTTTGCTTTCAATATTTTTACTCCTAGTATCAGGCTTTTAGTCAATATTTGCAAAACAGCAAGTGTGGCTAATGTGGGAAGATAATATGATATCTTTAGGTGAGATTTTTGCATAAACTTCTGTCTCAATTTAGCAATGATGAACAAACAAGAATATGGTATAAAAGTGGAAAGAAATCAGTGGGAACTGACTTTCTTCTTCACCCCGATGTATGGAAGAAGCCATCCAAACCTGCCTGTGAGCTAGCTGTAACTTCAGATCTTCTATACTTCTCAACTCTTCCTCGGAAACATCAAAATCTTCTATCACTGAATGGAAGTAACAACCAATTAGAATAGATTAGCTCCATCTTTTTCTATCCTCAAAGTACCAAAAGTTGATAAAAGGGATTTACAATTTGATAGCAACTAAGTCATCAAAAGCAGCACAATAAATTATAGTCAGACAAGAGTCGATGCACTGTGTCGGGAAAAATAATTGTTTGTTTCCATTATAAATCATTTATGTAAATCAACATTAAACATATAGTAAAAGGATTTGTGCTCCAATTGCCAGTCATACCATACTTCAAGTCACCAGAAAAGTTGATGATGTAAGGAGGGGCTTGTAGTAGTTGAAAGTTGATTGCCTGCATGGTGCTCTGTGTCATAGAACAATATAAGTAGCAACACAAGGTAAATTACAGCCAACAACATTATGTAAATAACAGACTATGCGTACCAATGGAACAATCAAAGAGAATTTTGAAAGCATCAATGAAATTAGCGGACGAAGCAGTGGTCCAGAGAAAAGCTTAAAGGATTTCCGAGACATCCGGCCATTTAACAACGCCAACAATATCTGTAAAGATAGTGCAAGCATATAAGCCATTGGAATCAATAACATTGCCTAATGTGTATTCCCACACATGGATGCGTGTGTATACAGATATCATGAAGCAACTTACACCATTTTCAGAAGCAGCCATAATAAGATTTGGCCACAACTCACTCTCTATCAATATGATTGCATTCGGCTTCCAATAGTCAAGGAAAGAACCCACAGCAGTTGGAGTATCAACCGGCGCAAACTGGTCCAACCAGAACGATTAAAGCACATTAAGCACAAATGCTGCGGTCGATTTTCGAACAAAGTAAAAAGAACAGGTAATGCATCAAATTTCGCTCATTACTTGATATATGACACCGCTTGGAAGCCGCTTACTTATTACATGGCTGCAGCAAACAACATAGATACAATTTTCTTTCGAACTTAGAATAGAAATTTGAGATATGAGCTTTTCAAGAACCGCAGCATTTTTTTATATTTGCATTTATTACGTAAAGTTTCTTTCTTACAATGCAGACAATGTGGTGGTGGTCATCAAAATGTTCAAATCGGGACTTTGCTTTATGCATTGTTTGATTACAGGAATCGCCGTCATTCCTTCACCTGGAATTTTCAAAAATTATAACGGAACATATTAACGGAATTACTAGATCAATTAATAAAACAAACATTATAGTGCTTCATCCCGCTGCTGAGAAAATTAAAAGAACAAAAAAAGCGAACATGCGCACCTAGAGAAACGGCGTGGAACCAGAGGAGAGGGCCTGGGGGGCGAGGGAGAGAGGGACGGCCGAGACGCTCGGTCCAGCGGTGAGGGTGTTCGCGGCCTCGGAGCCGGCGATATTGCAGGTGAAGTTTCACCACCGGCGACACACTGTAACTCAGCGCCCTGTATATCCTGTACACCAGCTTCCCCTCTGTAGTTGCCGCCATTTTCTCCTCAAGTCTCAGTTCCCCAATTACCACACGAGTTTTCTTTGACTGACAGTTTCTCTTCTCATTCTCTGAAGGTTAACTGTTTTGGAAGTAGAATCTGCGCTGTCTTTGCTTTAATTTGAGATCTGGTGGGCTAGGTGGATCAAGTCGTGAAGCTGCGAGAACGGTCCAGTACGGCACTTAGAGCCGAGCGCATCAGAGCCCATCATATATCATGGGCCCCAATTGTCTCCAAACTCACCTTCGTCGCCCGATTTTGTGGACTATGGGGCCTCACCCATGATGATGACGGTGGAGATAGGCGCTGCTCGGTATAACTAAGTTAAAATTGAACGAGTTTAATATCGAAGTATTTTAGTAGTTTAATTAAAAAAAATTTTAACTTTGAATAGAAATTGTGACACAAATTTGGATCGCTATTTCATAATATGTTTTGGGCTTCTCTTATGAAAACGCTTTGTTCATATATGATTGAATCTTGTGAGAAGATTATAAATAGTAAACTCGAAACACGTGTAATATCGATTTAAGATGGAAAATTTGACCTAGCATTAAGCTATGAATTTGGCATCATAAAGTCATAAACTATCATCCAAACTAATCACATAATCCTAATTTAAACTCATATTATTAGCTGGCTATCTGTACTAAAATTGTTTGGACCACCACGCAAGGTCACTGCTGAGCAAAGCGCGGCACACTGACTTTAATCTCTCAAACGATAATTAAGAAACTAATTATATCAAAAAGTCAAGCTCGAATGAAGCGCAATCCCCGCGGGTTCAATCAGGTGAAACGATCCAAAAACTATAGCCATAAACTAATGTGATGCAATTTGATTGATGATGATCACCATGGAAGAGGACGCTTCTTTAGCTCAACTTGTGTCTAAATTCCAATGAAAGCAAAAATATCATTAAACAAACGTAATAAT
>CM025850.1:788377-862979 GCA_003952965.2 Morella rubra
ATCTTATTGAGGGGTTTATCATAGATCAAACGTCCCAGAAAGGAGAGCTGGGCGCTAAGAGAAGATAAAAGTAATGAAATGATAAATGAGAAATCTCACCACACCATTTAAGGTGGTGGCTGTGTATATTTATAAGGAATTTTGTTAAGCATTTACAAAAGGATGAGCTGTATGATACAGAGCTCATACAAGAGAATCGGTAACAACCAGAATAAGAAGGAGAATTTAAAAAGAGCTGCTATTTAACAGAATCTGATGATTTGAGTTTTAAATCTTCGCTGACTTGGTCTTCATTAACTGCTTGGTCTTCATTAACTGGATTATTTCTGTTAACATCCCCCCTCAAACTGAGCGTGGGAACCAAGCACAGTTTGTGTCGGAGAGACTCAAATGTAACACGAGACTGAGCTTTAGTAAAAATGTCGGCTACTTGAAGATGAGTGGAAATGTGGCGTGTAACCAATAAGCCAAGAGAAACCCTTTCACGTACATAGTGGTAGTCAAGCTCAATATGTTTACTTCTAGCATGGAAGACTGGATTTACAGTCATGAACAATGAACTCTTGTTGTCACAAAACAGAGTCGGGGGTTGTGGAAGATGAATATGCAGATCTCGAAGGATGAAGTGGAGGTATAGTTTATTAGTATTTGCCAAGTAAGCTCATGACATATTAGCGTCGGATGTCCATGGCACAATATTGCAGGCTTCATAGGATACGTCATAATGGAGATGCCGTACGAAGTACTGTAGATTTTGTGTTTTCTTGGGCAAGAACCTAGGAAGGAAATTAAGATTACTGACGCCTAGAATAAGTGGCAATAGCACTGGTGGTGGGAGACTAACCACACGCGAGTCACGTGGAGTACCAAGCCGCGCGCATCTTAAACGCACGTCAGAGAAAAGGACAGTACAAGATCTAAGAGACAGATCGTTGAACAGGTGAGAAGATGACGAAGATTTTCGGAGTATAGGTATCATTAGAACATGCAAGGAAGATATTCTCAGTCGAAACACAAATCTCGCGTGCATAATGAATGAATAAAATAGTGGATGGAGGACGTCAAGCTATAAAACTGCTGAGGATCGAAAATTCACTTTGAAGATGAGTCGAAAAGATCAGGCTCGAGTGGGAATGTTGTGAATTTTTCATGATTGCAATGCACAAGCCAGAGCGAAAGTAGCGATCGATCTTACTCTCCTGGCAAGTAGGGAATTCATGTATTAGAAGATGTGACTGTTGTTGGTTTTTGGATTTTTTGTGTATCTGTAGGTTGTAATGGGTTTTTGTTTTGTGCTATTATGTAGTCTTCTTTCAAGTAACTATCATGTTTAAGATTCTGAACCTTCCAATTCTGTGCTGTGACTATGAGACATGTCTACGCCTGAAAAATAAATTAAAGTGACAATGCGGTCCTGGGATCTGTCATAACGAATTATGCATGTAAAGTATCAGTGAAATTCTGAACAAGAGTCAAGGAGAACCGGTCAAGAGAATATCATCGGCATATAATAGAAGCACTAAAATTCCAGCAGAAGAGTGATGAACAAAGAGACTGGGATCAGCCGAACTGCAAGTATATGGTATCCTCTCATACACTTAACCAGCTAAGAAAATGAAGTTACTAGGCATGTTGAGTGAACGCGTTCGAGCTGAAGGACGTATGAAGAGAAAGGAGTAGCGCCTGCTAGAAGTCACAGATATTGTGTGGCTAGTTTTTTTGCAGTAGGGCCGATATGAGAGCATTAAGCGAATATCATAGGTTGAGAGAGAAAATTTGAGACAGATATCGACAAAAACCGTGGGGCCTCGTGATGGAGGGAAAGTTCAAGCCTTGACCTGTTTGACGATCTCAAATGTTCAGTGGTGGTCAATATTTCAATACACATGAAAAACTCCTTCCAGAGAGGTCAGGGCCCGGATCAAGTTACTCTTTGGAGGAACTCGGGCGTCGTTTTAACTTATTAGTTAGCTGCCAGATTTGTCAGCGGCAATTGGACTTAGATTATAAGATCTTGTGCAGAGTTTGTTTCAAGGATTGCCGGTGCAGGCTAGTGCTTCAATTGAGGAACGCCGTTTTGAAGATGTGTCTAATGTTATGGCAAAGGTTGGAACCCGTTCGCTATCTGGTTGGAGATTTTAACTATAGGAGTCATGGGGGTGAGCGATCAATTATTTTAATTTTTAACGTGTATACAATATGGAGTACGACTACATTCTGTTCTTCCATCAGTCTTCGCCTTGATTAGTACACGGTTCAATCACGAACTATAAGACTAGTGAAATAACCCAACCCTGGATTGTGGCAGGTTAATTACACAAAGTATTGTGCGCCTTTTATGTAAGTTTTTTGGGAGAAGTCCACACGGCAGCCAATCATTCCAGAACACCAAAGCACGTATTCCCTGATGATATCTTCATAGATTACCGTTCCAGCGGATCTCTACCTCCTGATGCTTTCTAACCCTCGCTAAAAGAAACTTCACGCACTCCTCAAGCTTAATCCATCCTTTCATCTACCCATAATTCACCCTTTGTCTTGACAGCTCGACCGAGCATTTCATCACATATGCTGTACGAGGTATTAAATCGTTATGTGTCATTGCTGTCCCTATTCAGGCGGGAAGCGCATGCAGCAAAAGTCAACCTGGAATGAGAATAGGGCGTATGTGAGTACGTGGCTTCTTTTAGGAATTATTGTGCTATCGTATTGTTGTATATTTATTAAATAAGCATATTTGGTGATTGGGTTCTCTTGGAAATGCCAACCTCTCTAACTTGCACTCGTCGTTAATCATATGTAAATAATGCAAGTTTTAAGTCAACTGATGTCTTAGAGTATGTAAGCGAGTTAGAGACTATGTTCAGTCATGTATCGCGTTGTGTATGGTGTTGTTACTTGAGGTGAATTTTGAATGGCAGACGGATGGGATGGAGATAAAATAGGAGCTAAGCTAGAGAAATCTTCAAGAGGAGTGGAACTTGCCGTATCTGTAGGAGATTCAAAATGTTGTATATCTGATAGCAGAGGAATATCTGTTACAGGGTGGTCAGCCAAAATAACATCATCGGTAGAGGGCTATAAATGCGGGGAGATGGAATCAACTGAGGATTCTTTGGACTTTGTAGAAGGAAACCATTCTTGGAAGGTTGTTGCCAAGGGTTCTGGATTGCCTCTATGTTGCACGGGTGCATCTTTAAAAGGAAGAATAGTTTCGTCAAAAATAACATGTCGTGAGATATATATTCTGCCAGTGAGGACATGTAAACACCTGTAGCCTTTATGCCGATCACTATAACCCATGAAGACGCACGATAAGGATTTACTGTCAAATTTATTCTTCCTAGAATCCCACACATACGGATAACATTTGGAGCCAAAAATTCTCAGTGAAGAGTAATCAGGATATCTACCATATAACTGAAAAAATGGACTATCCCAATTAAGAGTAGAAGTTGGAATCCTGTTGATAAGAAAAACAGCTGTTGTAAAGGATTCTACCCAATATTTTTTCGGTATGTGAGAGTAGAGTAACATGGTGATTCCTAATTCTCGAATAACACGATGTCTCCTTTCTACAAGTCCATTTTGTTCATGTGTGTATGGACAAGAAAGTTGATGCTGTACCCCAGTTTTTCGCAAGTGACTTTGAAACTTGGCATTAACGAATTCTCCTCCCCCATCAGTTTGAACAGTCTTAATACATCCATTAAACTGCCGAGAGATGTATTTTTCAAACATAATGTACTGATCAAAGAAGTCAGACTTAAGCTTTAATGGAAATAGCCAAACAAACTTAGTAAAATCATCCACTATAGCAGCATAAAATCTGAATCTATGCACAGAGGTAATGGGAGCAGGTCCCCACAAGTCAATGTGAATTTTTTCGAAAGCTGCACTAGTGTTAATGGAAGAAGATAGAAACGGGAGTTTAGAAAGTTTCCCAAGTTGACAGCTCTCACATAATTCTGTCACTTTATTACTCATAACTTTAATCAATCCAAAATGGCGAAGCTTGTCCACCATAGCAGCTTGAGGATGACCAAGACGTCGATGCCATGTGTCTGCAGTAGCGAGTCGAAATCTGGTAGAGAAGAGAGCCACTTGAGACGAACTGATCGTATAGAGATTACCCCGCTTTAGGCCCCTCATCAGTACCTGTTGGGTCACTCGGTTCTTGATGACAAAGTCATTGTTAGAAAACTCACAATTTACGGGATAGTCAGTTGTAAGTTGACCAATGGACAATAAACTTCGTTCTAAATCAGGAACCAAGAAAACATTATGCAAGGTAATTTGAGAAGAACCGGATCCAAGCAGTGCATCTCCAACATGAGTGATTTGTAATAAATCCCCATTCCCAATCAAAACGTGATCTAGTCCATCATAGGGACGAAGGTTTTGTAAGATACCTGCTTGAGAGGTCATATGGGCAGATGCGCCAGTGTCAGAGGTCCATTCCTCAACTGAAGGTTCAGCATCCATATTGTTGGCAGTGAAGGCCTGAGGGAGATTATCCGGTTGTATTGAGTGATTGAACCGATGCCAACAACGGAGGGCAGTGTGTCCACGTTTGCCACAGATTTGACAAGAGATTTCACGATTATGGTCTCGTGAAAGGAGGACAGGACTGGAGTTTGAGGAACACTGTTTGGTGGTAGAATTGGTGGCCGGGGCAAATCCTTTCCCTTTGGATGAGAAGGAATGCTGATTTTTGGTATATTTGGAATTCTGTTTAGAATTGGATTTTTGGGTCAAGAAGGCCGTGTATGTATTGCTGTCATGGTTATGAAGAGAGATCCTGGTTTCATAACTTTGCAGCAAGGGCACGACTTCACTATAAGACGCATCGGTGGTTTCAACATAGAAGTGGTAAAGGGTTCATATTTGTGGCCAAGACCAGTAAGCAAAGAGAAGACTTTGGTTTGATCACTTACAGAGTGTCCAATGGCAGCAAGGCTGTCGCAGATATTTTTGAACCTGCGGAGATAATCATTAAGGGATGTTTCAGGGTCCTTCCTCATGTATGTCAGCTGCTGAGTAAGTTGGAACTGCCTCTCCTGTGAAGCTTGAGCATAAGCTTCTTTAAGAGATGCCCAAACGTCGTGTGCAGTATCAACTCCAATAACGTGTCCTAATGCCTCTTCGCCTAAGGTCCCAATAATCCAGCCTCGGAGCAGACGATCTGTTGTCTTCCACTTCTTGAATTCAGGATTGGATTGAGGAGTTGAGGGCAGATCAGTAGCGGAAGAAGTGCAGGCGGAGCTGGAGTTTCACCTGTGAGGTATCCAACCAAGTCTTGACTCTCAGCAAGTGCAAGAACCTGCTCTCTCCATAACGGGTAATTTCTGGTTTCAACCTTAAAGTGACAAAATTGTTAACACTTAAGGAGATGTGGAAGCCATTTTTTGAGCTCTGGTACCAAGATAAAAGTAGATGAAACGATAAATGAGAAATCTCACCACACCATTTAAGGTGGTGGCTGTGTATATTTATAAGGAATTCTGTTAAAGCATTTACAAAAGGATGAGCTGTATGATACAGAAGCTCATACAAGAGAATCGGTAACAACCAGAATAAGAAGGAGAATTTAAAAAGAGCTGCTATTTAACAGAATCTGATGATTTGAGTTTTAAATCTTCGCTGACTTGGTCTTCATTAACTGCTTGGTCTTCATTAACTGGATTATTTCTGTTAACAAGAGAAACCTCTTCTTCTCAATCAGACTCCATGTCGAGGAAGAAGCAAGAACAAATAAAAGGGAGGAGAGGATGAAGGGAAAAGGAAGGTGGATCAGAGAGGGGGAGGGAGCAGGGAAAAGATAAAGGGCGGAGGCGATGGAGGGCAGCTTTGAGCTCTTCTGAATCATGATGCTCGGTGCTCTTATTTCCCGCCTTTGATAGCATTAGGTTTGTATAAAAAGTTGTTCGGATTAGGCAAAGTTAGCAACATTAATGGCCAGCTACTTTTGTTCTCTCATGGGGAATAACATATTCATGTTGAATGCCTTAATGCGTCACGCAAGGGAATTCTATTATTCAGGCCTCATCACAAAGCTGTTGCTGCAAAAACCAAACAGTACTCTCATCGTTCCACAAACTATCCAATGTGTCCCCACCACCGAACCATCCATTGCTATGCTCAAATCCTTGGATATCCATGACGGCCTGCTTGCATAAACCCGACCCATTTTGCGAGTTATCCAGATAATTACCACCACCCGATAAGTCGTTGTATTCGGTTAGATCCGAGATCGAGGAAACTTGGGCGTCCGATGAATCCGATGAAGCACCTGATATCCCGGGCATGATATGTGGCTGATCAACTGGGTGATCGGACCCAGATGCTTGGGCTTGACTCGGATTGACCCCTGTATGATTATTGGGGAACTGATCAGTATTGTACGCACTAGTGGGGGGACCCGAATGAGATTCAGCTGCGGCCCGGATCCGCTCCATCAAACGGGGCATCCATACGTAACGCATGGCGTCTCTAAATTGTTTGCTATTGACGTCACATTTGAGCTGCTTGGCCTGCTTTTGGACCCTCGTCCTCCAATAGTTTTTGATCTCGTTGTCTGTCCTTCCAGGCAAATATTGTGCTATTTTGGACCACCTATAACGATTTCCAAGATATTGACCAAGGACTACATAAGATTCGCGATGAGGTTAAGAGGCAAACATGTTTGGCCGATGGTTATGTAAAGAGAGACGAGAGAATCTGAAACCAAGTACCTATTGCCCCAGCGAGAGTGAAGCTCAAGAATCAATAGCTGTGTAGGCTGTTTTGGAGGGGTGAAGATATATAGTTGGGAAGAAGAGACGGGAGGCGTTTCTACACTCGTTGTAAAGAGAAGCGAGAACCAGCATGGTGTGTGTAAATATATATGACGCAAGTTTTAATTTATTTATCAATTTAAAGCTTGAAAATTTTACCCATTTGGTCTCATTATAATCGGCTTAGTCGTCGTGAAAAAAAAAAAAAAAGTCAAAATGTGTGACCATGAAAATACACACACGCAAAAAAAGAGGGAAGTCTCTTGTGTGCAGGCTTTGTCCAGTCACTAATATATTATCAATAGATGATGGGCAAAATAGCAGATTCGGCTCAATAACGCAAAGGAGGATCAGAGCTGGTGAACTTTCGGTAACGCTATTTTTATCAAACGTGCAGACTTATTGAGTGGTCTCCTCTGCTTAGACTATTTTTGAAGAAAGTGTTACCAAGGTGTTTTGTTCGCGATTCCATCCCTCCCGGGTCGCAATCAAAGCGTTAAGTTCAGACGGAAAAGAATGGTAAAAGACCCTAAATGCCTCTCCCCGGAGAAAAAAATTACTAAAAAAACAATTTATAAAAAATAAAATTTAATATTTTTTAAATAAAACTATCGAAACTCTATTTCAATTATATGCTATTTGAATTTTCTCTAAATTTCTTTAAAAAAATGTTTTTAAAAAATTTTTGGTCCTCTCCGGCACTAGGCCATTTTCGCGCCTCCTTATGCCATGCTTTTTTTGTCTAACTTAATGCTAATTGGGACGGAGGGCGAAGACATTGATCGGATGTTTTAACTCACAAGATAAAGGGCTCAAAACTCACTATTTTTTGACTAAAATACGACTCACGGAATTGATTTTACGGCTACTAGAATTGGCAAACATGTCTCCTGCCCCCAAAAAAAAAACTACTAGGATGTTATGCTATGGGAGGGTTTTGAGTTTCTTTTTCTCTTCATGAAATTACCTCTCTTGATTTTTTAATTAATAGCGTTCTTAGGAGTATATATTTTTTTATGAAAACTAGATGCAGATCTCAATCAGATTACTAGCCTTATAATAATTTGAAACAGATCAATCGTCTTCAACGATCTGGAGCAGATGTTAAAAGCAGAACGAACACAAAACAAAATCCAAAAATTATAAGCGTGGCAATAGCTCGGGCTCCTAATCTGGATTTTTCTCATTCATTGAAGGTCTCCCCAGTTGACGCAGAAAGCAAATTTGTGGGTGTACAAACGAGCGGGGAAGGTGAGGGGACGATATTAGCCCTCCCCAATGCGCACGAATGAGGTGTCGAGCTAGAGCTGGCTGGTCCTAGGCGGACCAGTTCCACATTTGTGAGCCAGCACGAACGTTATGGGACGCGCCTGTGGGACGGCCTCTGTTGGAGATCGTGACATAATTCTTAGTAAAGAGACAGAATAAAGGCAGCTGGGAAGTCTTGGAGTCCCTCTTCATACTGTTAAAACACCATTCAAACCGAGTCAGAACTCGCTGAAACGATCTCAGCGCGATGATGGCGAATCTCTCTCTCTAAGCAGGGGTCTACGCAAGGATATTGGTTGAAGAGACGTCAAGCATGTCCTACCCAACGTCTGCAAATGTTAAGTCATACGAGTATTAATTGATGTATATAATATCACCAGCCATTTCAATCTTGAAATGGGAAGTCTCTGGATAAAGCGCCAAGAAGAAGGGCTTCTTTCGCGGCGTATATGGCGAAAGAGCTAAGAAAAGAGCCAGGCGTTAAAAAAAGTGTGTTTGGATTGGAATTATGGATTCCAGAAAAGATATCGAGGGCCTCGTCCTATACGCGATGGGTCACGGGTCTTTAGAGCAGGAGTAAGCATGAAGTCAATACAGTGAAGTATAGGCTTATATAATACCATCAAGAATGGAAGAGAGACAACAACTGTTATAGCTGAAATGAAATAATGAGAAGAGAAGGCGCATAGAGCGGAGAATAAAAACAAAGAAGAACGACGGTTCACTAATAATAAGAAGAAAAAAAGTGGGCATAGTCAATATAGTAAAGAATTCCAGAAAAAATCACCAAGACAGTTAAAGAGCAGAACCTAATGAAGCCGTTGACGATGACATTGGGGACGCAAGAGGTCCATCAAGAGAGTTGACTCAAGGAAGTCTTCATTTCATATCTGTTCATGATAAGATTTCATAATCCTAGAGGAGAGGGCCATGGGAGTTGGCCAGGGGTCTTCCTGAATAGACTGATTACGTGTCTTCCAGATAGCATCAAACATGAGCATTGCAAAAAGCTGGAAATTGTGGGAATCTGGTGCGGGGATACGAAGACGAAGAGTAGGATCAAGAATGCACGTAACCCAAGCATGAATACTTCCAGTAAAAGAAATCCACCGAATAGTCCAGGGGAAGAGACTCAAACCACTGAGGAAAATTGCTTGATGGAGGTTTAAGGGGAAAATATAAGAAAGACAGCAGGCTGCGTTGGGTGTTGTTTGCGGGCTATGGCGCGTTTCGACACCCCCTTAGAATTTTCGATGTGTCCCAGGTCCCTCTTACACGCGCAGAACGCTAGTGGGGACGTCTTCGTTTAGCTAGCCACTAGATACGTTGGGTAAACGCACGAAGGATTCAAGCCTTGAAAATGCTTTTCCTGGATGCTCCGAGTTGCAGCTATGTCAATGTCCAACTCTTTTTTCTAATACAAATTAATTTTGAACATTTTTATACACGGAGTAAGTAATATTATATAGTTCCTTACCTCAGCGGTATATCTATTTCCAAGAGTTATTAATTAAAAGCGACTGACGCTATGTGTAAGGTTGCAATTGGGTGATGTTTCTAAAAGGTTTCTATGAGGATTATAGCTATAAGATTTTGTTGATCGTGCTTCAATTAATAGGAGCGGTACATGTCTTCCTGCCGCTTTCGATGGCAGGTGGGTTGCTAAAATAAGTGAGTCCTCTAACAAAAGAAGCCGGACGGGCAAAAATGGTATGATAGGAAGGTTTTTTTGGCTAGGCCGCCTCCACTCACAATTTGGAGCGAAAGATCGTTCGTTGGATTCAGGTGTCCCAATCGAATTGAACAATATTCTCTAGTTTTAATGGCCAGTAAACTGTTTGTTATTCACCGAGGTTCCAGAAGCTAAAGCTCTATGAGTTGAGACTAATGAAGCTATATGCAATAAAAGGATTACTTGGATGAGGAAAACCGGACAGAGTGAGTTCAAGAAAGTTATAGCGGAATTTCCAGCACAGTAGACTCTCGGGCTACATATTTGGACCATAAGCGCTTATGGAGCGGGGCTTCTCCAGGGCATTCGTTTGGATTGGATATTAATATGGGAATTACCGAATCGTCCTGTAATAGGAGCAGATAGGGAGTTCAGCACCGAGGCAATGTTTCATATGGGAAGCATGAGAGGACAGGTTTACTCCGAGATATGTTTTGAAAACACAACGACCAGGTCTCTCGTAGCGGATCCTGTTTTTATGTCACGCTCTCCATGTGACTGGGTATAGAGTACTCCCAACTTATATGGAGAGCCATTGGAGATAAGAAGGCAATTTGACTGTTACGGTGGATGAAGGAGAAGAAATTTTGGAACCGTCGGCCTCAGAACACCTAACTCTAATAAGTTGAGCATACCCTCAGATTGCCCAAATCCTCGCATAGTGGGTGAAACTCTTCGTTATGGGTGGACTCGGCCTGACGTGGCCCCACTGACTGCGGAGCAGTAAAACTGGATGTGAGTGAGAATAATTGCATTGCACAATATATATCATGCTGGCAAAGAATGTGATTACATACAAGTTGACGCAATTTAGGTCTATTTGTCTAAATTGGGAGTGGAAGTAGGTTTTCCAGAAGACCTACAGATTGAAGCTCTAGAAAATGCCACATATATGTTCCACTTCTCCAAAAGCCAAGATATTGAATCTGTTGTGTTCGCTTTCGAGATACATTCGGGCGCCCAATTCCAATTTCACACATCACACAGTCGTGGTGGGGGGGAAAAAGAGAATCATCAGCACTAAAAATTTCAATGTTTCTACAAGTGAAAATAAGAACTGGGAATTTTATTTTACATTATACAAATTTGTGCTGAAGTACAATGCTCTCTGTAGGCCTCCGATCCTGCACATCGTATGCACCCAGCATTTTTGGTAAAAAGAAATGGACGGAGGATCATCTGACTTCGTTAAATCTAAAATATGGGCACAGTTTGATTCAAATGCCTTTAGTCTCAATCTAGGATCATCCATAGACTCTTTCGTTATTTCTTCGCTCCTTGTGTAAGAATTAATAATAGTTTCAATTTAAAATGTTCTTGTTGGGGCAGATGATTTTGATGAGCATTATCTGATTTAACACTTGTACCAATTAAAGGAGGGTCCTCCAGTCTAAATTAGTTCTGCGGCTCCAGCAGAAGTGGCACAGTAGGGTCTTTTTTTTTTTTTATGTTCTTCCGGGGATACTCAGATTATTAGGGTGCTGGTTATTGTTTAGCTCTTTTTAGGGCAAAATGGGGACAGGCTCCAAGAAGTCTATCAAGGGAATAGACGGGCTCATGATCATCTGGGCCGTATATTCGTAGATTTTTATAAAAGGGAGTCGCATATGGGTTCTGCTGTGGTATATAGGTGTCCACTCTAATTATCCTTCATATTATTAAATGCGATAGGCATTATTTTGAAAGTCACGCAAGTAAAGACCCGCCGAGATTAACCTTGCTTATGTATGAGCACGGGTCCCGGTTTATTAATATATTCCCATCAGGACACAATTTTATAACCTGTTTTTTTTGCCTCATACTAATACAAATTCTATATTCCACGACCAAAATTCAGGCATTTACACAGAATAAACAAGAAAATTCAAGAAGCGGCTCGGTTGATGATTATCAAGATGTTTTTCCTCCCTAAACAGCTCAATTGAATATACCAGTTAGTACATATGTTAGAATCGGCAATCAACCTTTACTATTAACCGTCGCTGGTTACGGGTAAAGCGATGAGTCACAACTCGTATTGCGAATACGAAGCTCACGCACTATACCCCGGCCCGTGGTGGAGGCGCGAGGTAGCACTGAATTTTCGCCTCTTACGTCTTACTGTAAGACTCTGACTACGCTCCAAAAACCGCAAGATATCAACATCACTCGATAGTGAGCGCTTATCAAGACGGACAACCCGATACATTTTCACAAGTGCGGACAGATTCATCTAGCAACCTTAAGAGAAATTTCACCAAACCCCACAAGCACCCTTATGAACAAGTTTTTGTTGCTAAAGTCTACATTTTCCATTCTAAAGTTAAAATACCAATCCTTACTGTTATACGATTCGATTATCCGGAAGCTAGAATGCTAGTTGCGCTTTAACTTCCCGCTACTCTCGACTCTTCTCGTATTATGAGGGGGACTTCAAGACGAGCTTGAGATGTTTGAGAGAAAGATTCGGCGCACCAATATATGATTACTCTGGCACACCGCCACAAACGTCTGACCCCTTGATTGCAGGCATTTTACCAATTGGGGCCGTCAGCCACTAGCGTACTGGGTTTGCTTTTGGTCAATTGCTCCTGGGCACTGATGCATGTAATATAATCATACGGTGAATTTGAAATGCGAGGTTGCGGATTATTCTACTTTCTTCATTTCCAAGCGGCTTAGGAGCCCGGTGGGAGGTCTCACTATCCTTCTCCCTTTAGGTATCGGAAAACGAACTATAATTCCTTCACAACATGCTTAGAATCTGGTGGGCTATACTCTCATAGGCATGAAATTCGGTTGTAAGTCAATAACCGGATTAATGTATCGTTGCCGATTGACGAGATTACTTATTCTCCGGGTAGCTAATTGGGCAATGTTCTCTCTTCAATTAATTAGAGAGATTCTTCCTATGGAAGAGAATAATCCCGACGTAAGCTAGCTAGTTTGCTCAGGCAGATTTGTTTGGGCTGATCGAACAGGTGGTACTGTACTAAGTCCAATGATGCCGTGCTATGGACGAACATTCAAGCACCTTTAGTCCATGCCATGCTCCTAAAGCATCAGTCCAACTTATTCACAGCATACACCCGATGCCCGTACGCATAAAATATCTTAAGTATACGCACTAGTCCGGCATGTTGTATTTATCAAATTTATAGGTATAAATTTCAGTATGTATGCAAGCTCGGTAAGGTTGACTAGCTCTTCTACGGCAGCAAAAAGATATGGGATTTATCAATTTTTTATATAATCCTACATATGCCCACCTTCTTTGGTCCTGCGTATATAGCGATATTAGGAGCTTGATCATCGCCTTATTTGTTCTAATGCCGGCTATGTTAATGACAAAACTGAAATTTAAAGAGCACATAAATAAAACAAAAAAGAGCAGTCAAAAAGTTAGTTTGAGGAAATAGAAGATCAGCACCGGATCAAATTAAGAGACTCGGAAAAATAAAAGGGGGGAAGATGAAGAAGATCTATCGGTTTCCTCTTTAAAGAAAAGGTACATGTTCCCGTAGAAAGATTAGTGGATAGCATTCTCATGGGAAGGGCAAAGGCATACGTTATATGTATGCGCATTAAAAGGAGGGCCTCACAGTAATATCATGGGGATCAGTATCCAGTACTACTTCCCTTTTATTAAGAGTCAACAAAGAAAAGATCGGGGAAAATGAGGGCGCCAAGAGTAGGGTATTTATGGATTTCCATTGGCATTTTGGTTTCTTTTCCGCCAGCAGACAAAAGAGCGAATTGAATTGGGTAATCGATTATCTACACCTGTCAGGCGCTGAAGGCCAATTTCTTCACACGTATCTGTTGGTCATTTTTATTAACTGATTTTGTGAGTCGCGAATTTCGGACACTAAATTTTTCACCGCTTGGCAACAACTAGGCGGTAAGGTTCCCTTATATTGCTTCAACCTAAGCGGTTTGAAGGAGGTATCACTATAACGGCTGTAGGCAGACTTTATTGAATAAAAAAAAAAGAATAAATACTGGCACTATAAGTTTGAGTATTTAAATCTCTCAAACAATAAAAATTAATTTTTTTGTTATTTGTACTTTGGTTGTTAGTAAAGTTATATAAAGCAAACATAAGGCCATAGATTTTCTCGCTCCTTAGAGATTTGGTGAAAAATCGTCGCTATATATAAGTTTACTTTGGATATTTTCGATTCCTTGTAGATACCCAATAACCTAAGGTGATCATTAAGATATTCAAGGATAGAAGAACCTACGCCAGCTAAGTTGGTTGCGAATTTGGAGTTCATTATTGTCTCGGTCGCACAAACGTAGTTAAAAAGCTAGACTATAGGATTAGAATGGAATTGCGGCTAGTTTTTGAGAACAGGCTTTGAACGAACGAGTAAGTGGGATTTTATTACGTCAAACATAACCTATAACTCTACTTCCGTTTGGTAAGCCAATCTTCCTGCGGTTCTGTTGCATGCATGCACTCTATTACCATCTTTTTAGCGAGTGGTACTCGTAATGAACCGTACTCGCTAATTAAAGGCTCTTGCTGGCTTACTAGGCACAGAAATAAATCATCTTCCTCCCCACTCTGATTGCTCGTCTCTCTGTACACACACTATGTACGCTAATACTTATATGCAACATATTATAAATTTCAGCATATTATGCATTTAATTTAATTAGCATATCATTTTTTATGTGTTAATTACTCTGAAACTATGAGAAGTTGGGTTGGCTTTAATATATGAAGAATTCTGTATGAGGCGACTAAGATCTTATATAACAAAAAAAATGCACGGTGGTACGGGTTCTGCCTGATATGAACTGTTGCTCCAGAATCTTGATCAGTTGCTTCAGTACGGCTTGTATTTAATATCGGGTGGTGAGCGTAGCGAATGCTTCAACTTAGCATCTTTTCCTTTTTTTTCATTATTTTTTGAACAGAAAATATTATGGTCGAAGATGCTCTTCCTTCCTCACGCACGCGTTAGTAGGTTATAGAGGTGGGCATGCGATGGGATTAAATGTGTTATTACGTTTGCTAATTACTCAGGGAAGCCAGGGAAATATATCAATGAATGATTGGTTCGCTGGCCAGTACCAGAGGTTGGCAGCGCCAGGGGGGTGGCGGGAGGACGACAGTATGTCTTAATTACTTTTTGATAAATATGCCCCACTGGACTTCCAATAATCTTTTGGGGCAATTTTTTTATTTTTTTGGTTAATAGTGGATAACTGATTTTTAAAAATTAATATGATCGTCAGCTATGTGCCTTGGGTGGGGGCACTCATTGGCTCAATTAGGCGCCTGGGCTCTGCTTGCCAGGCCAGTGAGGATTGCCTTGTGGGATGCATCGGGCCAGCGGGGGTTTGCGCATGGCGTCGGCAATCCCCGTGTGGGGCCTTGCTCTTAATTTTTTTTTTTTTCTTAAAATAAGAGGGAAACAGTGCCCGTTTCACCCTCTGTTTTTTTAAAAAAATTTGGCTACTCTCACGGACGGACTCTCTCTGCTACATTTCTCTCTCTGTACGATATATTGGACGTGTCTCCGCGTCAACCCTTCACGCTCTTCTCGTGGGGGGAGGAACTCTCCCTCAGTGCAAGATATTGAAATCCAAAATGTATGAGCTTGCACTGATGTAACATTCAAGAGTTGTGTTTAACATGTCAGAACAATAGATACTAGAAAGATAAGAAAAAAGTTTTGTCTATTCTTCTTTTTGTCCTAGATCTGAGATTTTTTTTACCTGTGAATTGGTACTAGTTTTGTTTTGCTTTTTCATAACTTCATTTGATTTTCCTTTTAGACCATTTACCATTCTTAAGAAACATAGAAAGAATTGCTTTTTGCCTTCTTGGTTACATTTTCTATCATATCATCAGTTTGCAAGCTTCTTTATCAATGAAGTTGCTCCTTTTCCTATCACCCGTTTCATACATCTTTTGTAGTTTTCCTTGTATTTGGTCTATAGAATTTTCAGGGTCACGGAGAGTGTGGAAAACAAGATGAATCAGTTGCTTAATTGATGGCCCGCAAGGCAGGCCCGTCACACAGATGAAGTAGGGGTGGCACTCACTTAATACACAAAATACGCTTGCCTCTATGAGCATTGGGTGTGCTCTCTGGCCTATTGTTCCGTTCCGCGTTGGCCTGGCTTGTGCCCACGCACTGCGAATCACCCGACAGAAAAACTCTTACTCGCTTTTTGCCAACGCCGCGCCATATCCCAAGTAACCCAACCCCAGCGGAGCACACGCACTTGGGCTTCGTGCCTCTCGGGAGGGACATAAAAAACAACTACTCTCGCATAGTCTCATCTATTTCTTTTATCTTTGTGGTAATAATCACCGGGCGAGCTAAGATAAATCGTCAAAGCATCTTGGCGCTTCTAAAAATGCATCACAATGTTGCGCCATGGGCTAACACACCAGGCTAGACACACAACCGCGTGAGCTAGCTTTCTGCAATTTTGTATCCGCACCAGTTGCTTCGCAACATGGAAACTAGTCCTTCTATTGTACGCTACTTGATTTGACTGCGCCATTGTAGCTTCTCTCGAGTGTCTTATGGTATTAAATGGTCAACCATTTCTTAGGACTATGGGTTTATGGTCCTCTTGTAATCTTATATTAGATTTTTTGGCGAATTTACGGCCATTGCTATTTAGGGTGTTATCAAATTTTAATTCGCACACGATTAATAAAAATTTTTTTATAATTACTTCTTCAGGATATAGTCCATTTGTGTTTGTTCTGCTACTCATACGCAGGGCTTGTAATTAATTTCTCATGATTTAGTTTAATTTTGTTCGAATTTATCATGATTTATCATTTATGATTATCAGATTATGTGCTTATAATTATGGACTATGGCACTGCTATGCTGACTGTTTTTTGTTTTTAAGGTTTTTCTTGGCTGAATGGCTGTTTCAATCATTCAATGTTAATACTTCTAACTTGATGCTAAATTGCTTATGGTTGTTTCAATATTGGACTATTTAGTATATTATATTTTATTACCTTTTGTGTTTATACTATCTTTATTGTCTTTATATGAAAAAATTTTAGACGTGAGAGTATTTACTTCTAGAGGAGCAAAATATGAACATACAGAGTGAGTATTAATCTTTTTTACCTCTGACTAATTAATCTATTTTCATTCAGCAGGTTTTTAGGGATTTAAAGACTACTTGCCTAATTAATTGAAAAATCATACGGATAGCTTGTCTCGTGTTCTGGCGACACTTTTGTTATTATGGCAATAATATGGAGCGCTCACTCTCCGAAGTGTTCATTTTTTTGTTTGGTATAATTGTTGCCTTAGACAGTTCGACGCGGCCCGACTCATTTTATAATCCTAGATAGCGGGGCACTGGGGTGCCAATGCCCTTCGATAACTTCGTTTCTTACTAATCGTCATTGAAAAATACTTCAGTAGGCTCGATATTTAGCACTGTACATGGCATGGCACACAAGGAGAGGTGCATAGGGCAATGAGAATTGTAATTTTTTTCTTTCTTTCTCTTAGTTCACAAACTTAGCGCCTTTGCTACTTTCTCCTCTACGGCTGCAACATGAGTTTACATCGGTTTGGTTGGCGTAGAGTGGATTTTTTGGTAACTTTGTTATCTTTGTATGCTAATATTTCTAAATTGTGGAAAAGTCTCTAAAAAAATGTGCATGTACTAACGAACTCGAACACACACTCGATATATTAATTATGTTATGTACAGAGTGAACTCCTTGGCATTTTGATGTAAGAAATTGCTAATAGACAGTTCGACGATTACCTTTGTTATGTACTCAATGTAAAGCTTTGCTTTTCTCTATTTTATTTTTCCAGTTTATTTTTTCATTTTTCTTTTTGGAAGACTTTCAATGAATATCTATTGAAATGAACTTGCAAATTGTGATGAGCATATTTGTAATATGTTGTATACTAACTTTTGGCTAAACTTGAACATTGTAAATTCATTACAAAATATATAGACCATAAACATTTACAACTCAAAAATTGAAATATCCTCAAATATCTACAATTCGTCAAGGCTCCTAAACCGTCCATTTAACAATTCGTCCTCTTCCTCCTTTTCCTCGTTCTTGTTGGATACCTATAAAGGAGGTTAAATATATCATATAAATCATATCTTATAGATATGGTATAAATTCTAGGTAGGTAAATTATCTTGAGTTTGTCGCTTGTTATGCTGAAAGAGGAAGCAAGTAAGTTTTAGAATCATATTAACTCTCTATTGTACGCCTAAGCATCAATATAAGAGAAACATTTGATAATAATCTGATCGCTCTGCAATTCATAAGTTTTTTTCATAAACACCAGAGAGGGTGGGGGGGTAGGAGGAGGTGTGTAAAACAAGCGCAAGAGCCAATGAGAAAACTTGGTTAAAGGCGGATGTAAGGACGAGAAAGAACCGGCGCAAACGACCGAATGGAGAAATTCTAGAGAGAACAAAAGAACACAATGACAGTCGATCACAAATCCTCACACTTCCTCAGTTCAAGTCCGTCTCTTTTCGTTTACTCCTCTCACTGCTCTCTCGCACTCCCCACCGCACTCCCCTGTCTTTTGAAACCTTTTGCAACAATCTCCATATTGACGTTCACTCCAGAACTCGTACTATACAATTCATCAATGAGAGGACATGACAAAAGAGGTATTAAAAGACCCAAAATCAATAGCCCAAGCGAAGTACTTGTGATTCAAGCAAGATACAAAATTGCAAAAAGCTAGCTAGCTTTACCATCAATTTCATTTTACTTGCTTCACTTCCTTTTTCCATCTGAGGTACTGCTGTTTTTTCCCCAAGACAAGTGTTGGGACTAAAACATAGAAATTCTCGTGCAAGAGAACCAATGCTAGCAGTTTTAAGTCCCCCATTTCATTGCTCTCGGCTACATCAATTAAGCAACTGATTCATCTTGTCTTCCACACTCTCCATGACCCTGAAAATTCTATAGACCAAATACAAGGAAAACTACAAAAGATGTATGGAACAGGTGATAGGAAAAGGAGCAACTTCATTGATAAAGAAGCTTGCAAACTGATGATATGATAGAAAATGTAACCAAGAAGGCAAAAAGCAAGTCTTTCTATGTTTCTTAAGAATGGTAAATGGTCTAAAAGGAAAATCAAATGAAGTTATGAAAAAGCAAAACAAAACTAGTACCAATTCACAGGTAAAAAAATCTCAGATCTAGGACAAAAAGAAGAATAGACAAAACTTTTTTCTTATCTTTCTAGTATTTATTGTTCTGACATGTTAAACACAACTCTTGAATGTTACATCAGTGCAAGCTCATAAATTTTGATTCTATTCTGCGGCTCCTCCCACTAGTGCAAAAGCTCTCGTATTTTCATCTCGTAAAGTTAGCAATTGTCACAAGGCACAAGGATAAATATTTGAAATCAGTTATCCACTTTTTGTCAAAAAATGTTTAATAAGCATATACTTGGGAAACCATATTCATTGTTTTCTTGGCTTCCCCAAAACCACGCTTGTTCACCGCATAAAATAGAACAAATAATGCATAGGCATCAATAAAGAAATGATAAATCCATTTTCTGCCTAGAGAGCTACACTTACCTGAATTCCTATTGAATACAACATGCGGACAGTGCTGAAATTTGAAGCATGCAGAGACACTGTTGCAGAACTTTGTGCTTTTTCACCATAGGAAGAATCTGTGAGTAGAGACACTGCCGATTTTAGCACGAGAATAATATTTCAAATATACTACAACCAACTCATCTTAATCCATTAACTAGAATACGAAGCGAGAAGCAAACCTCCACCAATAGAATCGGCAACCTCCATCAAATTCGCCATGGTCAACCCCACAAACAAAACAAACCCAAGTAAATGCCCGCAATCAAGTAAGAAGAAAGCAAACAAGCAAGACTAACCAAATCCATAAGTAAACCCATTGAATCGATCGAAATAAATTGGTTAATAGAGGAAATGAACAAAATTTCAAATCTTTTGGGGATCTTGAAACCTTTGGACGATGTTGAGCAACAGAGATGGGCGGCGCGTTGGAACTGGGACGGACAGACGGAGATGGGCGGCGGAGCTGGGTGGCTCTTGGGTGGAACTGGGCAAGGAAAAACTTTGATTCACGCAGGTTTGAATTTTTTTGATGGGTCATGGAATTGGGTTGGAAGAAAAACAGGTTATATGGAAAAATGGGTCAACCCGCGGGTAAAAAATCATTAATTGAGGTGGCACTATCAGCAGCCCTTGGATCTTTAAAACTCAATCCCAGCCGTCCACCAGCAGCAACCAGCACCATAACCCCCAGCACCATAACCGAACCCATGATCGGTGTCGACAGGGATTGAGAGATTTCATGGATTTGAGTGGGGCATTTGTGGTGTCAGATGCACTTCCATATCTAAGGTGGCTGGATTTGGGTGGATATGAGAGGGCCATGAAGAAAACCGCAAACGAGTTGGATCAGGTGCTTGAAGGATGGCTGCAAGAGCATAAACAAAGAAACATTTCCGGTGAGGTGAAAGGACACTCAGACTTTATGGACGTGATGTTGTCCAATGTTACAGTGGATGACAAGACTTCGAGTTACGATGCTGATACAATTACCAAAGCTACATGTTTGGTACGCTTTCGATAATCCTGCAAACTTCCTCACACTAAGCTAGATTCACCAAAGTTAGCTCCTCCGCGAATATCATGATGGTAGTAATTTGTTAATTAGAATTAAGTTCACGACAGGTGTAGTTGATTTATTATTGAGATCATCTCAAATTAGAAAAGAATTCATGATCCTTTGCTTTTTATTTTCTCTAGTAAATAGGTAAGGATTTTCACATATCTAAAAATATGTAGGTAGGGATCAACCATAAGATGGATTATAGAACATAGAAAAAATCAAATGTAATCTCTCTTAGATCTTGATCATAGTACATTGAAAATTAAGGGTTACATCTATACTTAAAACAAGTAAACTTTTAGATGTAAAATCAGTTAAAATAAAATAAATAATTTTGATAATATAATCCAAGTTAATAACTGAAAAATTAACTCAATAAAAATAATTCGTTTAAAAACTTCAAAAATGAAAAATATCGAAAGTAAAGACTTAATGAAGCACATATTTTATGCCTTCGTTCAACTACCCACTTATATGCCATTCAACTACCCACTAATATGCCATCTAATCTTGATTCTAGGCATGCTTTTAAACATTAGCTGTAAATAGAAAAAGATAACGGAGTTTGACAGCTTAGTAAGCAAAGTTATTACACTCAAGTGTAGCTCATGAGACGTCACATTAAAGAAGTAAGAAGCAATTAAAAACCCGAGATCTCAATCCAAATAACATATAGCTATAATTACTTTAAAAAAAGTTTTATCTTTTAAAAATAATACTATAAAAATTCCCTTTAGCTCTAACTCTGAGTCACGTTTATGCCCCAGTTCGAAGATGTTATAAATCTTAGTTGGGAGCTAACCAAATTAAGGTATAGCAGATTTAAACCTATTAAGTTTTTGCACATTATCATGCATTCCCGAAAAACCTACTAGATAAACCATGTTCCAGGTTGAGTGCATTTACTGTGGTCGTAATTGGTACTAATGTTGTAATTTTTAACTCTGGGCCTTAGAGTTTGAAATATTACGTATATCATACAATAATCATCCACAAAATAGTATATCATTCTTTGCAATGCACAAATGCATCTAAATATGTAAACTTTCACATCGCATTATAAACATGTGAAATTCTATAAACAAATCGTATACATATGAAATTACTGTTATTTAAACATAAAATAAATCATCAAATAATAACACTGGCAAACTCCATTGCTGACTCTGACAACCCTAGTGTAACAATCTAGGCAATTCAACTTGGGCTCTGTATAGCATTCACCTCAGACCTCTGAGGTTCTTCTCATGCACTCTTTGCGAATGAACTTGTTCTTAAACACCAGAACTGTGGTAGCGAGACACCTTTAGCACTCTGAAGCCTTTACAACGGAAGGTTGAATTCAAGTGATTGAATGAGAGAAAATTTGGTTGATTTTGATCTGGAATCTCTAAGGTGTTCTTCTCTCTCAATGGTGGTTCATAAGATGTTCAATTCAGTCTTCTTAGGGTTATGAGATGACTTTATTTTTTTCTAAGCAAGCAAAATTACATTAAACAAGAGAGCAGTACAACAGAGGGGGTGGGGGAACCCCTACAACCACCCAGTTTAGTCACCACAAACAGAAAAAAAGAAAAAATCCTTGGTCAAGACTCAAGGCAGGGCCGCCATGAAAGCGGTTGCAAGATGCAGCCTTGGAGAGACTGTAAATAACATCTGCTACAGCACCAACACAAGGTTGAAACCACCACAGGAAAGGGCTTGGTCACAAAATAGGAGCAATTAGAGGGAGAAGTCACACCAAACTCTGTTGACGGCAAAAGAAGAGCACAAACCAGCTCCGAACAAAAGAGAGAAATAGGTAAATTTGAACGATTTCGTCAAAGGAGGGATGAAATAGAAGCTTCGCTTTCCCGATCAAAAGGAGAATGAGAACTACAGGGAAAGGGAAAGAGAGAATAGGGGAGAGGAAGAAAGAGGGGAAGGGAAGGAGGGAGGAGCCGGAGCTCCAGCCTCCTTCCCAAGGTAGCTTGAAATGGGTGAAGGTCAGTCGAAAGCGGGAGAGCGTTTCGCAGATGATAAAGGAAAGTTAGGTGGATTTTGTAATCAAATCTTGGTTATGAGATGACATTTAAAAGTACTTAAAGGATACCTTGAATTTCAAGTGGAATGGAACTCTAAAAAGTAGAATTTTCTAAAAATCGTCGGTTCTCATTCGAGCCAACGTCAAGCAAAAATCAAGTGAGCTTTTCTTTGAAGGCTTTGCTCAAGTTAGTCTCGAGTGACAAGCGAGAGAGATATCAAGTTTGCTCAAGCCAACATCAAGCTATCATCCCTGCAACCATCTGGATCAAGCTAAAAGCAAGCCATAGGCAAGCCAAACTCTTAATTTGTAACCACTTGGCATGAACACTAGGCTTACAATAACTCTTTAATCATCATTTTCTTCTCAAAACTTGAATCATAATAAAATTACAAGTCAATTGGACTTAGTTTTTCAAGGAATTTCGCCATTACACAAATATACTAGCAGATAGAATAAAAGTTTTAATACACTTTGCACCCTCTAAGTTTAGGAATTTGACACTTTACAGCCTAATCTATTATTTTTGTCATATTATACACACCAACTATTGATTTTAAGAGACTTTCCATGCTCTCTTAAAATTTTTGGTTAATTTGGATAGAAAATGATTTTTTGACGTGCAAAATGACAATTTTGTCCCCATAATTTTTTTGGAGTAATCATTTTGTAAGGTTAAAATCGTAGTTTTAGTGACCAATAGATAAATTTCCGTCCAAACTGATCGAAAATTTTAACAAAGTATGCAGAGTGTCTAAAATCAATAGTTAGTGGGTGCAAAGTGTCAAAATCATCAAAGTTAAATGTTGCGAAGTGTACATATTTATTTCTAGAATAAACCATCTCTTCTTTAAATTTTAAACACTTAAACAAAACATAACCTTTTCAAATAAAAAATTTGAAATATAATAAAAATAATATTTTAATAACCGAGGACCTAGAATGCAAAACTATCAAGGAGGTGACTATGATGAGGGTGATGATGGAAATCGGTTTAACAACCGAGGACCAAGAAGACCAAAACTATCATGAGGTTCAGATCAATGGTGGTGACCCTATGAATGGCTCGATAAGGCGGACCACTACTTCATGTCTATGAAGTGCAGGGAAGAAAGAGTAGCCACCGCATGTTTCTATCTGATGGAAGGCAAGCAAATGGTGGAGGTGGATTCAAGCCCAATATGAGAAAGAAAGAAGAAGGCTCGGAGTGGACGGCTTTCGAGAGGGAGTTGCTTATGCAATTTGGGCCCTTCGCCCATTGTCAACCATCATGGCCAATTGCCAAGCTCAAGCAAGAGGGCAAGGTGCATGCATATGTGGAGGAGTTTCGACAACTCCAAACTTTGGTGAGGGGTTGGTCCGAAGAGGCACTCATTGGCACCTTTGTGGATGGCTTGAAGCCATGGATAGCCAAGGAGCTCAAGTTGAAGCAGCCCACTAGGTTGCAAGAAGCAATGAGGATGGCTGAAGATCCTTGAAGATAGCCACCGGTTTGAGAAGAAGCATGTCAAGGACCAAGTGGCTAGCAAGGAAGATAAACCTTGCAATCCGAGGGTCTTGGAAGGGAAAGGAGGTGGTTGGGAGATTCGAGGAGCAAAAAGAAGGAAGTAAGAAGCTTAGTCGTGAGGAGCTTGATGAGTACATAAAAAGGGCTTATGCTTCAAGTGTGGAGAAAAGTGGAGCTCCTAACCATCATGCAACAAGGCCAAGCTCATGTTCATAATTGATGAGTGTGAGGAGGAGTCAAGCGAGGAGCACGGGCATACGAGTACACTAGTTATAGTGAGTTGAGCCTTAATGCCATCACCGGCATTGGGAAATCCTCAACCATGACATTCATGGCTTGATGGCAAGCACAAGTTCACCTTGTTGGTGGATAGTGGGTCTACCCACAACTTCATCAACACCCACCTTGTTACTAATGGGCTTGCATGGAGAGGAGATAGAGGCCTTTGAGGTGAAGCTTGCCAACGGAGGAAGATGAGATGTGAGGAGATCGTGAAGGCGGTCCGATTGATGTCCAAGGTATGCATGTAGTTGTTGATCTATATGTACTTTCCTTGGATGAGTTGATGTGGTTTTGGGTGATGCTTGGTTAAAAGGCATTAGCAAAATCATACTTGATTATGGTAGGAGGAGCATGGAGTTCACCTGGGCAATAGGTGGGTTACTTGGAGCATGGGTGGGCTACCTAGAGAGGAGATGGCTTGGGAGGACTATGATGTCATGAACTCTAGAGTTTCAAAGCTTACCCTTGGGGTCAAGGGTACTCTTCATGGAAAGGGGAATGAAAGGATCCCCAGTGATGACATGGGCTGTGATAGCCATGTGTGGGAGGATAGGTTTCGAGATGAGGCACCTGTGGCACCCATGGGCACCCTTGACATGCCTACAGCACGCGCGGCGAGAGCACCACAGCCAAGCCATGCCATCAGCGCCCCTGACAAGGCATGACGCCCCATTAACGCCATGCCTAGCATGCTAGCCAACCTGCCACAAACATGTCATGACAAGCTTATGACCTTGCCATGACATGGTGTTGCAGCAAGTCCTTGGCCATTAGCAAGCCAAGCAGTAAGGGGCAAGTAAACACAGGAGTACAAGAAATGGCCACCACTAGTGGCGGAGCACCACCACCCTTACCGGTGCTAGGTAGGGAATGAAGAGGAAGGCCAGGGAGTCGAAGGAGCATCACCACCCATGGAGGTGCAAGCGGCGGCGCCCCGTGGACAACGGCGAGAACCAGACATTTAAGGAGGTATCGTAGGATTAGTTTCCTTTCTTGTTGAGTTGAATAAATCATATTTTTTAGATTTACGGATCATTTCCTAAACTCTAGAAAATTACTTTCCTTTGAGTTCATTGTGATTTAGGCATATAATATCCAATCTCCTTGGTTGAAGGGATTGATTCCTAAATATCAGTGATTTGATTATGATTTGATTGTGATTGTGATTGTGATTTATTAGGGTTTGTAAGCACCTAAGGATGTCTATATAAACACCTTAGGTGCATTAGTGTTATCATTCAGAATAGTAGAGTCTTGGAGAGCCTGAGTGCTTTTGGGAGTGTTTTGGCCGAGCATAGGCACGTATATGCTAAGTCATTGTCAGGCTAATAACCTTGTCATTTGGGATTCATTCTAGGCTAATAACCTAGTTTGGGTACTTGTTATTTGTTCTTCATCAATAATATCTCAAGTGTTATTCATTTTGGTTGATAGATCCTATATTTCAGCTCGTGTGTTGCCAAGAACGGTTTAGGAGGATCAATTGGCGTGATCGTGTTCGAATCACTTGGTGGGAGTTAGTGCTGTTAAAATGGCCTAGACCAGGGTCCCTAACAAATCAGAGCGTTTTATAAAAATCTATATCCAATTTCTAGAGATGTAGTACACAAAATCCAATTCAGATAATGAAATCTTGATCATCTTGATTCTACTTATGTATAATTTACTGTCCTAACATATTGGAAGCTACATATATATATATATATATATAATCTTTAACATTAGCAAATTCAATTGAAGTAAAACTAATCAGAAAATGTTTGAATTTGAAGCAATCGGCCACATAATTTGTTTTTTGTATTTGAATTTCATTGATCTCTTCCATTTTGTGGTAGGAGATGGGCGCCATTCAAAGAAACTGAAACATGTATGTGTATTATATATGGGGCAGTAGAAATTGTTTCTGAAATATAGGCTTCAAGTATTCAGCAGGATATCTTTCTCTCTCTTTTGGGGGACATATACATACACATCTCCAAAAGCCCAGAAATCCACAACATGATAGATTGATACTCACCTTTTGCATGGGTTTTCTTTGTAAGTTATACGGAACATATATGGGTTTCCTTTTATTAGATGGTTTCAGCTTGTCAGCTAGAGAAACCGAACGTTGGGATTCTCACTGCCAATCACAACTATGAATCCTTGGCACTGTGGATATATATTCATACCGATATATATACTCGCGACCACTCAATTAAAGCGCTTTTTCAAATGACCACGTTTTGTTTCCGAAGCATTTTCAGCTGACCGTACGTCCATTTCTCTTAGCACTCATGGCAAGCTTTTATTGCTCTTCTTTGAATTCTCTCTCTGGTTCTTTTGCAGTCATTGATCTTAGGAGGTGCAGATACGACGACAGTAACATTGACATGGGCGCTCTGTCTACTTCTTAACAACCGTGAGACCCTAGTGAAAGTGCAGGAGGAATTGGACCTCCATGTTAGCGGAGACAGGCAAGTGAAGGAATCGGACGTGAAAAACCTCGTTTATCTCCAAGCTGTCCTCAAAGAAACAATGCGTTTATATCCTGCCGGGCCACTTTCTGCGCCACACGAGTCCATTGAGGACTGTACTGTGGCTGGATACCATGTCCCAGCAGGCACGCAGCTTCTCTTTAATCTATCGAAGCTTCATCGAGACCCACATGTGTGGGTGGATCCAAACGAATTTCGGCCAGAAAGATTCCTTACAACCCACCTGGATGTTGACGTTCGGGGACAGCATTTCGAATTGATACCATTTGGAAGTGGTAGAAGAGTGTGCCCCGGAATCTCGTTTGCGCAACAAGTTATGCACCTCACACTGGCTACCTTTTTGCACGCCTTTGAAATTACCACCTCGTCGGATGAACCAGTGGACATGACTGAGAAAGTGGGACTTACCAACCTAAAAGCCACCCCGTTCGAAGTTCACCTTACACCACGCCTTGCAATTAAAGCATATGCATAATTTGACTAGTTGTTAACTAAAAAAGATGATAGTACTAGACTTCCCGACTAGTATGCGTATGTGCCTGCGATACAAGGGAGCATCATATATATATATATGTGGGCAGTTCATATAGTAGTACTAGCTGTTTGTGATGGATCTGTATTTGTTTTGATAATTATTTAAGTTGTTTCTTAGAACTTTTGAGTACCTGATATGTTAATGAGAACCCTAAACATATAGCAAACTATACTGTAAATACTACATAATATGAAACTCGAGGCAATTGAAGGTTGGAATATCACTCGATACCTCTGTAAGCAGGTAATAATTAAAAGGTTCCAAAACTTAAGAATGTTGCTCGAAATGACATGTATATTGTGCACTATTACATCCAAGGCTAGGTACCATATGCGAAGAGAAAACACATGTAAAGAAACGACCAAATGAAAAAGGCCCGGGGAGGGAAGGGAGAGGAATCGAGGAGAAATAGCGAGCCATAGGAAAATAGGATTTATATATTCAGGTAGCATTAATATAAAGGGATCTTAGGTGTTGTATGTGGGGCTTAGGCATGTTATGTTGGAAAAAATTGGAGAGGGAGATGCTTTTACTAACGGAACATTACCCACAAAAATAACTTACAAGAGAAAACCAAAACAGATCCATACAGATTCAAAACTCTTAGGCGTTATTAATTCTGTAAGGTCACTCTAATGTTTGCAACTCAATAATTGCCCTGATTGCCCGAGTTATGTGAAACGAAGGACTGCACAAACCTAGACATTAATCGCAGTAAAACAATGGATACCTTCGCCGTCTAAAAAAAAAAAATTTCAACACCCTAACGTCTATCACAGGCACGCACTTAAAAATTAGTAATTTTTCTCAAATATGCTCTCTCTCTCTCTCTCCAGGTGGTCGCCACTCTTCACTCACTTTATAACCTTTTTCACAAGCAGGGTTTGTCTTATTTCTTTTTTTTGTTCTGATCAAAACAACTACCTTCATTCTTTTTTCTTTTTCTTTTTTTTTTCCTCGGAAAACCACCTTCATTCAACAAACTTATAAAAGCAAATACTTACACCGAGTTTATGGCGGTAATTCAATACCTCGGTAAAACCAGATTATCAAAACAAATACAGATCCATTACAAACAGCTAGTACCACTGTATGAACTGCCCATATATATATATATGTATGACGATCCCTTATATCGCAGGCACATACGCATTCTAGTCGTGAAGTCTAGTACTATCATTTATTAGTTAACAACTAGTCAAACTATGCATATGCTTGAATTGCAAGGCGTGGTGTAAGGTGAACTTCGAGCGGGGTGGCTTTTAGGTTGGTAAGTCCCACTTTCTCAATCATGTCCACTGGTTCATCCGACAAGGTTGTAATCTCAAAGGTGTGCAAAAAGGTAGCCAGTGTGAGGTGCATAACTTGTTGAGCAAGATGATGCGCTATGTTGTTTGCACCTCGATAGACATGCTTTACCTTCCATTGATGAGCTGATTCCTTGTTTCTGCTACTATCTCATGGATTTCTAGTCCCTTCGTTCAGGGTACTTCTGAATTGCTTGAATAAAATGACGCATAGTCCCCTTACAGAATTATTGGCACAGCCTCTTAATTTCGGACGTCGACTGTCATGGATTTGTACGTATGGAATTACTTGTTATGTGTCCACTGACTTTTTCTGCTATCATGTAAGGATCCTTAGGTCCCTGACTAAGAAATAGTTCTTGAAATAACCAAATGTACGTATCCTACACGGAAGTGGAGAGCAAGGATATATATCTGCTACTTGAGCTAGGATTACGTTGAGTAGAATTTTTAATTATCACCTGAATTACGTGAGCTAAGTGTATGTTTATAAAGCTTTCCGAAGTTCAACGTTAGATATCCACCAAACCTAACCAATAATCGCATTATTAGCCAAAATGGACTCTGTACCACATCATGCAATGTCTAACCTATGCCATACCTGGAATCATGATTGTCGTAGTTCTGTTTTTCCTATTCGATCCGGCGCGTGCATGGCCTACAATTGGTCAGTACGTGCCTCTCTTGGCTTGAGCCAACCCTCCCCATATAGCTTTGGGAGCTATGGCCGATCGACGAGTATGGATCACCACTTTTAACATTTCAGACTGGAATGCGCCGCGCGTCGGGAAGACGGCAGAGCAGTGCATGCTTCGCCACTAATGACGTGGTTGTGTCCTCAAGGCCCAAATTTGTACGTTGCCTCAAAACACTTAGGCCATTGGAAGGCCTTGTTTGAATTTGCACCACCTAGATCATTTACTATATAATGCTGAAGCACTCCTCAGCCGTCTCCTCGAGGCCCGAACTTCTAGCCTTGAAACACCAATTAAGGGCTATAACAAGTAATAGTATTGACCTAAAAGGTTAAACTGTTAGAAAAACAAATTAATTTAATTATTTAAGTTATAGTGCTTATAACACTGATCCCTTTCACATATCAGTAAACTCCACCTTGATAATATGAGTCCACCGCGCGTACTTAAATTGTTTGTGTGATCTAAAAACCCCATAAAATGGTCTAGCTCTTCTTCACACTAAAATTTTGCATCCAAACGAAAACTGTGTGTATATATATATATATATATTTATGCTTTTTGCTACCCTGCTGAGCGACTGCACTTTGGCCGGCTATCATGTTCTAGTAGCCACGCAACTTGTTTTCAATCTGTCAAAACTCCAATATATTGACCCACATGTGTGGAAGGATCCGAGCGAATTTCGGTCGGAAAGATTCCTTACAGGCCATAAGGATGTCGATGTTAGGGGCAAGCATTTCGAATTGATGCCATTTGGTAGCGGTAGAAGAGTGTGCTCTGGAATCTTGTTTGCGCTTCAAATTATGCAACTCACACTGGCTACTTTGTTGCGAGCTTTTTGAAATTGCAAACCCCTAATATGAACCAGTAGTACTGGACATGACTGAGACAGTTGGACTTACGAACGAGCTGAAAGCCACCCCCCACTCGAAGTCGATCTCACTCCACGCCTTCCTACTCAAATACATGCGCATAATTTGAGACGATATCAAAACTATTTCAATTAAAAGAGCTACTAGAACTCCCGACTGATTTTGTGTACCTGCGATATTTATCTTATGTTTGCAGCGGCGTAAATAGCTGCTGTCGGAGCCAGGATTGCTGCGTTGGGGGTAGGATAACAAATACTAAAAAATTTCAAAAAATATTTTGAAATCAATTGATACTATGGGAAGACCAAGATGTAAAAAAAAAATTAATCACGGATACACATAAAATAAAAGATCTAAAATTTAGATTTTTTTTTTTTTAATTAAAGCAGGACTCAACAATGTTTTAGAGAATAGAAATCAAGACAATGTAGAATTTGGTTCGTCGTCCTTTTTCTTAAAATGACATTAATTGTCTTTGGTTTGCCCATTATAGAAACTAAGAATTTTAAAAACATAACAATAATGTTTAATTAGTCACAATTTTCAAGACAATTTGTAACACAAATTAGCATTGCATACCTGTAAAATTTATCGCTACAAAAGAAATCAACAAACAAAAAACGAATAAACATTTAACACTTATACTGATATATCTTATTGATTTCTATAATTATAGAAGTATGAACACTAGGCTAATCAAATATTGAACAAAATGTATTATCTCAGTCAAATACAAAAGAAGAAAAAACTTACTAATTGAATTGAAACTAGCTTCTTCTTTTTTTTTCTTTTTTGAAGTTTAACGACTCCAAATATTATAGAATCAACGGAGGCAATAAAATATTTTTGAAGTGAATTGGATTGAGTATGCTTGCAAAAACTGAAATTTTGTAACAACTATGACAGCTAAAGGAAAAAAAAAAAAAATAAAAAAAAAAATTATATATATATATATATCTATAAAATTGTTTAATTAAATAAATAGAATAGGCTTACAAAAAGTGAAGAACGTAGAGGATCATGGATTGTGATGAAGAGAAAAGGTCAACTAGCGTCTGAAGAGGGAAGATGATTCTTTTTTTCTTTTCTTTTTTAATTAGGGTAGTTTATTTATTTAAATTTAAAGTTGAAGTTAGAAGTAATACACTTATATGGTATTGGGAATTTACATAGAAAATGATTGATTCTTTTTTAACTTCCAAGAAACACAAATTGAGTTTTTTTGCGCTAGGCCACACGCAAATCTTTTTCAGTAGGTGATTAATTCCCTGTACACAAATCCTCTTGTATGCTGCGAGAATTTTTTTTCTTTTTTCGTTGAGGAGGGGGGGCGGGGGCGGGGCGGCGCTATGTGTTAAGAGCCAGTTTTTGAAGTTTGAGGGGGACCGTTCCTTAGTAACAGAGAATTTTTTAAACGTTCATTTAATATCGCTTTGTCGCGCGCAGCACGTGTACAGACTATCCACGCACCGACTTGCAGTTTGCAACTCAAAAACGACTTCTAGTTTAACTTTTTTGACTATGACGAATCATTTGGGTGTGTTGTCACTGCCTTCTTCATTAAACTAATTAGAGGGATAATTTATAGAGATCATAATGTGGAGACTTTTGTAATCTGGCATTATTTTTGTCTGTCACCACGTTAATTAGTGATCTGAGTATGTGGATTAAAATGCGGTGAATATTACCACAGAGCCTATATATATATATATATATATTAAGGATATCCGTACGTAGCATAATCATGGTTGGGGTACGGGGCCTTCAATAAGAACAAGGCCGAATAGATATAGCAGTTAACTTGAAGACGAGTGACCTTTTGAATATTAAATAATTTAAATTTATATAAAATAACATAAGATTCTCTTTGCCTTTAGGCCTCGATTGGACAATTAAGATTGAGCCAGCCCTGCAGTAGTGCATCGGAAGATTACGTAGAGTTTTGGACATGCATGGCACGTTTTGGAATATTCTGTTGCATTTGTGAGTTTTTTTGTTTTTTTTTTTCCTTTTTTGTCTAAAGTCCATTCAATCAATCGAAAGAGTGAGGAGAAGGACCTCGATCGTATAAAATATGGGGCGAAGTCCATCACTAGAGTAGCCTATATAGAAATAAATTAAAGAACAACATGATAACAGGAAGGATTGCAACAATTCTGTAGGATTAATCACGCGAGGAGTACATTCATATTTGATTTGCAAAACTGGATGTCTAACCACACCGTGCACGTAGCGAACTCTCTTGCGCACGACGTCGCCGAAACATTGGTGGAGCGGTTCCAATTGGATTCATACACTAATAATCCCATCTGCTGTGTTTATTTGATTTCCAAAAGGAAAAAAACATTCCGTTACCACTATATATACAAGGGGCTGGAAAGGAGCTACTCCCTTTTCTTTTCCAGAAACAACAGAACCG
The DNA here is from genome assembly GCA_003952965.2 of Morella rubra. Taxonomy (NCBI): domain Eukaryota; kingdom Viridiplantae; phylum Streptophyta; class Magnoliopsida; order Fagales; family Myricaceae; genus Morella; species Morella rubra. The sequence goes on from CM025850.1 coordinate 820,923, forward strand.
AAGAAGCAATTATGCTCTTGCCTGACGTCCCATCCCCGATAACTGTTCTGGCCGCCATTTTGGCCTTGTTTCCGTCTCTCTTCTTTCTTCTTTGGATATCAAAAAGAGTCCAGCAAACTGCTCGACAAAAGACACTTCCACCAGAAGCTGGAGGAGCGTGGCCTGTGAATGGCCACCTCCATCACTTAGCAGGGCCACAACCGCCCCATACTACCTTGGGTAATATGGCCAAAAAGTATGGACCACTCTTCACAATCTGGTTTGGCGTACATTGTACTTTGGTTATGAGCAGTTGGAAGATGGTCAAAGAGTGTTTCACCACTAACGACAAAGCTTTCGCTAACCATCCGAAAGCTTGGGCAATAGAACTCATGGCATATAATTATGCCGTGTTCGGGTTCGGTCTGTACGGTCTGTATTGGCACCAAGTGCGCAAAATCATCACTCTTGAGGTCATCTCCAGGCTCCAGCCACTGTCTTGAGATGTTCAAATACGTTTAGGAGTCTGAGGTAAGTATATCAATAAAAGAGATATACCAGCTCTGGGCTAAGAACAACCAGACGTCGGCAGAGATGAAGAGATGGTTTGGCGAGGTAACGTTAAACGCAGTGCTCATGATGGTTATGGGAAGGAGATTTGCTAGGAACGTAACCAAGGAGGAGAATGAAGGAAATGATTGGTGTCAAAAGGTGTTTAGAGATTTCATGGATTTAACTGGGATATTTGTGGTGTTAGATGCGCTTCCGTATCTAACGTGGCTTTGATTTTGGTGGATACAAGAGGATCGTGAAAAAAACCGCAAAAGAGTTGGATGAGGTGCTCGGAGGATGGCTCCAAGAGCATAAGCCAAAAAAAACTACCGGGAAGGTGAAGGGACACAAGGACTTTATGGACGTAATGTCCACTATTACAATGGATGAGGAGACTTCAAATTAACCAAAGCTACATTACTGGTACGCTTTTGATAATCCTACAAACTTCCACACACAAAGCTAGAATCTCCAAAATTTGCTCCTTCGCAACTATGATGGTACTCTTTTGTTAATTAGAAGTTCACGAAGGTGTAGTTGAATTTATTATTGAGATCACGAATTCCTCATCCTTTGTATCTTATTTTTTCTAGTAAATAATAGGTAAGGATTTTCATATATCTAAAAATTATATAGGTAGGGACCAACCCTAAAATGGATCATAGTACATAAAAAACCTCAAAAGTTGTCTCTCTTAGACCTTGATCCTTTGTTATTATCAATGTAATAATACTTAGTTTAAAACTCTTAAAAAATAAAACATATCAAAACTAAAGAATTAGTCAAGCTCATATTTTAGGCCTTCTATCAGCTACTTGTCCACGTGTCATCTAATTTTGATTCTCGGCATGCTCTTGTTATAAACATAATATTAAAAGAGAAAAGATAACAAGCACTACTAGAAAATTGACTTTTAGTAACGAAATTCTCGGTGACGAATTGAATTTCGTCACAAAAAAGGTTTTTTTGTGACGAAACTACTTTTCGTCACCAATTTCGTCACTAAAGGTTTTATTTGTGACGAAATAAAATTGTTGTCACTAAAAGTTAATCTTTTGGTGACGGAAAGTTTCGTCAACCACCGATTGATCGGTATCGTAATCGTCTGCAAATACGAAAGGCCGATCGATCGGCAATATATGACGATCGATCGGTAAGCGTAACCGTCACTTTTTTTGAATCGTCGTTCAACGAATGGGAAGACGCCACGTGTTAGAACATAGCGATCGATCGTACTTAACTACCGATCGATCGGCACAAACGATTATATGAAACCGCCGAAGTCATTTTTACCGGTTATCTCTCCACAAAATCTCTCGAATCCTCTCAAAGTGCAAGGAGCCATTTCGTGCTGCATTGTCTTCCAAAGTGCGTGGAATCATCCTTCATTGTCTTCTACGTCAAAGGTACGTACTTATATTGTTTTTTAAGCAATATTAAGCGGTTGTTCACTAGCGAATTTTTAGTTTACGTTTTCTAATTTGCTATATCATCCATTTAGGACCGTAAAATATATTTATTTTATTGTTGATGCATGTTTTAAGAGTTTAGGATTGTTTTGGGATCAATTTTGGGTGATTTTGGGCCTGTTTTGGGGTTTTGGAACGTCTGTGTGTATTCGTTCCCGTAACGATCGATCGCCTCATAGGCGATCGATCGTGTGTAAGTGTAGGTCCAATGATCGATCGGTTAAATTCACCGATCGATCGCTGAATTTGGTACGGAGCGATCGATGCTTTAGTGAGCGATCGATCGTCTCCTCGAAACTGTGCGTTTCAATTCGGGCGATCGATCGTTTATATAGACGATCGATCGGTATTGTTATCGATCGATCGTTTACACCTAAGCGATCGATCGTTTTGTGGCGATCGATCCCTTAGTGATACTGTGCGTTTGGTTGCATGGACGATCGATCGTCTGTGCACTGAAACGCGTCTTTTATGATAGCGTTCGATCGGTCAAATGGATTGATCGATCGCCATTGTACGATCGATCGTGTAGTTACTAACGATCGATCGCACATTTAGTGATCGATCGCTATGGATGGCGATGGATGTTTGTTTCAACTTCATTAATAATTACGTGATTGTGATTACTTTTTTTTTTTTAAGTAATACGTTATTGTGATTACTTATTAACACATATTTATATACAACTTTTGCAGTATACATAAAATGTCAGGAGTTAAGCGTGCACGCACAACGAGAACCGGGACGGGATCGTCGTCCCAAGAGCAAGAAGTCGCTGATCCAATGATGACCTTGGAGAGGCGAATGGAGTACCTGAGGGGGCGGCCAGTGGCCAAAGAGCGTCCTGTGACGCTCTCTGATTTTGACCAGTTATTGTACGAGGAGCACTCCCTCTACCAGCTCTTCGAGTACCAGGGATTTCTTCATCAGCTCTCGTGGACTGAGGGGTTTTGCGTGGACGCAGTTGTGCAAGATTTCTTCTGTGCACTCGTCTCGGTTGATAGAGCACCTGAGGTGCAGCTAGAGGTGCGAGGCGTGCAGTTCTTATTCTCGCAGACGTCATTGCCGATTTCTTAAACTGCCCCCGGCCCGAGAGCCCCTGTTTCCCGGCGGTACCCCTGACGGATGAACAGAGGACATCAGAGCAGGATTTGTGGACGCTGATGACTGGGAAGACCTCTGCAGTGGTGGGCAGCATAATAAGCAGAGTGAGTTCAGTGAGTTTTGGCGGATTTTGCACCTTATCTGGACGCCGAACGTCGATGGCAGAACTCATTCCACCGAGTGCCGTTCACGAGAGCTCAGTGCATGCTCTTACTGGTCAGCAGACGCGGATAGATTTTTCGCTGTACATGTTCGAGCTGATTATGGATGAGGCTTGGGAAATTAAGGAATATAGCCTCCCATACGGCGTGTTTCTGACTCAGTTCCTCATTTCTCGGGGAGTCGTGATCGCTGCCTCGGATACACGTAAGGAGGTTAAGAGTGCGCTGAACAAGTTCACTCTGTCCAGGAGCCGGGGCCAGGAGGGGGCATTGACTCGACGGTTCGCTCGTAGAGCAGCAGCGGCCGCAGAGGAGGCATCACGGCCTTCGACATCAGCGTCAGAGGCACCTATGGAGACGGGAGCACCTGCAGTGCCTCCTCCATGGGTGGCCCAGCTATTTGCGGACCTCGACAGCCGTGTCGGCGCGACTGTGAAGGCCACTCTACAACATGTTGAGAGGTAGATGCAGTCATTAGAAGAGCAGCTGAAGGAGCTCCGGATCGCCTTCGATGGGGAGTGCAGATCCATAGAGGATTCCCGGTGATATTCCTAATGACGTGGCCACTTTCCGTGATGCTGTTCGACGTTGATGAATTTTATGTTATTTTTTTATATCTATTTGGGACATACATTTTGATTTATGGTTTTATTTATCTGTTTGAGACATTTGTGTTTATTTGGATTTGGTTTTTTTATTTACGTATTTGAGACATTTTCTGTTTATCTGTGGATATGCAGAAGAAACTTTGATTACCATTTACGTGTTTTTCTATTTGTATTTCTTTATCGACACTTATATAAGTAAAATGACCAATATACCCTTTGGTCGGCAAAAATAACGAAATAAGTGGTTTATCAAATAACTAATATAAAGAATTTAACAAGAAATCATTTTTTTATTTTTCTGTTTTGCAATTAAATACACCGATCGATCGCTAAGTGCACACCGATCCATCGGTGTTATCCGTCGTCGTTTGGGTGCATTAACTGATCGATCGTTATATACACCGATCGATGGCTACATTAGTTTTTCATCTTGGGAAATTAAGGAATATAGCTTAAATATTACATTCTTTTCATATTTAATTACTTAAAATATCGCAGAAATGAAGCGAGCAAAATAAGAAGAATAGATCAAAGTTGACTGTGAACCACGCTGCTGGTTCGCGCTCGTTCCAGCGCACACGAGCTTGCATGGTAAGTTAACAACTAAATCTTAGACTTTATTGATATTGTTTGTCAATAACTTTATGCTATTGTCATGTAGAAAAATCAAGAAAGCGGCAATATCAATCCTGCAGAGCTGTATAAAAAGAATTATACAAACAAAGATGGGATTTGGACCTCGGAAGGAGCGAGAGAAATTTATGTAAGTCACTTTCATTTTAATCTACTTTATGTAATTTATGTATAGTTTATCTACATTAATGTTTCTGGTAATTATTGTCATTTTTTCAGGAACGGATGGATGCCTTCCAGCGTCAGTGTGATTTAGAAGGGAAGACTTACACCGAAATTGAAGTATATTCCGAGATATTGGCAAGAAGTCGGGATATGTTCAGGATTAGGACGGGCGGTTAAGCCTCCGCCTTCATCAACTTTGACTACACAGTCTTCTGATCTACAGCACCAGCTAGCAAAGGCAAGGGATGAGATAGAGGCGATGAGAGCTGCTAGAGAAAAAGACTTGCAAGAATTTGCGAAGAAGCAAGCTGAGATGGAGGCCACGCTGAGGGACCACCGTGAGGAGCAGCGGGTGGAGCAGGAGCGCATCCGGTTGGAGCAGGAGGAGCGCACGAAAAGGGAGCAAGAGCGCATGCGAGTGGAGCATGAGGAATGCATGCAACAGGAACAAGAGCGCATGCGAAAGGAACAAGAGCGCTTATGGGCAGAAATATCGAAGGAACTGGAGAAGAAAATGTCCTCTGTAATGGAAAAGAAAATGAGCGACATGTCAAAGTGACTATTCAGCCAGTTTGGGGGTTCAAAAGATAGATGCATGTATATTGTAATAACTTTTTAATTATGTATTGTTACGATATTATTTTCGATTTAATTATGGATCACTATATGTTATTATTGATGTTTATTAATATGAGTATTGTATTATTATTATAAAATGTACGTGTTATATAATATTTTCCATTATTATTGTTTAAAAAAAAAAAACCATTCTCTCACCACTGTTTGATCGGCATATTCAGCGATCGATCGGTTGACAACCAATCGATCGTCCAATATCAATGTTCATCGCTGAATTAAACGACCGATCGTCCATGGCATAACAATCGATCGTGCTACTTAAGTGATCGATCGCTTATATAAAGCGTCCGATCGTCGTTGCTGAAGCGATCGATCGGCTATTTTTTACCGTGCGATCGTTTAATTGTGTCGATCAATCACCAGTATGTAACCAATCCATCGTCAATACGTACCGTTCGATCATCTCAAATGTATATTGATCGATCGCCTTTCCAATCGATCCATCACTTCGTTTTCACCGACCGATCGTAACAAGTACCGATCGATCAGTAAATTTAGTGACGAAAAATTTCAGTCACTAAAAACTTTTTGTGACGAAATTCGGGTTTCGTCACGAAATACATTTCGTGACGCTCATTCGCTGATGGAGCTCGTGAGGAAAATATTTCGTCACTAATACTTTTAGTGACGAAATATTGACTTTTAGTGACAAAAGTTTTTGTCACTAAAAGTCAATTTTTTTGTAGTGAAGTGAATTTCATAACTCCGAGAGCAATGAACTAAGAATCAATTTAAAACCGATCTCGATCCAAATAACATATAGCTATAATTTTAAAATAAGTTTCATCTTTTAATAATAATACTATAAAAATTGCTTTTTGCTATAGCTCTGGGTAACGTTTAGACCTCCAAGTTGTGTAGTCTGAAGACACTTGAATCTTAGTTGGGAATTAACTATGGTCACAATTGGCACTAAAGGTGTAGCTTTGAGCTCTAGGCCTCAAAGCTTGAAAACCTAACATATATCATACAATAATCATCCATGAAATATTATATCATTATTTACTTATCAAATTAGTAAATCATCATATAATGACATAAAAATAAAAGCTGTGATTACAACATTTTTTGCATAATATTTCATGACAAATTTTTATTTAGTTAAATGGTAAGTAGTTTCATCAATCCCAAAATTCAAGACATATACAGTAATTAAGTTCAGAATAAGATACACAATACCCTTCCTAAGTACTATTTTACAAGTAAAATGATAAACAAACACATGCTACTTAACTAGGTTACTCTAATGGGTGTCCTGATTGGTATCCTCATGCTAGTCTTCCCCATTGCCACCTTAATCTCTTGAAACTTTCCATCAAGACTCATACTGAGCTCTTACATGACAAATTCCATGTTGTATGCGAAAGAGCAAAATGCTTCGCCTCCTCATCATCTACATCACTATACCCTCTAAGGGTGGGTACCGGAATGGGTTCCGATGAGTACCATTCCGGTTACAATTCCGGTACTCATCGAAATCAAATATTTAGTTTCAGTCCATTCTAATATTGTACCGGAACGGAATTGGAATTTCTGGAATTGGAACTGAAAATTCCGGTTTCATTATATGGATTTTTTGGTTAGATGTTTTTGGTCCCAAATAAGCCCATTAGGCATTTTGGGCCAAAGTTTTGCAAAATTATTTTATTATACATCATAAATTAGTAATAAATAACATGTAAAATAAATATTCATCCAAATCTAAAATAAACATTCATATAAAATAAAATTACAAAATTCTAAAATTATGGGCATCAAAAAAGGTTGCGAGCCCTATTTTAAAATTATGATGTTTTAAACCCTATCTAAAATAAAATAAACTCACCCAAAATCTTAAAGTAAAATTACAAATTTTTGAGCCATATTTTTTTAAAATAATTCTAATTTCGTCAGAATTTTGGGTTCCGGTTCTAATTCCCAAAAATGTAACAAATACATTCTAGTTCTAGTTTTCGATATGTGCTAAAATCGGAACCAGAATCGGAACCCAGAATTTCGATTTTGGTAGGAATTTTTGACCACCCTTAATACCCTCCATCTTCATCATCATATAATGAATTTCGGACTTCAAACCAGTTGAGAGATTGTCTTGCCAATGGCTATTCAAGTATCTTCTGTCTTGAAGATGGATTCCTCTAATTTCACAGTTGTTAGCTCCATAATTTCCGTCTTCACCTTTTTATGTATCTGAATTTGAAAAGACGTATGAAAACTTGGTTAAGATTGAATTGTATTAGTATATAATTTCTGAATTTAAAATTTTATCACAACTTTTAAGAGAAAGAATAAACCATCTCTTTATTAAAATCCACACTTTTAGAAAAACAAAAAACAAAAAGCATAGTTAAACTTTTCACATAAAATCAAAATTGTAACCTTTAAACACTTTTAAACGATAACATTTTTCAAAGAAAAATTTGAAATTTAATTAAAAACAATAATATTTTTATTATCAATAATATAAGAAAATATGTGGTGCTATTACAATCAGTCTTTTATAAAAATCTATATATAAATTCTGGAGATATAGTACACAAAATGCAATTCAGATAATGAAGATAATGAGTTCTTCAGGATCTTGATTCTATTTATGTCATGCACTCCCGGCATAGGCGTGATTGCTGAAGGCTATTTATGTCATGCTCTCCCGGCATAGGGGTGATTGCTGAAGGCCCTACATTAGGGAGGCTCTTTATTTAAAAGATATTAATTGCTAATTGATTCAAACTATTATTGAAAATGTGAAAGTTATAAAGTTGGAAGAGTGAAGCCACATGCTTAACTACTAAATGTGCTTGAAAATTTTGAATTTTTATTAGGCATAAATATTTCTATGATATATTATTTGATGTTAATTCAGTTAGTGAGAAAAATAGAGGTGTTAATTATGGGTGTTACAATCAGAGTTTTCTATAAAAATCTATATCCAATTTCTGGAGATATAGTACACAAAATCAATTCAGATAGTGAATTCTTGAGGATCTTAGATTCTATTTATGTATTATCCTAATTACATATTGGAAGTTAACCATATATATGTTTAACGTTAGAAAATTAAATTGAAGGAAAACTAACCATAAAATGTTTGAATTTGAAGCAAGTCGGCACATAATTTGTTTTTTGTATGCGAATTAATCCATTGGTTTCTTCCCTTTTGTTGGAGGACATGGCCATTCAAAGAAACTGAAATTAATTAACCTCTATGTGTATTATAAAGCAGTAGAGATTGTTTCTGAAATATAGGCTTCAAGTGTTAAGGAGGACATCTTTCTCTCTTTTGGCTGACATACATAACACATATTTCAAAAGCACAGAAATCCGTAACATGACATTACAAGAAATATAGCTTGTGGTCTTTCCATGACAAACTATAAATTTCATCACCCAAAACCATCTAGGGATGCCAAAACCGTCCGGACCGGTCAAAAACACGTTCGGACGTATTTCTGTGTGACAACATACACGCGTCACCAATGAGTGACGATAAAAATAGTCACAAAATACAAAATACCGTCCGGATGAACAACCAAACCCTTCAGACTCTCTGCTAGGTGACAAATTCTAAATCGTCGTAACTGAGTGACAATTAAAATCGCCACAATTTTACAACTCCTTCTGGACTCTTTTTATATTACGTCTGAATGGGCATTACCTAACGAATAATAATCGTCAGCATATAGTGACAAATTAAAAATCTTCATGAACACTCAATCCCATCCAGACTTCATCAACCGCGTTCCAACAGAAAAAATAATGTCGTCCGAACGGTAAAAAACATGTCCGCACAGGTATGAACGCTTCTTCGTGAATCATGTGGTTCCACGTTGCAAAACTTCAGACATGTTATATCGAAACCATCAGGACGGTTCAAGTTCTAGAACCATTTCGAATCAATCGGGCATATTTAATGACGTTAAATTTGATTGGGCCACGTGTGAATATAAAAGTTGAGAAACGTCCGAACGCATATGAAATACGTTTGGACGATTCCTGGAGACATTAAACTGGCTAGACTTTGTCAAAATCACAAACTCCCTCTCTTCTCTCAAACTTTTCTCCAAACGTTTTCACTACCTGTTCGAGATCTCTCAAACAACTTCAGGTAAAACTTTCTTCATGAGTTTGCTTCTCAATTTCATGCATTTCAATTTAATATCGTCACCTGTTTAGTTTGTTGTGTTGTTTGCATTCATCTGCTTAGTTTATGTTCATCTGCTTAGTTTATGTTCATCAAAACACCGTTCAGAAAGTTGTTTAAGACGTCTGGACGTTGTTTAGTTCATCCAGATGGTATTTGGCCGTGCGGACAACATGGAATTTAAACGATGCAGTTTGAAATTTGTGCGAACGGTTTTGTGCTAAGGTTCAGACGATTTTTGCTAGGTTGACCATGGAACACTCCGAGAGAAGTATCTCCAATGTCGGGGGATAGATAGAGCGACCAGCTTGGGTGGATGACTTTTTAGTGGAGTTGAAGGAGAGTATTCGGGCGATAGTGGAGCCAACGCATTCGTTGTGCATGGAGCTCCAATGCCGCTTGATCGGATAGGACTCTAACGGAAGAGCTGAATATTATGCGGATGGAACTGTTCTCTATGAGAGAACAATTATCTTAATTGTCCCAGTCTGTCCATACCATTTCGATACAGCTGAGACACTCGTCAACGGGTGGATAATATGGAGGAGCATTTGGCGCATGTTCGTGACGCCCTCGGATAAGATCTGGACGAGCCAGCTCGTGATTTGGACTAGTCTCCTGTTTATGCTTTATCACTATTATTTATTTATCATTTGAAGGACCGTCTCCGGCTTGTACTAGACATTATGATTGTGTTTTTCGTTCGGTATTTGGATTATTTTTGATATTTTATATTAATTATGTTCTTTCACTTGATTGTATTTATTACAATTTAAGTGGATAATTAGTACAATCAAATGGATGATTAGTACAAGTGCTATGTTAACGAACGATTAGTGTAATTAGATTGTAACGGTTAGTGTAATTAGCTTCAATTACAATTACATGGGTGATTAACTATATATTTTTTTTTATGTATGCAAAATAAATAAATTAAGTTAAAAATTTGAGCCAAATTATGTTGTGTTAAATTAAGTGAGGTAAATTAAATTAAGTGAAGTAATTAATTATGTAAATTAAATCATTTAAATAAATTAATTTGAGTGAAGTAAATTAAATTTAGTGAATTTAACAACAAAAGTAATGTTAAATAAATCTGCTAGGGGTTCAAACGATGTATCTCAACGTCCAGATGCACTTGTTACAAAGGCAGGCGTTCGAACATAAATGCTTAGCGTCTGGACTAGTATGATGAAAACACGGTGTTGGAATGGTTGAGTATACTATCCGGGCATTATTGTAACTGTCGCATGACTTACACAAGTTTACGGTATACGATGGTTGAAAACAGCTGTCGCCGTCTGAACATTAGGCTTAGCCAAACATGCGCTTCCACGTCGCGCGATGTTAGTGGAAAGCCGTTCGCACAAATGTCCGGACGTCTTTATTGTGCCGAACCATTTTAAACGGTTTAAATTTTGACATTTAATACGAAGTACGTTGATTGGGCAACGTGTGCAAGTATACATCCGGACGCCGTGAGGGACGTCTGGATGCTATCGGCAAATTCTGAAAAGTTGAACAATTCGGCATTTTCCCACATACCGCAGCATTTCTCATCAAAAATCTCTGAAATCTCAATTATTTTCTTCTCAAATCTTGACATAATATCACTCTTTCGAAAATCTAATCACATCTATGTATGTTTTGCTTACTTTTAACAAGATTTTAATGGTAAAATTTTTTTTTTTTATAGTTTTACGTATAGAATTTCAATTCCATTTTTTGCATAGTACATTGTGTTTTTTGATTGATTTTTATGTAAAAATTGATTGTGTTAAGTGTTAGCATTATTTTAAGTATATTATATTGTGTTTTGGTTGTACTTTTGGGCGTGTGGGAGGTGGAGGGACGTTGCCATGGTTGAGTTAACTCGGTCGTCCTCCCCTCAGCATCCGAACACTTTACTGTGACGTCCGGACATTTCCTTGAGTCGACCGGACGTTGCCTTAAGGCGTTCAAACTTATGCCAATGCTATTCGGAGGTACATGTTGGCGTTTTGATTTTGTCCAGACGCTATGTGATAACCGTCTAGACGTGATTTACATTAAATTTAAAAATTTTAATTCTGTTTTATGTGTTCAGACTTATTCCTATTGATATTCGAACGCGTTGTACTATCTTTACAGGGATACGTTGTCGATTTTGTCCGGACGCTTTTTTGTGTAGTACACACGTTTGAATGTTAAATTTAAATAGTTTTTTTATTCGTTTAGGGTTTGGACGGACATACAATTTTGTCCGGACGCTTCATGGAGTTGTCCAAACGGTTTTACTTGGGGTTTGGACGGTTTAACTTAGCGTTTGGTCGATTTTTTCATGTTCGAACGTCTTTCTAACCGTGCGCACGCTTTTGTGCATATTCTAAAAAATGAGCAAGCGTCCACATACCAGCGGCCAGACTGATGAAGAGCGACCTTTCGCTTTAGCTTTAATGTTGGAGCAGCATACAACGATTATTATGTCCCGCTCGATTGTTGTCAAGCGGGCCATCAAGTTGGCAGATTTCTACGATGTCGTGGACATGGACTCTGGGTGGAAGAAAGAGGTCACTGCTGTTCTGGAGGTCATGAAGAGAGTGGCAACTAGTGCGGAGTTATTTGCCTTGACTCAGCGGGTTGTGCTGATAGAGGAGCACCTTCGTCAAATCTGTGACGTTCTAAAAATCACGAATGATGATGATGATGAGCAGCAGTTTTATTATGACGTTTAATTTTTTATTGTGTTTTGAGGACATTTACTTTTATATTATGTTTTGTGGACATGTATTGGTATTTATTTTATGTTATTTTGTTTATATTATGTTTTGACGATATTTGATATATTTATGTTATTTCACTTATGCTATTTCTATTTATTAGAACTTAATACCATATGTTTTGTGGACATGTTTTTAATTTCGATACACTCATTCAAAAAAATGTTTATATTAGAATTTAACACACTTAAGGTTAACTAACTTTGGTTATTTAAAACTTGCTAATAAGTATAACTGTATAAGCTTTTAAAAAAAAAAGTTTGCCAAAACCCATTCGGACAACATGGTAACCGTCCGAACTACTTACTGTAATCTTGAACGGTGTTGTATTATATAAAACAAACCGTTAGAACGGTTATTTATACGGTCAGGACGCTTTCGTTTACAACTCTTTCATTGAGACACTGTCGTTTGGAAATTTAGAAACGGTGTCATGAAATGTAAGATACCTTTTGGACGTATAATCAGAGTCCGGACGTGTGTTTATGACTAGACGCTGTCGTTTGAGGATTACTAAAATGGTGTCGTGAAATGTAAGATAGCGTTCGGACATTTAATCAATGTCCGGACGTTATTGTGATCAGTGTCCGGACAATGGTGTCAAGTTCGAATGGGTGCTTTATGACCAGACGTTGTTGTTTGAGGATTAGTAAACCGATGTCGTGAACTAAAAGATGGTGTTCGAATGAGATTGTTGTAGTTCGAATGGTTGTGAAATTTTTGACGGCAACAATTCCCTCGAAAACTAATACACATAAGCGTCCAAACTCCATTTTACTCGTTCGAACGGTATTCAATTGTATGAAAGTTGTAGAATCGCAGACAGGGGAGGAAAAATACAAATACTTAGAAAACGAGAGATTTGAGCAAGAGGAGAAGAGAAGGGCTGATTTTGAGCGTCCAACCTTATTGAATCGGGTTTGGAAGGAGCAACTAATTTAGAATTTGATATTGGATTGCATTTGAGGTTAGTGGGTCCTAAATTGAATTGTTTTAGGATAAAAACATGGATTTTAGGATATAAAAACATGTGTTTTTCGAAATTTTAGGGTCTAAAATGATAGCAATGGAGTTTAGGGTTGGTTGTGATGTGTTTATATTGAAGTATTTTTTATTTGGGTTAATTTTGGCAAGGATTTGTGGTGAAAATTGAGTATGTGTTTCAAAGAACTGTCTTGCTCGACAATCGCAGTTCGGACGGATTATGTTCCGTCCAGATGCTTTTTTTTGTTCGGATGCTTTGCAAAAAGCGTCCGAACGCATATGTGTATGGTTCAGACGGTTATGAGTACGTCCGAACGATTTTTGTTGTTATGTTCTTGCATTCATTTAGTAGTCTTAGCCCCCATTTAAGAATTACACAGAGTTCGGATAACGAACTCGGTGTAATTCTTGAATTGTCCACGTTATGGACAGTTTGAGTTTACAATATGTGTAATGTGCATAATTATATCTGCTATTGTGACAGTTATGTTTATAAATTTCGATGCAAATCTCCTTTTGTCCTTCGGATACACATTCAACATTGAGCTTACACACTTGCCTTAAATGGTGGGTGTTTATACTCAATATTGTGGGCGTGTATCTGGGGACTGAGGGAAATGCTATCGAAATTTCTAGAGCATCGATCACAATAGTCGGGTCAATTACATGCAATACGTGATATTGTAAACTTGAATGGAATAGGACCCGAAGAAATTGGAGTTGAGTATGAATGTCATCATTGTTTACATTATTGTTTGTATTTTTGTCTTTGAAGGAACAATATGGATAAAATCTAGATTTATAAGGCTGATATACTGAAAAGTACGAAGTATAGTGATGGTGTTCAGGATTTTATAAGTGTGCCCATAGTTATGCAAATAGTCGGGGACTGATAAGATATCTATAAAGAGATGTAAAAATGTGTTGTTCCAACGTGTGGACGAGATGAAGGATCATTTATTTATAATTGGGTTTGACTAGAGTTACACTCATTGGGTATTTCACGAAAGTCAATTTTAGAAGTTTCTAACGGGTAGTGACTTTAGAACCTGAACCTCATTGTGAGGACTCTGAGGGAAACATAAATAATGATACAAGAGACATGTTAGAAGATTTTGAGGTGGGAGGAGGGGTTGATGAGAACGCTGGTGAAAATATGCCAGGTCCTGAAACAGTCGAGTCGGGATTTTTCGAGTATACCAAGTTATGGGCAGATGCTGAGCGAGAGTTGTATCCCGGTGTAAGAAGTACTCGAAGTTATTTTTTGCTGTCAAGTTACTTCATGTGAAGTCGGAGAACTGTAAAGGCGTTTGAAGATGTGTTGGGCTTAATAAAAGATGCGCTGCCGGAGGGGGAGACACTTCCTAAATCTTATTATGAGGCGAAAAAGTTAAGAAAGAATTTAGGATTTAGCTACGATAACATACATGCGTGCTTAAATAACTGTGTATTGTTTTGGAAGGAGTACAGTGAGTTACAAGAGTGTCTGGTGTGTGGGGCATCGAGGTGGAAGTACAGTCAGAATACCCAATCAAAGGTTCCTCAAAAAGTGTTGTGCATTTTCCCTTGAAACCGAGGTTGCAGAGATTGTTTTTGTTAAGGAAAACGGCAACGGATATGCGGTGGCACCAAGATAAGTTTGTGATTGAAGATGGGGTGATGAGGCATCCTGTAGACTCTGGGGTATGAAAGACCTCGATAAGAATTATGAATGGTTTGGTCGGGAATCTCAGAACGTCTAGTTGTATTTGGCACATTCAAGGTAGTACGTGCAGGATTGCCTTACTCAAGGCTTGCACAGGAAGAAAGCTGACTGTCTATATCCCTGATGGATGTACGGGCAATGATGACGAGGCGTCCTCAATGCTCTCGAGTCATATTGGTGCGCTCGTTCGACAACATGTCCCATTTGAGACGAGTAAGTGGAAGGAGGTCCCCAACTAGGTTAAATCGTATGTGATGAACCGAGTGTTGGTAAGTATAATTTTTAAATTTAATTGCTAAAATTTTATACGTACTAACTGTTATATATGTTAAGGATGACTTCCAACTAGATTACGACCGAACCGAGGATCGCATAACTGTGACGTCTACGATGAACACAGTGTATAGGACACACAAAAATAGAATGTTCCAGCATTACTCGGTGTTCAATTCCAAAGAAGAGGCGTTAGAACACCCATATCTCGATATGAATAAGGAAGAATAGACTCGTGTTGTGATTTATTCGTGAGTGAGAATTTCAGGTTAAACATTTTTATTCCGTCCTGAACGTTTATTTTATTTTATTATTAATTGTGGTAACAACTGTAAATGTACAATGTAGAGGAAGAGTGCAATCAACAAGGAGAATAGAGCTAAGCTGAAGATTGTACACACATTGGGAGCAAGGTCCTTCCAACACGAGAGCGTTGTTAGTAAGTAATAAATTTATATTTATATTATTTATTATTTAAATAAATGACTTAGGTATTTTAATATGCACGTTTATATTTCTTTTGGTGTACAGAAAAATCCAGAATCTAATGAGATTAGTCCTGCGTTGCTTATAAAAAGACACATACTAATAAGGATGGCATGTGGACATCAGAAGATGCATGAGAAAATTTTGTAAGTTGTAACGTTAGATTTAATGATGCATTCGTATGCGTTTATGTTTCATATGTGCTAATTTTATCTTCTTTTTCAATTTTGTAGGAAAAAATGGAGGCGTTACAGTTGCAGCACGAGTTAGAGGGAAATTCATACACCGAAGTGGAGATTTTCGCTAAGGTGTTGGGGACGAAAGCGGTTACGTGAGAGGTTTAAGCCGTTCAGTACGGTCTGTTGGATCATCTTCATCAGTATCGTCCGTTGATTTGTCCCGGAGATTGGAGGAGGCCAGATTAGAGATTGAGGAGATGAGGGCTAGACAGTTGGAATATGAAGCGCTTCTGTCAAGTGGTCAGATATGGAGCAGACGATGCGAGAGCATCTGCAAATGATAGAGGAGTAGCATTAGAAGAAAGACAAAGAGCTGATGCAAATGATGGTGGAGCAGCAACGGAAAAAACACGAAGAACATCAGAAGATGATGCAAGAAGAACAAAGGAACCTAGTGGAACAACAAGAACGGAGGATGCAACTAATGGCGGAGCAGATGCGTGAACAGTTGATGGAGCAGATCAGATAGTTGCAATCTCGTACGACACCAAACAAAAATTTGGGTAGATTTATGTATTTTCACTGCTTTGTCGTACTTATCGATTATGTATTTTATTTACTTTTAATGACGATTGCATATTTGTAGATATTTTATTATACTACGAGTATTGAATATCTTTCTATTTATATTATTTGCAAATTATTTTTTAAATTTTAATTAAATTAATTCAAATATGTGGAAAACGGTTCGAACGGTAACAGAAGTCGTCCAAACGGTTCCTGTACTATGATAACGTGCTCACGCATAACTATCTGTCCTAACCCTTCGCGTTAAATTCGTCCGTCCGCAAGTTATTCTCGCGTGCACACAGTTTTTTAATCAGAAACCATTCGCACGGTAATAAAACACGTTCCAACGTGTTCACAGAAAAGCATTTGAATTGTGTTTGTAAAGGTTCGAATCGTGTTTGAAGCTGACAACAAAATATTTCGCCATAAGTGAAAAAACGATGTAGATGTCTTTACATAAGCTTCCGGACATCATTATATTAGCTTTCGGACGTTGTTATATAACCGTGCGCACGGATATTCCATGACAAAATACATTTCGTCACATTAGACCAACCGTTTGCATGAGCTGTGCGAACGTATGGAGAGTACGTTCGCACAGCTCATGTGAACGGATGGAATGTACTGGGCATAATGATTTTCAATTTCGTGATTATGGCACAAAACCGTTCCGACAGTATTGTAAACGTTCGAACGGTTTTGAGCAACAGAATAGGAAAATCATCACCTAAAACTTTGGCTGACGTGCTTTAGGTGATGAACCGGGTGATAATCCGGTTTTGTCAACCAAAACATTAGCCGGCGAAATTAGTGTTTGGCTGACAAATTTTTTTGACACCCAAAGTATTTTTTCTTGTAGTGTGATAGTCACGTTTTGCCTGAGTTTTCTTTTTTTTACGGAACATTTATGTTTTTCTTTTATTAGATGGTTTCAGCTTTGTCAGCTAGCGATACCCGATGGGGTTCTTACTGCGACCCACAATAAATATGAATAATCCTTGCAACGGTGGATATATATTCTTCCGGAACTTTGCCCCATATGAACCATGCACTTAAAGCCTTTTTAAGATGACCGCTTTTTGTTTCCGAAGCACTTTTAGCTGACCATCCAAATTCTCTCTCTGTGGTTCGATTCTTTTGCAGGCACTCTTGTTAGCACTCGACCCAAGCATTTTTTGCTGATCATTGAATTCGCTTTCTCTGGTTCTTTTTCAGGCACTTGTCTTAGGAGGTACAGATCATACCACGACAGTAACATTGACATGGGCTCTCTCTCTACTTCTTAACAACACTGAGACCCTAAAGAAAGCGCAGGAAGAATTGGACCTCCATGTTGGCAGGGAAAGCGAGTGAAGGAATCGGACGTGGAAAACCTCGTCTATCTCCAAGCTGTCTTCAAAGAAACAACGCGTTTGTATCCCGCAGTGCCACTTTCTTTGCCACACGAGTCCACTGAGGACTGCACTTTGGCTGGCTACCATGTCCCAGCAGGCACACGGCTTCTCGTTAATTTATCAAAACTACATTGTGACCCGCGTGTTTGGGTGGATCCAAACGAATTTCGGCCAGAAAGATTCCTTACAACCCACAAGGATGTTGATGTTCGGGGGAAACATTTAAAATTGATACCATTTGGATGTGGCAGAAGAATGTGATCCGGAATCTTGTTTGCCCATCAAGTTATGTTATACGGGCGGAAATATTTCATTCATGCGTAAAACTTTTTTTCCAAAGAATCAACTATTTTAATGAAATCATAAAGGTTACCGCTGAAAACTAATTCCAATAGAAAACACCCAAACGGCTAGCAGCAGTTCAGAGAACTGCTGTAAGCCATAAATGTGGAGGCCAGGCCTTTGTTGGTGATCGTAACGGTTCACGAAAAAAGGAGCAAACTCGCTGGAAGAGAGCCAAGATCAGGTCCGCGAAAAATGAGCAAGCTCATTTTAAGTGGGCGTTCAGGGTCACTGACAGTAACAACCACTGCACGGAGACGAAGTACACATAAAAGTGCTTTTGAGCCGTCTTCCCCATCGCACGTTTTATTCCTTCCCCAATCTCCACTCTTCTCTCTTCCTCGGTATATTCTATTGACATAATGGCAAACACTAACAATTTCTCATGCGTGCTTGGATTGGAATCCACAAAAATGGCGACGTCATTTTGCAGTTTTCTTCACGTCATTTAATGAGCTAAATTAAGACTGGTCATGTCATTTTGTCTCTTCTCCTCACTAAATGATATGGCAAGCTTTAGAACAGACTTTACACACTGTCTTTGCACACAATCCATTCTATGAATGACATTGGAAAAGAAGATGGTGATTAATTGTTAAAACTAAAGCGTGAGGTAATTTTTAATGTGGGAATTCCATCGTAAAAAAATTTGTTTTTTGTTTTTTTTTTTT
The DNA here is from genome assembly GCA_003952965.2 of Morella rubra. Taxonomy (NCBI): domain Eukaryota; kingdom Viridiplantae; phylum Streptophyta; class Magnoliopsida; order Fagales; family Myricaceae; genus Morella; species Morella rubra. Next base: position 839,734 of record CM025850.1, read on the forward strand.
TAAGTTAAGCAATATTGATTGTTCTAGTATTGGACAGGTCACTTCTTCCAATATTATTGTTAAAATAATTAGTCCAAGTTGTTTTAGAGCTTTGTAGAAGAACTTATAAAACCTAATTAATACCCGTTGAAGAAACTTAATAAAAGAAAGACTTCTAAATATAGAAGGAGAAAGAAAATTTACAAAAAAAAATGTATAAAAAAAGAAGGGCCTCACCACTCTTACACACCTCTCTTTATCTCAGGTCACTCTTCTTGCACACACCAATGGCTCACATCCACTCGTTATAGGCAGAATACCTATCTCCCCTATTTATAGCTAGGCATAATAGGTCGGTTGAAAAAGAACTCTCATCCACTTGTTAAGACGGTGAGATAGAGCGTTTTGATAGCGATCTCGGTCTAGACCCCTCACCAATACCTATCCTCCTCACAAGGACTTGTGAGTACTTGTGTTTAGCCACGCCTCAAATTGATACTCCTTAGCCGACCCGCTGAAGTACTCAAAAGGCAATATATCCTGAGTATCGGGAAAAGAAAGAAGAAATTAAAGAAATATGGATGGTTGAGAAATGGAAAAAGATGGATAAGCAAGCCTAAGCTCGAATGAGCTAGCACCCTAACAAACTTAGAACCCGAGATACGCAAGCCTAAGCTAAACCCAGAACCCCGATTGTGGAACAAAGTCGGCTTAACCCAACGATGAACCTCTAACAAAGTAGATGAGATGTCAGGCCTAACCCCAAGCACCAAACCTCCTCTGCTAGCCTAAGCTTCCAAGCCTAACCCTAGTCGCCGATTGCCCCTAACTTGACCAGCCTAACCAGTGCAAGTCAGGTCTAACAAGTGTGAATAGTGTCAGGACTAACCCTAAGCACTATACACCCATGTTAGCCCAAGTGTCAGGCCTAACCCTGAACACGAAGATAAAGGCACAAAGGCCAAAAAGCTCCCTTGGAGACTTCTATTCAATTTGATAAATATTCAATGGATGCTTACAAATGGTGCCATGGAGGGGTATTTATAGGTCCTCCATGGGCTTGGGCGGCAGGGCTTTCCTTGTAAGGAAAAGCCTTTGATTGCCACACAATCAATCCTCCAAGATCCTATTGAGGTTAGAAAGGAAAGATCTTGCCTTTTTCCTCAAGACTAGCCAAAATAAGGACAAATCAATCAAAGATTGATTGTCCACTTATTTAGCACATGTGGCCGGCCATAAGCTTCCATATAAGCAACAAGACCCTAATTGCCACATGCTCTAAAATCTTCTAATTTCAATCAAGGAACAATCTTTCCAAATAGGACCAAGATTGTTTCCTTAATTGAATCTCACTAACATGGTAATGTTTGAGAATAAAAAAGCAATAACATAACACCCCTAAAATAGGGGGATTCAGCCATATAGGGATCCCACGTGGTTTACCCTATATGGCCCCTCCTAGCTACTTGTGGTGGGTCGTGCTCGCCGCTGCCGCCACTCCACCACCATGTAGGGTGGTGATATCAAAATGATCCCCATGGTCTCCTGAGTCTTTTGAGACCAACCTCCTATGTGCTCCGCCATGCGCTACCGCGTCTGGTGGATCGTGTGGTAATGCCATCAATCAACTCCTCTTGGCTTCAGGATCCATCCTAAATCAACTTCTCATGCACTTTGGTTGAGCTGCTGTGACACATGGCCATGTGGTGGCGCGCCATCTTTGTGCTCCTCAACTCCTCCTGAGTTGTCGTTCATCGCCTCTCCATATGCTTTTCTTGAGTCATGCCGAGGCTTGTGGCCTTACTGGTCCTTGTCTTGTCATGGCAATATTGTGGGGCATGCCAATATGTTGCTAGACGTGTCATGGCTTAAGCCATGTCATGTCATGGGTGTGTCAGATGTCTCGACAAGCCTCGCCTAGGTCCTGAGTTGGGGTCTTGTCACGTTCTTCTTTTATATAGAGAATTCTTATATTCTCTCTTTTGCCGATTTTTCCTATTAGTCTTGAATATTCAAGAAGTTTTTTGACAAATGTAGGTGCTAAATTTTAACAATATCACGTGCCACAACTAATGCAATATTAGCTATATTTCTCATATACTTTAAAATGCTGTTTAAGATTGCTTAGTGTAAGTGTACAAATAGTTTAATCTTTACTTTATTATCCTCTAATTGCAACTACTAGTCTGCCGGTAGAGAGTACAGAGTCGGATCCGGCACCCAGGATCTAAACTTTAGCACTAATGTCTCCACTGAATCTGGTGGCTCATAACCCCACCAGAAATTTTTTAGGGCCCTATCTTGCTTCTTACACCATGACTGCGGCATCAAATAAAAGCTCATCAAATAAGAGTGAAGAGCACAATTAACAAATTTTATCATCACTGTCCGGCCAGCTTGCGACAACATCTTCGCCTTCCATCCTGAAAGCTTATGGAAAAAAAATTTTTAATGTCCGCTACAACTTGCAATCTAGTTCGAGGAACAATAGAGGGAGCCCAAGATGCTTGGCCTTCGGGGTCTTCAAGTATCTTCTTGCTTGAAGATGGATACCACTCTTTCACAGCTGGTAGCTCCATAATTTCCGTCTTCGCCTTCTTAAATTAATAATATCTTTGAATTTGAAAAGACTTATGAAAACTTGGTTAAGATTGGATTGCAATAGTTTTATAAAGGCCTATTAAATCTCCTTGATTGAAGTAACTAACTCCAACCCAATAAAGTCTCTCTATTTAAAGGATATTAATTGCTAATTGATTAAAACTAGTATTGAAAGTGTGAAAGTAATAAAATTTCAAAGAGTGAAGCCACATCTTTAGCTACATTTGTGCTTGAAAATTTTGAATTTTTATTAGGCATAAATATTTGATATAATATGTTGTTTGCTGTTTCAGTTAGGAAGAACTTGCGGCTCAAATTGGAATATTAATTAGAACCTATACTTCGTGAAAGATGAGTAATCCACAGAAAAAAAATGGTCTGATGAAAATACTAATAATAAAATGAAATAATACCATCAATATATAAAAGAATCTTTTACGGTTGATTATTTTATATATATTATAGATCAAGTTATTTCAATTGAAAAAGCTTCTTTTATTTGAAAATGTTTTAAAATTTAAAGATCCTGTTGATATTTGATAGTTTAGATTTGTTTTCAGAATTGAAAGTGTTAAAAGAGATTTTAAAATAGAGACTTAAACTGCAATTGAAACATTAAACTAGGGATAAAATCATAGTTAGCCCCATAAGTATGAGCAAAAATCAAATTAGTACCCTTAATTATCAATTCGGCGATTTCGAGACCCATAACTTTTGAAAATCATCAATTCTAGCCCCCCGTCTAAATTAAGCGTTAAATCTGACAGAAAATCATGCAAAATGACCAAAATGCCCCTCCAAGACTAAATTTTAAAAAATAAATAAAAATAATAAAAATTTAAGAAATAAATTAAAAATAAATATTTTATTGAAATAGTGTTTCAATAGTTTTATTTAAAAAATATTACTTTTTAAAAAAATTTCATTTTTTTTAATGAATTTTTTGGTAATTTTATCTTGGGGGCATTTTGGTCATTTTGCATGATTTTTTTTTTTGGATTTAACAGCCAATTTAGACGGGGGGGCTAGAATTGATGATTTTCAAAAGTTATGGGTCTCAAATCACCGAATTGATAATTAGGGGTACCAATTTGATTTTTTTTCATACTTATAGGGCTAATTATGACTTTACCTCATTAAACTATATAATAAATAAATTTTCAATCTCAAACTAATAAAACCCTACTTAACATGACTATGGCGCAAGAAAGATTAAGGGGTAAAGTCATATTAGCCCCATAAGTATGAGCAAAAATCAAATTGGTACCCCTAATTATCAATTCGGTGATTTGAGACCCATAACTTTTAAAAATCATCAATTCTAGCCCCCCCGTCTAAATTGGGTGTTAAATCACGGAAAATCATGAAAAATGACGAAAATGCCCTCCAAGATAAAATTACTAAAAAATTCATTAAAAATAAAAAATAAATTTTTTTTAAATAAAACTATTGAAACTCTATTTCAATAAATATTTATTTTTAATTTATTTCTTAAACTTTATTATTTTATTTATTTTTTAAAATTTAGTCTTGGAGGGGCATTTTAGTCATTTTGCATGATTTTTCGTCAGATTTAACGCTAATTTAGACCGGGGGCTAAAATTGATGATTTTTAAAAGTTATAAGTCTCAAATCGCCGAATTAATAATTAGGAATACTAATTTAATTTTTGTTCATACTTGTTGAACTAACTATGACTTTACCCCAAAGATTAAATGGATTAACCATATTAACAATTGAAAATAATATATTAATAAATCTAGAATATAAAACTGTGATAAGTAATTTTACATAAGAAAAAGCAAGAATAATAGTTTTAACTAAAATTTATTTGTTTGAATATATTATTTTATTAATTATTATAAAAGGCCTCACTGAGCGGTTTTGCCTAAGACCCCAATACATTTAACCAGCCCCTGTTTATGTGTTTTGCTGTCCTAACATATTGGAAGTAATTGCCTAATAGCAAGCACCCTTGAAAGAGTGCATACGTAATATGTAGCTCACTAAGTGCCCAAGATGATGACGGGACTAAGCAATCTGAATTATTAGTACAGCGGTCTCTACCATAGAAATCGGCCTTAGGGTCAGACCGGCTGATTCTATGAGGATGGCGGCGCAAACGAGGCTCAAGCCTCAAGGGCTTGTTAAGGAAGGCGGCAATATTGGAAAAGGAAAGACGTTTTCTGATCACCCTTAGCCGGTATAGTGTTGGAGAGGGGGGGTATGCCACGAGCAAACAAGGGAATGAAAGGCATTGTAGGATGACCGCTTTTTGTTTCTGAAGCATTTTTGGCTGACCATCCAAATTCTCTTTCTCTGTTTCGATTCTTTTTCAGGCACTCATATTAGCACTCGACCCAAGCATTTTTAGCTGATCATTGAATTCTCTCTCTCTGGTTCTTTTGCAGGCAATAGTCTTAGGAGGTACAGATACGACGTCAGTAAAATTGACATGGGCTCTCTCTCTACTTCTTAACAACCCTGAGAGTCTGAGACCCTAAAGAAAGCGCAGGAAGAGTTGGACCTCCATGTTGGCAGGGAGAGGCAAGTGAAGGAATCGGACGTGAAAAACCTCGTCTATCTCCAAGCTGTCCTCAAAGAAACAATGCGTTTTTATCCTGCAGGGCCACTTTCTTTGCCACACGAGTCCATCGAGGACTGCACTTTGGCTGGATACCATGTCCCAGCAGGCAGTCGACTTCTCGTTAATTTATCGAAGCTTCATCGAGACCCACGTGTGTGGGTGGATCCAAACAAATTTCGGCGAGAAAGATTCCTTACAACCCACAAGGATGTTGATGTTCGGGGCCAACATTTCGAATTGATACCATTTGGAAGTGGTAGAAAAGTGTGCCCCGGAATCTTGTTTGCGCAACAAGTTATGCACCTCATACTGGCTACCTTCTTGCACGCCTTTGAGATTACGACCCCGTCAGATGAACCCGTAGACATGACTGTGGTTGTGTTTGAGTATTAAAATTTTAGGGAGGTTAAAATTTTAAGGTATTGGAATTGATGAAAAAGTGAAAAGAGAGATTGTTTAAATGAATTTTTTATATTTATTATAGTGAAAAGTAATGATTTGATTGGAAGAGAGAGATTATATTGTAATTATTTTATTATGTTAAAATTTTAAAAGTCCTAAAATTTTAGTAAACAAACACACCCTGTGAATATTGGACTTGCCAACCTAAAAGTGACTCCGCTCGAAATTCATCTTACTCCACAACTTCCACCTCAAGCATGCGCATAATTTGATTAGATGTCAACTACTAAAAATCAGAGCTACTACAGATGAAGTAAGAAACCGACCGAATACTGACTGCTTGCTTCTAGCTATATATACCTCTTTCTTCTTTGCTGCTTTCTTTCCATTGTTGTTTTCTTCGTTTGGCTTATATCTTGTTGTCTCTCTTTTTGGTTTGGCTTCTGTCTCACTTTGCGAAGTTCAAAATCCGAACTTCTTTTATTTGTTTGTCATATTCTTCGTTTCTCACCATTAAAATACTAAAAACATTTTCTTGATGTTGTGATCTGTCACGTCTTTTCAAACGTCCTCCAAGAACAAATATTTCATGCGTAAAAGGTTTTAGCCACTTTAATTTAACTCGTTGCAAATAGTAAGTTATACGGGCGGAAATATTTCATTCATGCGTTTAATCTTTTTTCAAATAATCATGACACTATTTTAATGAAATCATAAAGGTTACCGCTGAAAACTTCCAATAGAACGGCTAGCAAAAGTTCAGAGTGCTTTAAGCCATAAATGTGGAGGCAGGGTCCTTTGTTGGTGATCATAACGGTTCACGAAAAACCGAGCAAACTCGCTGGACGAGAGCCAATTAGAGGTCCACGAAAAAGGAGCAAGCACATGTTTTTTAAACTGATTGAAAAAAATAATTTTTGTTTTTAAACTACTGTTCTAACATATATGCTATACGTTTAAGATTGAAGGAAAGCTAAATAGAAAATGTTAGAATTTGAAGCAAACCGCCACAATTTGTTTTGTTCTCTATTTTCATGAATTTGACTCTCTTCCATTATGTGGTGTGGTGGAGATGGCCATCCAAATATTCTGAAATCTGTATGTGTATTATAGGAAAATAGAGATCATTGCTGAAATATATACGGTTGATGTAACTAATTAACACAATCGCGTTATGATGCAGGAATTTTTCATGCATCTATTAATTTGTGACTCAAGGAGAGAATTATTGAAATAGATAAATTCTCTTGTTCGAGGGAGTGAGATTTGAGTGTGGGTGTATTGGGGCTTGAGTGTATTGCAGTGATTTTTTTCCGCTCTTTACATATTCTTGTGATGATTTTTAGATTAGTGGATTTTTCTTCTCATTTCTATCTGTGAATGTTGTTTTTTTTTTTTTTCGTTATTTACAGTGATCGTGTGCTCAATTACACAAGTAGTACAAGAAAGGGATGATCATGAGATGTTTATACCGTGATAGTTTGTAAAAGATGTTTAGTTTTTTTGGATAAGTTCGGTATAATTGTTTTCAACAACTTTTTGAGTGCGTGATGAGAACACTAGACATATGGCAAACTACGAGCTGACAGTTATGGCTTGCATGACTCGATTGATACCTCGGTAATAAATGATCAGAGATTCCAAAAACTTCAGAATATTGTTGGAAATGACTGGGTAATATTGTTTGATCAAGCATTGTCTAACCATATATGACCCTACATTGTAAGTGTCCAGTGACTGATGAGCTGATGATTCAAGAGCTTGCATTATCTCTATAATTGTCTTTTATAAAAAGATTTAAAATAAGTTACTAGTTTTTGTACAAAATAAAATTCCTACTTATATTTTCAAATTCTTAAAATATTGAATATGAAATATTTTTAACTTTGTATAAAAAATTTCAACAAAACTCAAATTTTTCTTTTTTTTACAACCAAATCTCAAAATTTTTACACAAATTCTAAATCAAATTTGTATAATTTGCGTAATTTCTCATTAAGCTTAACGAAAACACTATTACAGCTTATATAGAGCCTCAGCTCGTATATACAATTATATCAGAAAAGTAAAACTAGTCTACTTTTACAGCTGTACAAATACACGTGTACAAACTAACTCGAGTCTTCTACACACTCCGTTATTTGCCTTGTGACTGCAGCTTGCTTCAGTTCAGACTTCTCTTCACATTCCCCCTCAAGATGGACAACACCATAAATGTTCAAAATACCCATCTTGCTAACTAAGACACTGAACTGCTGATATCCCAAAGCTTTTGTAAAGATGTCTGCAAGTTGCATTTCAGTTTTCACATGCAAAGTTTTAATAACACCAGCTTGTAATTTTTCTCTCACAATATGGCAATCTATCTCTATATGCTTTGTTCTCTCATGGAACACCGGATTTGAAGCAATATGCAATGCCGCTTGGTTATCACAAATCAATAGAGCAGATCTATCATGAGATATGTTCAAATCCTTAAGCAATCTAATCAACCATACAATCTCGCATACAGTAGAAGCCATCGATCGATATTCAGCTTCGGCTGAAGATCTAGAAACAGTTGATTGTTTCTTTGATCTCCACGAAATTAATGAGTCTCCAATTAGGAATATACAAAACCCTGTTACTGACTTTCGGCTATCAATGCACCCTGCCCAATCTGAGTCTGAAAATGCTTTCAGATGTATTTCGGATGTAGCAGATAACATAATTCCTTGGCCTGGTGTTCCCTTTATATATTGCAACAACCTAGTAGCAGCCTTGAAATGTGTGTCACGAGGCTTTTCCATAAATTGGCTTAAAGACTGCACAGTGTAGGCAATATCAGGTCTCGTTATTGTCAAATATATGAGTCTACCAATTAACCTTCTATAAACTGAAGGATCCTCTAGTAATACCCCATCCGAAGCACTCAACTTGACATTCTGTTGCATTGGAAATTTCGATATTCTGCTGCCTAACATGCCACTATCCTCTAGAATCTCAAGGGCATACTTTCGTTGACATAAAGTAATGCCTGCAGCAGATCTTGCAATTTCTATCCCCAAGAAATACTTAAGTGCACCCAAATCCTTCAACTCAAACTTGTTGTCCAAAAATACTTTCAAAGTAGCAACAGCTTGAGGATCATTTGATGCAATTAATATGTCATCGACATAGACGATTAAGGTAATAAAAGACTGTCCAGCAAGTTGTGTGAATAAGGAATAGTCAGAAGTTGATTGAACAAACCCTTGAGCTATTAGAGTGCTAGAAAATTTGCTAAACCACTGCCATGAAGCTTGCTTGAGTCCATACAATGACTTAAGCAACTTACAAACACGTTGATCCTCTCCCTGTTTAGCAAATCCGGGCGGCAAACTCATGTAAACTTCTTCATGCAAGTCACCATGAAGAAAAGCATTGTTGACATCAAGTTGAGTCAAATGCCAATTATGGACAGCTGCCAAAGCAAGGACAGTACGCACAGTGACCATCTTAGCCACAGGAGAAAATGTTTCATAATAATCAAAACCCTCACGCTGAGTATAACCCTTGGCAACTAAGCGTGCCTTATAACGCTCAAGAGAACCATCAGCTCTAAGTTTCACCTTATACACCCATTTACATCCAATGGGAGATTTTCCAGCAGGTAAAGTAGTAAGCTACCAAGCATGATTGGCCTCGAGAGCAGAAATCTCTGCAGCCATAGCCTCACGCCAATGGAGATGTTGGACAGCCTCATGAAAAGAAGTAGGTTCTTGGAGAGTGGAGAGACAAAGAGAAAATACCCGATGAGGTGAAGAAATGTTAGAATAAGAAAGGGAGTTTTGCAACAAATGAGGAGTACCTGAATGGACAGCACCAACATAAGAAGAGGATGAGGAAGGGTATGGAGAAAGTAGCCTGCAATGATAGTCACGTAAATAACTAGGAATGGTTTGGTTCCTAGTGGACCGATGAAGAGGAATGGAAGGTGGAGAAGCAATGGAAGGAATAGAAGAGGTAGAGGGAGGTGACATGGCTGATGGTAAAACATGTGAAACAGGTTCAGGAGGAATAGAATGAAGAGAGGACGAATCTGGTATGATATGAGGAAGGACAGATGAAGTATCAATAGATGGTGAAGAAATATTCGCAAAAGGGAACGTATGAGGAGCTGAAGAAAGCAAAGTTTTATCATGAAAGGGAAAGAGATTTTCATGAAAAACTACACTTCGAGAAACAAATATGGTCTTTGTGTCTAGATCAAACAATCGGTAACCTTTTGTACCAAAAGGATAACCAATGAAGATGCACTTACGCGCCCGAGAAGAAAATTTATGTTTATGACTAGAAAGTGTGGAAGCATAACAAAGACAACCGAAAACACGAAGATGTTGGTAAGAAGGAGATTGGCCATAGAGCAGAGCATAGGGAGATTGATTATTTAAGAGTGGAGTAGGAAGCCTATTGATGATATAAGCTGCAGTAAGGATACAATCACCCCAGAAAGTTAAAGGGACGTTGGATTGGAACCTAAGAGCTCTAGCGATGTTAAGAAGATGCTGATGTTTTCGTTCAGCTCGACCATTTTGCTGAGGGGTTTCTACACAAGTAGTTTGATGTATTGTACCAACACTAGCATAGAATTCAGGCATTATAAATTCTAAACCATTGTCAGTTCTAATACATTTAACAGTGGTCTGAAACTGAGTTTGAACTAATGTGAAAAAGGACTTGAGTAATGATCTAGCTTCAGATTTGAGTTTCATAAGGAAAACCCAAAGACTACGTGTAGAATCATCAACTATGGTAAGGAAATATCGATGACCCAAGGCTGTAGGAATGGAAAAAGGACCCCATATGTCTGAATGTATGAGATCAAAAGGCTTAGAAGCAATATTTGTACTATTATTGAAAGGTAAATGCCTTTGTTTAGCTAAAGGACAAGTAGTACAATGAAATGAAGGAGAACATGTAATAGAAGAATCTAGTTTATGCAAAACTGAGATTCGGGAATCAGATACATGTCCTAGTCTATAATGCCAAAGATCAAAGTAAGTAGATGAAGCTGAAGCAACAAACGACTTAGGTACAGAAACTTCCATAGTATTTTGCTGCAACACATAGAGACCATTTTGCTCTTTACCCAGCCCAATCCTCCTCCAAGTGGTAAGGTCCTGAATCAAGCAATGATCAGACAAGAAAATGAGACAACATTGAAGGTCATTTGTCAATTTACTGGCATAAATTAGATTGAAATGAAAGCTAGGAACACAGAGGACGTTTTTAAGGACTAATGTAGGAGATAGAGAAACTGTTCCGGTAAAAGAAACCACAGCTGATTGACCATCAGGGAGTTTTACTGTTGAGTCACAAGGAAGTATATCTGAAGAAAACAAACTGATTGAATTGACCATATGATCAGATGCACCCGTATCAATGATCCAAAGTGCAGAGGTATTAGGAAGAGATGAAGACAAAGCGGTGAAAGGTTGTTTACCTGCCATGGTGTGATTATGCACTAGATTGGCAGAGGAACTAGCAGATCCATCACATAAGGTTGGCTGAGAATTAATCAGCGAAAGAATCTGCTGACACTGTTCAGGAGTAAAAGGCATTGCTGTAGAGGTTGAATTAGGAACATGAGGAATTGATTCAAACAATGAATCTGCAAAATTCGAAGGATTAGAACCAGTGACATTAGCAGCTAAAGGAGGTCTGGTTTTAGCACGATAACTAGGGGGATAACTGATCAACTTGTAGCACTTGTCAACCGTGTGACCAAGATTGCCACAGTGACTGCATTGTGGTCGTTCTTTAGCTCGGGGATTGAATTGTCGATGAGTACCAGCAGCTGGTTGCCGACTTATCAAGGCAATGGAATCAACAGTAGGAGTTGGAACCAAATGAATGCCTCTTTGTCGTTCTTCTTGAAGTATCAAGGAAAAGACCTTGTTGATAGGAGGTAGTGGAATAGACAACAATATCTGAGCACGAACTTCAGCAAAAGAATCATTCAATCCCATCAAAAATTGCATGACATACTCAGACTGTTGTGCTTCAGCAACTAAGCGTAATGCTCCACATCGACATCCACAAGAGCAGGTAGGAAGTGGCTTACAAGTGTCCAATTCATCCCAAATTCCCTTGAGCATAGTGAAGTATGCACTTACAGAATCAGTGCCTTGAGTAAGATATGCAATCTGCTTCTGTAGTTGGAATATACGTGGTCCGTTTGCTTGGGAAAAGCGATCACGTATATCAGCCCACACATCTTTAGCATCTGAGATATACATCACACTTGCAGCTATTTCTTTGGACACAGCATTGAGGAGCCAAGAGAAGATCATGTTATTGCATCAAGACCATGCACTGAACAGAGGATTTGTAACCTGAGGAAGCGGAAGAGATCCAATCGATAAATCCTAGCTTGTTCTTGGCTTCAAGTGCAATTAGCATGGATCGGTTCCATGTATGATAATTCTCACCAGATATCAACAATGGCTGAGAAACTAGATTAGATCCAGGACTCTCACCGAAATGGAGAAAGTAGGGATTAGAAGGATGATCATCCTTTGAAGAATCTCCAGTAGGATTATCAGTAGGATTACGATTACTGATAGGATTACTGGTTTCCGGAGTTGCCATCGCAACAGAGTGTTGTAATGGAAAAGCAGTATATGAGTGTTTGGTAGGCTAGAAAGTGTTTAGGAAAGTTGGCTCTGATACCAAATCAAATTTGTATACTTTGCGTAATTTCTCATTAAGCTTAACGAAAACACTATTACAGCTTATATAGAGCCTCAGCTCGTATATACAATTATATCAGAAAAGTAAAACTAGTCTACTTTTACAGCTGTACAAATACACGTGTACAAACTAACTCGAGTCTTCTACACACTCCGTTATTTGCCTTGTGACTGCAGCTTGCTTCAGTTCAGACTTCTCTTCACATTCTAACACCTTGTTCACGCTAAGGTAAATGAAAACAGCGTATTACATTCTCACATGTCACAAATTCACTCCCATAATCTCAGGATTAAGAAATCAACATTACAAAGACGAATGCACTAGCATACACAAATAGTCACCGTTCCATGATTCACTAATTTCGGCCAATATTCAAGCAACCGTTTGGGATAGATCCAAAACCTATCGAAGAAAGTAGAGTGGAAAACAATTAATCATTAAAGTGGCCGCCAACACAACTTTTTTACTCGTGTGCAGCCAATCTTAGATTCCTTCAATATCAAAGATCTAACGCAATGTTGAAGTAATAGAGATTAACCAAGAAATTGGTATGCCCTGTCGGCTGTAATGGGATAGTTTTAAAACAATGAATGGCAGATAGATTTGGAGTATATCCTACCGTGTGCGTACACATAAACTAGATTTGGCTTGCTTAACTGATAGCCACAATTTCCAGAGCATCGGAATTCCAAACGAGCAATTCGTGCGGTACAGAGCAATCAATAACGTTATTGACATTATTGTTGAGACAAATAAGTACTGTACGTTGTAGCTGATAAACGAAACCCCTCACGTTTTAAATGCAGGAACATCTGTCCCGCAATTTCAATTCGAGAAAACATAACAGTATAAAAATCTTCGACGTTAAGGAAAAAGAAGATTAAACTAGATTTTTCCAGATGAATCTGCAGCAGGCACCATTATAAACCAAGCCCTATCCGACAGACCCTCACATTAACTATAATATCTGACTACTCAAACTTTCGTATGTGTTGCGTGAGTGGGTTGGGTAAGTCTCACATTATTTTGTCTTGTTATTATAAAAGATGAAGCTCTTCACCAAGTGGATGAATTCTTTATTCAATTAAACGCATGTCATGTGTTGCAATTGTTTCAATGCCTTTTTTCTTTCACCTTTATTCAACTAAATGCATGTCATGTATTGCAATGCCTTTTTCTTTCATGTAGCCGTCTATAGCCATCCTGCACAAGAGAGTTTGGCTTCAATTTAACTCGAATGCACGCGAACAACCACGAACGCAACTATAAATAAAGAAGTTTGATGTTTGTGAAACTAACCCAACAAAAAAGATGAGAGAAAAGAGTCGCACTATATTGAGAGAGTTATGTAGTTAATTGTCATCTCTTTTTTTGCACATGTGAGGAAATTAGGTGTATTGAGGATTTAGGGCATAGTGATTTGTTACCACCTTTCTACTCCGCTTTCTTATACTGAATTTCTTTCTCAGTTTCCACCAGTGGCTGTAAGTTTCAAAGCTGAACCACTTAAATTTTGGTGTTTTATGTACTTGCTAATTTTATTCTCATTTATTTATTCCTTGCAACCCTGAATATTTATTTTTTGTCACAACAATATGGCTATTATATTTGCCCTTTTTCTGCTTCTAGTACTCCTAATAAGAATTGCAAGAAGCATCCAAAAAAACTCTCACATAAGGAAACTTCCACCACAAGTTGCTGGTGCGTGGCCAGTGATTGGCCACCTCCACTTGTTAGGAGGGTCACAACCAGCCCACACAACCTTGGGTAATATGGTCGACAAGTATGGACCGCTCTTCACTATCTGGTTGGGCGTGCGTCGTACTCTAATATTAAGCAGTTGGGAGATAGCAAAGAGTGTTTCACCACCAACGACAAAGCTTTTGCTAACCGTCCGAAAGTTTTGGTAACAGAAGTCATGGCATATAATTATGCCACATTCGCGTTCAGTCAATACGGTTCATACTGGCATAAAAAGCGCAAAATCGTCACTCTCAAGTTCCTCTCCAATCACCGCCTTGAGATGTTCTACACGTTCCAGAGTTCGAGGTAAGTACATCTATAAAAGAGATACCAGTGTGGGCCAAGAACAACAACGAGTCGGTAGAGATGAGAAGGTTTGGCGAATAACGTTAAACGTTGTCCTCAGGATGGTTCTGGGAAAGCGATTTGCTAGGCACGTAACCAAGGAGGAGAATGAAGGAAATGATGGTGTCGAAGGCATTAGAGATTTCATGGATTTGACTGGGGAATTTGTGGTTAGATGCGCTTCCATATCTGAGGTGGTTGGATTTGGGTGGATACCGAGACTCATAAAGAAAACCGCAACGAGTTTCGATTGTGCTCGAAGATGGCTACAAGAGCATAAGCAAGAAAAATTTCCAGTGAGGTTAAGGTCCACTCAGACTTTATGGAAGTATCACTACTAGAAAATTGACTTTTAGTGACGAAATTCTCGGTGACGAATTGAATTTCGTCACTAAAAGCTAATTTTTAGTGACAAAATGCTATTTTCGTCACAAAAAAGGTTTTTTCATGACGAAACTACTTTTCGTCACCAATTTCGTCACTAAAGGTTTTATTTGTGACGAAATAAAATTGTTGTCACTAAAAGTTAATCTTTTGGTGATGGAAAGTTTCGTCACCCACCGATCGATCGGTAATAATTGCAAATACAAAGGACGATCGATCGTCAATATATGACGATCGATCGGTAAGCGTAACCGTCACTTTTTTCGAATCGCGTTCAACGAATGGGAAGACGCCACGTGTTAGAACATAGCGATCGATTCAGTAACTACCGATCGATCGTCACGAACGATTATATGAAACCGCCGAAGTCATTTTTACCGTTATCTCTCCACAAAATCTCTCGAATCCTCTCAAATGCAAGGAGCCATTTCGTGCTGCATTGTCTTCCAAAGTGCGTGGAATCATCTTCATTGTCTTCTACGTCAAAGTACGTACTTATTTGTTTTTTAACAATATTAAGCGGTTTTCACTACAATTTTTAGTTTACGTTTTTAATTTGCTATATCATCCATTTAGGTCCGTAAAATGTATTTATTTTATTGTTGATGTATGTTTTAAGAGTTTAGGATTGTTTTGGGATCAATTTTGGGTGATTTTGGGCCTGTTTTGGGTTTTTAACGTCTGTGTGTTTCTCCCGTAACGATCGATCGCCTCTATAGGCTCGATCACTGTGTAAGTCCAATGATCGATCGGTTAAATTTGAATCGATCGCTGAATTTGGTCGGAGCGATCGATGCTTTAGTGAGAGATCGTCGTTCCTCGAATTTGATTTAATGCGAATCGATCGATCGATCGATGAGCGATCGATCGGTTTAATATACGTTTTGATTAACTAGCGATTGATCGTCTTTGTGGCGATCGATCGCTTAGTGATACTGTGCGTTTGGTTGCATGGACGATCGATCGTCTGTGCACTGAAACGCGTCGTTTTACCAATGATCGATCGGTCATTTTGATCGATCAATCTGTGTATAGCAATCGATTGTTAGTTGTTCCGATCGATTGTTATTTTTTGTGATTGATGTTTAGATGATCAATCAGTTTTGTTTCACTTCATTAATATTTTATTGTTATTATTTTAATAATACGTTATTTGATTACTTATTAACACATATTTATATACAACTTTTGCAGTATACATAAAATGTCAAGAGTTAAGTCCGCGCACAACAAGTTGTCCCAAGAGCAGGACCTCGCTGATCCAATGATGACCCTGGAGAGGCAAATGGAGTACTTGAGGGGGCGGCTAGTGGCCAAAGAGCGTCCAGTGACGCTCTCTGATTTTGATGAGTTATTGTACGAGGAGCACACCTTTTACCAGCTATTCGAGTACCAGGGATTCCTGCATTGGATCTCGTGGACGGAGGGTTTTGTGTCGATACCTCGTGCACGATTTCTTTTGTGCACTTGTCTCAGCATACAGAGCACCTGAGGTGCAGATGGAGGTGCGAGGAGTGCAGTTCTTGTTCTCGGCAGACGTCATTGCCGATTTCTTACACTGCCCTCCGCCTGAGACCCCCTGCTTCCCGGCGGTACCCCTGACGGATGAGCAGAGGACATCAGAGCAGGACCTGTGGACGCTGATGACGGGGAAGACCTCTGCAGTGTTGGCAACATAATTAAGCAGAGTGAGTTCAGTGTTTTGGCGGATTTTGCACCTTATCTGGACACTAAACGTTGATGGCAAACTCATTCATTGAGTGCCCGTTTCAGTAAAGCTCAGTTATGCTCTTACTGGGTCAGCAGACGCGGATAGATTTTCCGCTGTACATGTTCGAGCTGATTATGGATGAGGCTTGGGGAATTAAGGATATAGCCTCCCATACTACGTGTTTCTGACGCAGTTCCTCACTTCTTGGAGTATCGTGATCAGGAGACACTCATAAAGGGGGTCATGAGCACGCCGAACAAGTTCACCTTGTCTAGGAGCAGGGGGTACTGACTCGACGGTTTCTCGCAGAGCATAACGGCCGCAGAGGAGGCATCACGGCCTTCGACATCAGCGTCAGAGGCACCTATGGAGATGGGAGCACCTGCAGTGCCCCTCCATGGGTGGCCAGCCTCGACAGACTGTGAAGCCGGCCTCCGCCAGGAGATGATCGCTCCGGACCAGTGCACAGCAACAAGCTCATATTCAACGAACAGCTGGAAGAAGAAGACTCTGGATGATTTCAAGACAGAGGCAGATCCAAGAAGATTCCCGGAGATATTCCTGATGACCGACTTTCCGTGATGCTGTTCGTTTTTATTTACTATTTGGTGTTTATTTTTGGATATGTAGTGACTTTATTACAGCTTATGTGTTTTTAATTTGTATTTTTTACACTTAGATACGTAAATTGACCAAAATACCCTTTTTTGGTTGACTAAATAAAATTTAAGTACATACAAATATACGTAGGAAATTTATAGCGATCATCAAATAAGTAATATAAGATTTAACTAAAATTTTTTTTTTTAATTTAATCATTGATCGATCGGTGTTTTATCGATCAGTCATATTAACTGATCGATCGTTCAAACGACGTCGTTTTGGCTTATCGTAATGATCGATCGTTATGGTGATATCGTCGTTTTTTATACGAACGATCGATCATTATTAAAGCGGTCGATAGCATGTCATTTTAAAGCAAAGGCGATCGATCGGTTTTAACTGATCGATCGGTACATAAATTTATGATTAAACATTTGTATTGAATAATGTGAGTTTAAATAATTAGAAATACAAAATATATATTAACAAAGTATGTTAGGATGTATTTAGATTACATAAAAACATATCAAGTACACATCATTAATATTTAGGAAAGCATGTATAAGTTGTACATGTTGCATCAAATAAACATTTTGTAAGTGTTAGTATGAGCAATGTATTAAGATGTCATAAACTAGTGATATAACGCTTATTTAGCACATGATTATAAGTTATTCGTATGAGGTATGTATTAAGATGAAATTATAAGTAAAATAATTTTAATAATTAATTAAGTCATTTGTCAGGTTAAAAATCATTTTTTTAAAATTAGGTCTACCGATTGATCGGCTGAGTTGACGATCGATCGGTGAAGAACGATGTCGTTTAATATTTTGAGACCGATCGATCGTATAGTTGACGATTGATCGTTAAGAACTGTGTCGTTTTTAATTCGGATATCGCTTGGCGATCGATTGGTTGAAAAACTTAGCAATTTTAAATCTGATAAGGCGATCGATCGTTATGGGACGATCGATCGGTGTTTATCGAGCTTGAAATGCCAAAATGCTCTAACGCCGTGGGTGAAGTGCAAAACACACCCATGGCAACGAAGAGACCAAAGGCTTGCGGCAAGGAGCTATTTTCTCTTAAACTTAGCCAAATACCGTCCTTTTGGTTGAGAGAGTGTTTAGAATAGATTAAGAAGCCCAAGCTCAATTGATTGGTTTTTTAACCGAGTGAATATTGAAATTTTGGGAAAATTTTGGTGAGATTTAGTTCATTTTGGTGTTGATTTCGTGCAAGAGGTAATATACTCTACCTACACTACGATTTAGGAATGATTTGGTTGGTTATTTGTGATTTTTTTGATTTGGTATTTGTGGGTATTGTGGATATTTGTGATGATTAGAGCTTATTAGATGTTTTTAATATGTATTGGAATGGTATTGAATGAGGATGATTTGGGAGTGTTTTGGCGTGGATTTGAGTGTGTGGGAGGTTTGCATGTTTTATCGATCTGGGTAATCACGATCGATCACCATAAACGATCGATCGTTTGTTAGATGGTCGATCGATCGTTATGTTTTAAACGATCGACTAGAGATCGACGATCGGTTTTATTTGATCGATTGATTGATCGTCATATTTTACCGATCGATCGGTGTTTCACCAGGTTGCAAATTATTGATGATGTGTAGCATTGTATTTATTTACATGTTTGATTATTGAAGTGCTTGAGTTCTGGAAATGAATTATTAGTTTGAGAAGCATGGAGGATGAATATTGGAGTGTTTTTGACTTGTTCTGTTTGAGTTTATTTTTGGATATAATTGTGTACCCTTAGACCCGTTCAAGGGTTAGGACGCAATAAATATGCGTTATCGTAATAACCCTTGAATTGTCCAAAATATGGACAGTTTGAGATTGTGTATTCGTGGTTGGACGAGTTCGGTACTTGTGTCCTGTCCAGTCTTGGAGGAAGTTCGGTATCATCTACCTTTTGTCTTCTGGGTATACTACTAGCATTGGTGTATGACGTCATACAACTATCGTTGATGACGTTGCCCCCAACGTTGGTGCGTGTACTTGGGGACTGGGGGAGATGCTGCCGAATTTTTTTCAGGTATGGATGGACACAAGTCGAACTGACATTTCAACTCCGAATGCACAATCTTGAATGGGATAGGACCTATCAGCTGGGCACAAAGTCAAGTTCCAATGATTGGGTGTTTATGAGTTACTTAATGTCGTGTATTGTTTTAGATTGGCGATGGATAAGAGTTGGGTTTACGAGAAAAATCGGTTGGTGAAAAGTATGCGGAGGGGGTCCGTGGGTTTGTCGGTATGGCTGCTTGTTGTGTAGACTCTCGGGGTCAGATCAGATGTCCGTGTCGAAGTGCAGAAATGTAGTGTTTCAAGTGTTGGATAAAATGGAAGATCATATATACATTAATGGGTTTGATGTGAGCTATAAGTTATGGGTGTTTCACGGGGAGGGTATTCAACTTGCTTCAAATTTGAGTCAAGAGTCCGGTGCGAGCTTACCACATAGTGATGAGATTTAGAGGGAGATAGCTCTGATGGGATGGAGGAAATGTTAACCGATGTTCGTGCAGGTTAGAAGGTGGGGCGGCAGGGGTTGAAACGGAGAACCCTGATATTAGGAAACCCTCACTTCGACGAAGGCTTCGACACCATTTGATAAGTTATGGGAAGAGGCAAAATGAATTGTATCCTGGATGTACCAAGTTTAGTAAGTTGTCATTTACAGTCCGGTTGTTGCATGTGAAGTCGGAGAATAAGTTGTCGGTTAAGGCATTTGATATGGTGTTACAGTTGATTAAGGAGGCGTTGCCAGAGGGGAGACGTTACCGAAATCGTATTACGAGGCAAAACAATTGAAAGGTCTTGGTTTAGTTATGATAAGATCCATGCATGTCAGAATGATTGTGTTGTTTTGGAAGGAAAACAGTGAGTTAGACAGATGTCCGGTATGTGGGGTGTCTCGGTGGAAATTCGAAGATGACTTGCGCAATCAAATTCCCAAGAAAGTGTTGCGTCATTTCCCTTTGATCCCTAGACTTAAACGTTTGTTTACCACAAAAGATGTAGCTCATGACATGAGATGGCATAAGGAGAAACGGGTCGACGATGGGGAGAGTATGAGGCATCCTGCAGATTCATTGGTTTGGAAGAATTTTGATAAGGACCATGGTTGGTTTGCTCAAGATGCCGCAACGTCCGCCTTGGTCTTGCTTCGGACGGGTTTAATTCCGTTCGGAAACATGAGCAATGCGTACAGTATTTGGCCAGTCGTTGTGTTTCCATATAATTTACCCCATGGAGGTGTATGAAGGTCCCATTTTCACTAATGACTCTTTTGATCCGGGTCGAAAGTCACCGGGAAATGATATAGATGTATATCTTCGACCCTTAGTGGACGAGTTGAAACAACTATGGGAAGATGGAGTTGAGACACATGACGCTTCAGATGGGACGACATTTAAGATGCATGCAGCTTTGATGTGGACCATAAATGATTTCCCAGCATATGCCAATTTATCTGGATGGAGTACCAAAGGGAAGTTGGCATGTCCAACGTGTAATTTAGACACTGACTATAAGTGGTTGAAGCACGGGAGAAGAATGTGTTATATGGGTCATAGGAGATACTTGACACCGGGGCATGCATGGAGATATGATGTGGATACGTTCGATGGGAAAGAAGAACATAGACTTCCGCCCGGGGAGTTAACTGGTGAGGACATATTGGAACAATTGACGCATGTCGGGGAGACTATCTTTGGTAAAGCGTCAGGAAGAATAGGGAAAGAAGAAACAATCGTCGGAACGTTTGAATTGGACGAAGAAGAGCATATTTTTCCAACTGCCGTATTGGAGTACATTAGGGTTACGGCATAACTTGGACGTGATGCACATCGAGAAGAACATATGTGACAACGTGATGGGACGGTGATGAATATCGAGTTCAAGACCAGAGATTCAGCGGTGCACGTAGAGATTTAGCTGAAATGGGGGTAAAAAAGACTTTGCACTTGGTGCATGACGGTCGGGTTGAATTGATGCCTCAAGCGGCGTATACTTTAATTCGGGAAGAGCGAAGGAGGGCCTGTGAGTGGTTAAAAGATGTGAGGTTCCCCGATGGTTATGCTGCTGAGATTTCACGTTGTGTGAATCTAGATGAGTTGAAGGTTTCTGGAATGAAAAGTCATGATTGTCATGTGTTCTTGCAGAGGGTTCTTCCAGTGATGATCCGAGGGTTGTTGAAGGAAGACGTGTGTGGCGCAGTGACGAATTATGTTTGTTTTTTCGAGAGTTGTGTTCACGTACGTTGAAGATTTCTATATTGCAGAGGATGTCAGAAGATATCGGGATAATTTTATGCAAGTTGGAAATGATTTTTCCACCCCTTTTTTTACGATGATGCATTTGGCGGTCCACTTACCGCGCGAAGCAATGCTTGCTGGACCCAGTACAATACAGATGGATGTATCCAGTTGAACGGTTGATGGGTGTCTCGAAACGGAATGTGAAAAATAAGTCGCGTCCCGAAGGGTCGATTGCAGAAGCGTATATTGAGAATGAGTGTTCGACATTTTGTTCCCAATACCTCCGAGGGGTCGAAACAGTGTTTAATCGTAGAGATCGAAACTACGATTCTGACGGCGAATGAGGTACCAGAAAGGTCATTGGATGTGTTCACTCAGAGAATTAGATTGATAGGGGCTGCAAAAGGCATGACATAGACCGAACAGAGTTCAAGAAAGCTCGGTGGTTGTGCTGAACAATTGCAAAGGCATCAGCAACTACTTAGAGTAAGTAAAATAAAATTTCATAGTTTTCTATAATATACAGTCGTTGATTAACCTTATCGTTACAGTGAACACATGGACGAACTTTGCGCAAGGAGTTGGTGACATTTCTCGTATGCATGAGGAACAATTTCGGATTGGTTCTTAGGGCGAGTAAGTGTTATTGACAAATAATTCAAATTAAATTCGTGTATTTGTTTTTAATGACCTTCTAATATATTGTTGTAGGTTCAAAATTACGTTCTCAAAATCCATGTACATCGATCGATGAATTGTATTCATTGGCACGTGGGCCTGATACACGAGTGATGCGTTATTCTGCATGTGTTATGAACGGATGTAGATATCATACAGTACAACGGGAAGAACGACGGAGAACTCAGAACAGTGGTATTGTAGTACCGGGATCACATGAGGGAAATCCAATAGAATTTTACGGGAGACTTGTAGACATTTATGCCATGCAATACTTGCGGGGAAATACTGTATATTTGTTTAAGTGTGATTGGTGGGACGTCGGAGATCACCGTGGAATTCGTATCGACGAGAACTTTAAGAGCATAAACACTTCCCGACTGTGGTACTTAGAAGATCCATTTGTTTTGGCTAATCAAGCAAGTCAAGTGTTTTATCTAGTTGATAATCTGCATGGACCTACATGGCGAGTCGTGCAGAAGTTGTCGTGTAGAAATGCATATGACATTCCCGGCCTGGATCCGGATGGTGAAGTTGATGTAAACGTTGAATCGGGAGCAGCCATCGCGAATGAAGCGTATCAAGAGGACGATGCCATTGACTTGTTTATAGACTTCCGACAGTTTAACCTTAATCCACTACGGAGGGATGACGTTGCGCCAAACGTTATCCAAGCTTCTGATGCAATTGATCGGAGGAAGAAAAGACGTATAGATAGTAATGATGTTTCAGAGGGGGATGAAGCAGAAATTGAAGAAAATACGAAGAAAGTGGGGACGAAGATTCATTCGAAAGTGATAGCGACTCTACTGAGGATGAATCGGGCGATAACGTGCAAGAATCAGATTCTGATTAATAATTTCTTTCAAGTATATTTTTCTTTCTAATGTTGATGTTTGCTGAACTGTTTTTACTGTTATTGTCTCTTTTACCACATCTTTATCGTTTATTTTGTTATGTCACAGCTTGTACGGTGAAATGAAGCGTGGACGAGAATTTCCTTCAGTTACTTCTGGACAGTTGCATAGTGCAGTTACTCTGCTTAGTATGAGTCCGATCCCGAGTCCTACCGAGCGCTCCTTCTCCGAGAGCGAATGAATCCATGAGTCAAGGCACGCCAGCTTGTCCTAGTAGTTGTGCATGTAAGAAATTATTCTAAGTTATATTTCAATTTTTTTAAGTTAAACGATCGACTAACTTTGTTAAT